>VWZV01014643.1:1895848-1975741 GCA_013397155.1 Irena cyanogastra | reverse complement strand
ATATTCAGCAACCACCCCTCTAGTACTGTGTCCCATAAGCCTCTCTGTTGCCTATTTATGTGTTGTAGAGAAGAGGAAAGCAGAGTAAAAAGTAAATAAAGATGTTGGGAGAAGAATGGAAGATGCTATAAAGTCTAAGACTTTAAAATGTTTCTTTTTCACATGAGCAGAGACTGCTGGACTGCTCACTTTAGCTGATGCTCAACTTAATTTGAGAACTTTGGGCTTAATTAGTCCTCCTATAAAGGACTAATCAAGTTTTCATTTACAATGGAATGTTATCAGGAATCATGATTAGAAGAAGTTGTAGAAGGGAACCCACCCTCTGTAATGTACTGTTAGAGGAGTGGCAGAAGCAGATAAAGAATGTGATAAATCAAAATGCTCCATAATCCACCTCCAAGCCCAACTCTTCCACCTTTTCTCAACTGTATTAGTACACATCAAAAAGCAGAACTTAATGGCTTCAAGAGAGTTCTTTTCAGAGTAAGGTATAATCAGATGCTAATCAACAGTGTACTTGCCTGACCTTAATTGCTTTTCTCAGCAATTTTTCTCAGCAATCACTTTGGTGATTGTGGCAGTAAAACAAGTAGTAAATGTTTGGTGGACTTGGTAATGATAAGATAGAAAACAAAACTAACCCCAAATTCATTGTTTTCTAAATTGGAATGTGTGATGCTGTGGCGAATGAAGGCCATTTTCCCTGGGGTCAACTAGAACCTGATGCTGTACCAGAACAACGAAGGCGGTAAAACCCACACCGAGGTGGTGGCTCCCCATCCCTGGAAACACTCGAGGTCAGGTTGGATGGGGCTCTGAGCAGCCTGATCTAGTTGAAGGTACCCCTGCTCATTGCAGGGGGTTGGACTGGATAACCTTTAAAGGTCCCCTCCAGCCCAAACTGTTCTGTGACTGTTGCTACAGGTCTTGGTAGATAATTTCCTTCAAACTCAAATTCAATGTCTACTCATCTGAAATGTGTCCCTCTTCTGGCTCTCTGTTTATCACTATATGCAGTATGATCAGTTTACAGCACTAAGAACATTATTGGTAACCAAGCACGAATCTTGGTGCATCTTAAAAAATAGAATTACACTGAAAATCTTTGTATCCTGTGAAGTGTGCAGCTGCTTGGCAGCATGAGAGACAGTTATTACAGTTGCAGATTATGCCATTACTTTATTATAACATAAAGACGTTTTTCTCTACAAAATATAGGGCTTTTTTCTTTGAAAATAGTTAAAAATTACTTTTCTGAGAATTTTAATATTTACATTTTAGAAGCCTGCAATACTACTGTTTCAGTTGTCAGCTGCTAGATTGTCCTGGAAAGCTAATGTGTGTGAGTTCTCACGTTCAGTTGCTGGATGCAGGCTGCTTTCTGCTCCTGTTCTGTGGAGAACGAAATTCGACTGCAGAAAATGAGGACAGAAAAGTTAAAGAGTAAGAGAGATTTTAGAAGGTTTTCCATCCTATACTTTAGCTGATGAAAACCAAAAGCCAAAATGGAGCCCAGGAACTAGATACCAAATAATATGAAGCTATTTCTCATGCTGTTGTCTAGTTGGCCACCTGCTAGGCTTACCAGAGGGATCTCCAGCTCCAAGTTACCCGTGGAACAATGGCAGGGGAGCAGTTGGGCTGAAAGGCAGCTCCTGCTGGATGTGTCATCATCCCTCACTCCAGTCTCGCTGGAATTAGCTGACATTTTCAGTGGCAGCTTTTAGCAGAAGGATTGAATGGGTTTAGAAATGAACTGCTGTGTTGCTCTCTAGAGAGCTGGAATTACATAGGCACAAATGAGGCCCCCTGATGTGGAGTACTCCTGATGAGGAAGCTTAAAATGCAGCACATTGTATTTCACTCGTTATCTGGCTAAATGGATCTCTGTATATCAAGGCTGTCAATCAAGAACTTTTATACATACAAATGTGGAATAAATTTTTGCATAAAAAGCAGGAAAATGAAGAAAAAAAATGTGCCGAGTTTCTAATTTTAGAAAATTATATCATCAATAGCGTAGGGGTATCTGCATTTCTGTCTTTTACTGAACAGATATTCTTAGCTTCTAAGAGAGTTTTTCCTAACTAGCATTAGAAAGTCAAGTGGAATTATTTCTATCTTGTACAAGTGAAAAAATACAGAATCCAGTGAACTTTAACAGTTCTGGGGATGATGTGCAAATCAGACTAGAACATGGCTCCCTCTTCTGGATTTTTAATTTTTTTTAAATTATTCTACAAGGTGAACAAAATCAATAAAATTAAATACCAAGCTGGAATGCATATGAAAAGGTCTGTGGAATTGAAGTGATCTTGTCTCATGTTTCAAAGTAAAACTGTTCCAGAAGTTTAAGGAGTTGCCGAAGACCATGTCTGAGCTGAGCATCAGTACTAACACTGTCCAAGTTGGATTTTTATTTGCTGCTGTGTAAAATACTCTCAGGTGTACTACGGGTGCCTCGAAAACAGCACAACTTAAAAACATGGTATCTCCAAATTGTCATGGAAGTGTAGACAGATGGGGAACAATGGATTGAAAGACAATGGCTTCCTGGGCAGTGAGTTTCCAAAATGTTAATTGAAATAGGTCAAGAACACAGTGAGGTTGATCAGAAGGCATCCATTTGCTTCAGTAGCTTTGCACAGATGACCTTGAGTTTTAAGATAACAAATTCTTTGTGATAGATTTGGTTTTTCTAGTGATAAATGACTATTTTTGTCATTCATTAAATGTGGACAGGAAAAATACCAAAAAAGCCAAAATAGCTCTTACCTGAAAACATCATCATGTGCTGAAAGGTCCTGGGAATCTTTTGTTTTCGACCCAAATTCAAAAGGAAAGAAAGTGGGTAAATGTTTGAAGCTCTTGCTACAAAAACTGCCACCTAAAATGTAAGATGTTGAGGAAAATAGTGGACAAACTACTGACAAAACCAGAATTGACTAAACCCACATATTTCTCTAAAATTATTTTTAAGGTGTAATTACACAAATATTATATTATCTTCTTTCATGTTTTACATTCCATGTTCTAGTGCCTCCTGTGCAGTGGCAGAGATCTGCCTTCCTCACACATCCTGGTTTTATATTCATCATAATATATCTCACTTTGATCACTCTAGTTCTACTCATCACATTTGTGTCACATGTGACTCCCTCTTCAGCCCTTCAGGAAAATGCCCATCATCAATTGCAGACAGATCATTATCTCCTTGAGCAGCAATTTGCAGAGAATAAATGTGGTTTTGGACCTGATTATTACTTCCTTATTTCCTGGTGATTCATATTGTCCACATCCACCACTTTTTGCTTTTTCTTCCCCTTCTCTGTGGAGACTCTTCTGATGAAGTTCTTGATTACTCCTCTGTGGAACTATCCCAAAAGTTGCCTTCATTAGAAAAATGAGGCCATTATCAGATTTAAAGAAGGCTGCCTGAGCTCCTTATATATCTGCTTCTTGCATGTTTTTGCCCTCCCCCTATCTTGTGGCTTAATTATGGCACTCCCAGTCCGAGGGTGCTGTGGACTGGAGAGCGGTCTTTACTGCTGTACAAGTAAGATTTATTGAGAAACCATGGCAGAACTAAAGACAGAGCTCTTCTTACCTCTTAGGTACATGATGGTGTAGGTAATTCCATGTATGCTAGAGATACCAAGTATAAAGAAGGAAAGATTTGAGCAAAACTGTGTGGTTTTTAAGGACTTCATATCATTTAAGTACTTTTAGGGAAGTCCTGCTTATGGCACACATCTGTCTGGAGGCAGCGCTCCAGTTTGTGGGTCTGCACTGGCTCCAGACAGGAAAAAAGGTTTTGTGTTGCGCTTGTCCCCACAGATATGTCCCAATAATTATCCCAATTTCCCACCCCACTTGTAAACCATTGGCAAAAGTTCCCCAGCTGGTTTAAAGCTATTTTCCTGTGGCACAGGAGCAAAACAACAACTGTCCAAAGAACATGTGCTTCCATGCATTGGGGCAGTTATTACGGTATAGGTAATAGATGGTTGCACTTGGAATTGACAAAATACTGATCTTTAGTATTCAAAGAACTGATTGGTTTGCTTGTTGACTTCTTTTTTCACTTGGAACATGCATTCTTTTTATACATACAAACACACACGTACACAGATATGTACTTCTTTAAAGCAAAGGATACAAGTGCACCAAATATGAAAAGAGGATTGAAGATGTGATTTTGAAATGTAAATAGTGCGAGTCCCATGTAACAGAAGATGACATTCTCAGCCAAAAAATTCATGAACTCGAACAACTTAAATGAGAGAGAAAGAACATAATTATGACTCATGTCTACAACAAACTACTGATTATCCCAAGTTCCCTTGCAATACAGAACTCTTTAGATGAAAGGAACAGAAATTGCTGCTGTTTCAAGGGTGGATTTTAAACCCACCTAATTTGCTGACAAATTAGACACAAGGTGTCTTTTAGCTTTAAAAATCATTGTTCCTCGAAGGTTTTTCTCTGATTTTTATATGAAAGCTTGACATAGACAACTAATAAAATACATAAACAGCAAGTAAGGTATATGAGCTTCAATGCAAACTGCAAGGAAGCTGAAGGAAATTAGTTTCACTCATGTTTACAGGGGCTGGCCTGTGAAATGGCTCCTGGTTACACAAGTGGCTATGCATAATGTAGTCCTGGGTATGAGTACACTAAGGCCTAGAGAGAAAAAATTTCCTAAATGGACTTTTAACAATCTGTCCCTTTAAAATATAGCACAGTCTTTCTTATTACCATGAATATTATCCTGCAGATGGAAACTCTTATTTCACTGTATGGACATCAATATCAATACTAATTTCAAACCAAACTATTTAAAATGTAATTTAAAGGTATTATAAAATAAGCTTAAAATACATGACTAGCGTAGAATTTCTTCTGTGAGAAAACAAGCAAAGCCAAAATATTCATTTGCCTTGAGGGGATGTTTTTGATTGTATTTTCAACTGATTACATTAAAACTAATAAAATAAATTTTCCTATTTAACCACATCTGGAAAAAATCAGTCATTGCTGCTAAATAACCACAGAGAGGAAAAAGGGGCATTTCATTTCTGAAGTCACTCTTGAGCTCAGGATTCTATGCCAACAAATCCTGATGCAGAGTTAGGACTGAAGTTTGTCAGTCTGTCTGCAACCAGCCATACATCACTATCCAGAATGTTACTATGGAGATGTTTTATTCATCCTCAATGGGCTTATGTATTTTTTGTAATATATTTGTGCTTCTAAAAATAAATATCCAGTAACAGTCACTAAGATTTAACAAAGGAAAAATGAGAGCTGTCGCAATCATTAAGATAAATTTGAAAGGCAAAACAGCATAAAACCCATTAGTATATGGGAGGATATTTTGGACCCCATGGCAGCATCATCAATTATCCCAGGCACACATTCCATAGCTCTCATTTTGTGCTGCAATACTGAACAACATTAAAACAAACACAAAAAATATTTGCAGGTTAGCAGTCTTAAATTATTTGAATTAAATTTTGATGACAGGAACCAGTTGTCAAAAACTTCAAAGTCTGGGATCTTGTGACCCATAGAAATTAGGGTAAATTCTTGTACTTCCACTTGGGAGCAAACATGATCCCATGTCTTTGTGGGAGTATCGTCTGATGCATTTTTTGAAACAATAGAAAAATGTATCCGGAGTGCCACGACAGGATCTACATCTCTATAAAAATATCTGTGTCTATATGAAAATCTTTTGAGGGAAGGATACTGCTATGAGGAGCCACAAATGCATACTTTAATTGTTGGGATGAGATAAAGTACTCCACAGTTTTAAAGCTGAATGACATTTCATTTTTCATTTAGAAAATCCCGTTCAAGTCTCAAAAAAATTTAAAGTAGATGTACTATTGGCACATTTTAGAAATAGAAATTCTTAAACTGAATTTCCCTTCTTCTATCTTCAAAACTTCTGTCAATATACTTTTTTTTTGGAGGAAAAGAGGTTTTTTCTATATCATTAACTTTACTCTGTACTTTTTCTCAGCAATCTAACTAAATTCAAGCTTTTACTCTTGCCTGAAGTGCTTTCATGGCGTAGCTGATTTTAAACTTCTCACCCCTTGTCCCCCAGCAATCTGATCAAGATACAATCTTTATGGATTTCCTGCCAATCCAGTTTAGTGCATCTTTTTCATTTCCCCATAACTTTACCTCCTTTTACTCACTACATGCATCCTGCTTCTTCCTACTTCAAACTTCCAGGCTGATTTCAGTAAATGATTGTTAAAGAGAAAAAAATCCCTCATTTTTGTCTGGGCGTTGGCACTCAACATGAACAAGACATTTTTCCTTTGCTCTCTGAGTGAATGTGTTGTGTCCCACAGCACAGGCCTGGTGCTTTCCTTGGCCTCTGTTCACAGTGGATCTAACTTTTGTAGCCACAGCATCTGAGTCAGATGCCTCCAAAGCTGGAATTGAATTGCTGGACATCAATTTTTTTTTTTTTTTTTTTGTGAGAGCAAATATAAACCAAATACTTTTTTTTTTTCCTCTGAGTTTTTTGTGTTTCTTTTTTTCCTCAATGTGTGTGTGTCTTTGCTGAACTGTGCTGGCTTTTTTTTTCTCTTATCTCTAGTTTCTCTGTATTTTGATCTTTCACTATCAGAGCATGGCTTGCTTGCTAAGAGATTAAATCCAGACTACTTTTCTTTGTGTAGCAAAAATCCAGGTGCTATTTCAATAGCTCATTTAGAGCAGGCTCCACTCCTTCCTATTCCAGGCACAACCATGATATCGTCTGTTATCAAAGATTCAGCTCCTTAAAATTGTAAAAGTAGCTTGTTAGCTTCATTCAGAATCTTCTGTGTTCCCCACATAGTTTGCTCTCTTTTAAAAAGTCTATCACTCATTCATATGACACATTTCTTCACTGACTGCAACTTATTCAAATTTCTCACCATGAGTTAGAAAAAATTAAATAAAACAACTGCTTCAGAACTAGTTACTGTCACAAAAGGAGTGATATCTGAATGCATTTTCCTGGAACATGACACTTGCTGATATAACATAAAATTTGCCCACTGTTCTCTTGACTTTTCTTTCATTCGTGTACTTAAGCGTAGTGTTTTATTTAGTGTTCAGCTTCTGTGTTTTGTTCAACAGTAATACAGAGCCCATGGAGAGATTCCATTTAGCACTTAACTGTCAGTGCTATGCAGCACAAATCCCTTCAGAGCAAAACAACTTGTTCTAAAGAGATCTTCTGAAAACCATGTTAAGAAACAGCTTCCATAGGAGCATTTTCCCAAATTGTCATGCCTTTCAGTCAAATGTTTCTGTAGTTATTTTAAAGAGGAGATGTCAGGACCTTTTGATGAGAAGACCAATAGTCTTTCAACTGGAATGTAAAAATTCCTGGGTCACCCAAGGAGTTGCACCATACACAGCAGCCTCTGGGTGCTATCCTCTCCTGTCTGAGGGGCCGTGAGCCAGGGCCATGCTGTGCTCCATGGGCTGCTTAAATGCCACTCAGAAATTCTTAATGTTTTGAATTTATGTACTTGCAAATGGGATGACTTTTTTGGGAAGAAAAAGTTAGGATTAAAGTCCCAGATTTGGAGTGTTTGGAAGTATTTTTTCTATAACCATAAATTCCCTTCCCTTGTCACCCACACAGACAACCAACCTCCTTCTACTCTAAATGAAATTGGCATAAAGTGCTTATACACCACTATTAGTTTTCCCAGGGCTACCAGAAAACCCTTTTAATATACACATAGCCATAAGACATTTTTTTGTTATAAAACTAAAACCCTTCATTTGTAATATGGCATTTCTAACTCTTCACGAAGTCTATAAATCTGGTTATACTTTTAACATAAGAGCTGTAGTAAATCACCAATGTCAACACATTGCAGAGTAGAGTATTAATTAAAAGAACACCAGTTCAGAACTAATCCAGGCACTTGGTTTAGGTGTTTAGCTCAGTAAATAGTATTTGCTTTGCTTTGGTAATTTCCTCTGTAAGTAGTGGTTATTACAAAAGATTTATATTGAAATTGACATAATATTGATGTATTTAAAACCACATCATTCATGAAATATGCTTCACTTTTCTGTTACTCTCAGCTGTTGTAAGTACTAAGAGAGATGTGCAAAAATTCTGTTTTAAGCTGGGACATTGTTCTGGAAAATGCCCCTTGCAGTTCAGTTCTCACTGGCAGAGGAAGGAATCAATCCAGGGTATCTGTACATTAAGCCTGTAACCACTGAGTTTTTCTTACACCAATGTTTTATTTTAATTCAAGTGAAAAAATTTATATGATATAAAAACTGCTAGTTTTATCTTTTCAGTGAGATAAGGAAAGCATTGTCTTTTTTTCTCTCTCCTTCCTTTCCTCCAACCCCACAGTTAAGTTCCAGCCAATTAGAGCAATAAGCTATGCCAGAATGGCTTTTGCAACTTGATTTATTTTCTAGAACAAATATTTTCACTGAGTGTTAGAGATATTTTCTGGGTAAGTAATTAGTGCACGTGGAAGATGGAACACACTAAGTACCAATCTCACCTGCAATGAAAATAGAATTCCTTAAAGGAGCATCAAAAGGAGAAAATGAACATAATCTTTGCCACAGTCCCCTTGTGGCTGAGGAAATGGAAAATGTAGGATTTTTCAAATACTGATATTTTAAGGAATGCTTCTCATCTCAAGGGAATAAAGTTAGTGTGACAGGACTGGGTAAAAGCAGAATGGCAAACAGTATTCTTTCCTCTTGAGGGAATAACATTAGTATGGAGGTATTGGGTAGAAGCTGAATTACATCCTCAAATTCCTTCCAGCAAAATTTAGTGAATTTTAATCATTGATGGCAATATTGCATTCATTCAGTTGATTTAATATCTGCTGAAGGAATGTCATCCACCTCTTACAGGTACCTGCAGGCCTTCTGTAGTTGCACTGATTTTGCTAAAAACATGGCAAATGCCACCTGTCTGGAGTGCACCCTACAGTGATTTATTCTTGCATCAAAACAGGGAGAATTTCCATACTCCAACAGCAGCTAGGATGTAAAATTGACTGTACTTTTAAGAGCGATCTAAAGGTGGCAGAGATACTAAAAACCCAAGAATTCAGTGTTAAGTGATGGTTATAAAATTTATTATCTTTGAATAATGCTGTTTAATTATATCACAGATATCAAATATTCCATGAAGTCATGGATATTGATAAATTAATAATTGATGAAAATTGCTTTTCCTTAACTCTCTTGAATTAAAATGCAGTGAGAATTCAAACCACCATAATTTTCCTGAGAATATAGAAACCTTTATTATAGCCTAATTGCTTTATTTAATTTCTCTTCTGATTAGAAGTTTCAAAATTGGGAAAAGGTTCTGATTTGAACCTTTTTCATGAAATCTTGTACAGCTATAATGAATGTTCACAGCATAGTGATATAATGCTCATTTCTGAATATGCTTAGATGAAAGAACCAGCAAAACTAACTCGAATTCATGATAGAATATAAATTTGTTTATGGTGCTAATTTTGATATGCAAGCATCTCTGACTCTCAACTTGCAAACACACTAGCAGAGAGAAATTCTTACAGGGTCTTTAATGTCGTGGGGAAAAATTCTGGTCTTTTTTATCAGTAGGCTTTGCTACTGAATTCAATGAATTTCACCCCAACAGATTTATCAAAGACACACAATAACTTTCTATTTCCCTATAGATCTGGGAGGTTTAAAGGCTTCATAAGGCCTGAGGAAGAACTAGGAAAGGAAAAAGATATAAAAGAAAACAGTAGCACCAAGGGGAAGGAAAGGCCAGCAATATTTTGCATTTCCATGGTATGGCTTACTCTTTCTGGCATAATCTACTCAGCATCACCAAAGTTCAACTTGGCAGAAGCTGAATAAGCTACTGGCACAGAATACACTTCTGCCACCAACAGCAAAGCAAAACTGTTGGCTTCAGATATAAAGGCAAATAATACTATTAAAATTATCATAGGTCTTAAATGGCCTTTCTTAAAAAAAGAAGTTTAAACCAAAAATGTTGAAAATTAGACAGCCAATAAGAATTTGGCATTTAAATTAAATGTTGCCTTCAATCAAATTTGGATCTATCTCTAGATCATTAGTCTTGCTGAGTTGCTTAGAAAAGGTGATTTCTGCAAAGTTGTTTTTTTTCCAAACGTGGCCCAGTTTGTAAGAGTGAGAACATTTTTTAGATCAGTATCTCCTTTTCATGCAGCACAACCAACTTTTGCTACTATACAGCACCCCAAATGGTACCTAAAAATAGCCCCAGAATGACTCCTGCATGGAAGCTGCCACCAAAAGCGAGGGGATCGTGCCACTGTTCCTACAGCTTGTCAGCCAAGTTCTTCTTTGGTTCACAAACTAGAAACAACCATTTTCAAAGTGCATATTTATCTTAAATTCCTGAGCTGAGATGTTGCAGGCACAAAGGAAGGAGTAGCCCAGTGCTCTGTTGTCTCAAGATTATGTGCTCAGGGATTCCTGCAATTCAAACTTGCTAAGTTTATTTTAGCAGGACTGGTTTCTGCCAGGATTAAGGAAGGGTTCTGCTCCAGATGGGGCATAATAGAGTGCAGCTGGAAAATTGTTTGAAGGGATATAAAGAACTTTTGACTGGTCAGAAAATAGTGGTAGTACTGGAATAACTGTGCAGGCTGAATTTGGAAAATTTTGCGAATGTTGATGCCTCTTCCATTCCCTGATAGAGGCAATGATGGTAATGGAAAATGAAGAGGCTGTTGACAGCCTGTGCTGTCCAGAATTAAGCAAGTATTCTTATGAAGCTGAAATCAGACTCTGTGTAGGAGAAAAAGAGTAAAAAATGCAAGATAATAGTAACATCACTGAAAATGAAGCTTAAGGACATATTCTGAACATCTTGAATGATAATGATGCTTTCTTGGAATGTTCTTTCTGGGATGGTGAATCACTGATCATGTGGATATGGGGACATAGACTGAGAGTTAAAAGCTATGTGGAATAATGGTTAAAAAAATAAGCAAAAGAAAAAAACAACTTGCCAAAGCAAACTTCTGGTAACAAAGGAGACTTAGTTGCTTTTAGACATGACTGTTCTTCTCATCAAAGAAAAATAGGAATGTTGTCAATGTAATACAGTTACCTTTAAAGTGGCAATGAGTTAATAGATCCTTTGCATCTCTGCATTTATATCAGAATTAGAGGAACTGCTGCTGATTTTTCAAAACTAAAACACAAAATCAATCTCAAATCTTTCCCTTTCATTCCTCTCAAGTGTGTTTTTATTTTTTTCTGTGACGTGCCACCACAGTTCTAACCTCCTGCAAGCAATTCAATTCCTAAGGAGGACAAATGCAATTTATTCTGTTTCAATTTGCTGAGAGGAAATATACTCTAATACTAATTATTGAAGTGGGTTGTTAAAAACAGTTTCCTCCCTTGCCAAGTTTTGGATGTTGGAAATAAATTCAGTTAGTCTTTGACACATTAGGAATTAGTGACTTTTATGGGGGCCTTTAACCTATCAGGACTAAAACCAAAAGGTTCTTAAAAAGTGTGTGGGGTGTTTTCTTCATGACTATGAGATTTCAATTTCACTGCCAATCTGACACTACAGGACAAATACTTGCCCTCTTTGCATCTGTTCTATAGACATGATATGGCAGCTTCTACCTACCAACAGTAATGTTTGCCTTCAAAGCCTGTAAAACTAATTCTGTGGGAAAATAAAGCTGTAGAGCTATAAAATAGGAATTGCTTTATTTTAACTAAACCAGACAGCAGTATCAGTATTCAAATGCATTTTTCTGATGCCATGTTTTTGTGGTTTTTTTTATTCAAGGCCTAATCAAAGATAAAAGAGTTTTTACTAAATAATTTGTCTAGTTTCTGTGCAAAAATTACTTGTTCAGGGTTTTCCATATTTACACTGCTTTGTTTATAGAGGCTGGAGGGGAATGGATGCAATGCCTTACATGTTTCTAACCCAGGCAGAGAATTGCTCTTGCTCTGAACAGTGCTGAATGTATGAGATCCTCATGATGTTAAGCTCCTTTTATTTTTCTTAAAGACTATTATTGATGAGTCAACTTTTAACTGCACTACCTTGGCAGAATGCCACCCTGGAGTTACATCAGGCAGAATTATTTGCAATTACTCTGCAATTCTAATGTCAGTATCTGAAGCAGGATACAGAATTAGTATGTTCACTGATCTGCTCTTATGTGTCTATTTGTGGGAATTTGGGGAATTCTTTTGTTTCATTTCTACAGTCATCTTTGAACAGCTTCCCTGCCTCCTGATGTAGGCTGCTATTCAAGAATTGAGATTCATTTGGACAAGCAGTCTGAGAAATGTGAATAGCAGCTGTGTTCTGTGTGTCACACGTTTTCCCTAAGTATTAGAGTACATGGCTTTTCTCATCTAACAGTCCCTTACACTTAAAGCTGTAATCTAGAGTGCTCTATGGAGATGTGATAAATGAGACATAATTTGACTCCAGCTGAAACAGAATAGAAGATGCTAAACTGTTGGAAAAAGTATTGCAAAGATTTCCAATGTTTTCAGGTCTACTAAATTACTTGTGGTCTCACTGGTGATGTTTTGCTGACACCACCAAAGGGAAAAAAAAGACAGTACAACGAGCAGAAATTAAAAATGCTACACTAAGATACATCTTCAACTGTACTTAAATCTGAGAGCTCAAGTGGCTGTTTTATATAAAATTAAGAATATGTGGTGAAAAGACACTAATGCACCTTAAAAATACCTTCTGTAAGATTCTGTAGGAAAGCAGAAGGTCGGTGTACTGGGGACAAATCATCGGGCACCTCAGAAAAATATTAATTACTACAGGAGTGTGTGCTTCTGAGGGCGCTGAATGTCTGCTTGGAATTTTCAAACACTCCTAACTCTTCTCAGGTTCTCTGGAGGCATAGAGTGGTCAATACCTCCTTTAATTTGTGTGACTGAAGCTGAATTAAAAGTCAAAACCTCGAAAAAGATCCTCAAATTTGTACCCCGCTTCATTATTGTAGGTTAATGAAAGTATATAGGTACCAAAATATGTGCAAAGATAGGGCACTCATTTGAATCCTAGTCATGATTGAGACATTTAGTCTGAAAATTTTGACAAAGGGCATTTTAGCCCTTAATTATGTGCCCAGACGGTGCCATGAGAAAGAGATGAGCTATAGTCAGCTGTTTAGTGTGTCTTGCACTGTGCTACCATTTGGTACAAATGTCTCTTTGGAAGGTAGGAAATCCATTAATTGTGTAATGGAAACACAGCTGTGCAGTCACTAAAAAGACAGGATGCTGGCAAGGGCTTTAGACTATTATAATGCCTTATTTACTTATGTATTTATTTTCTTCTTGCAGCTTACTGTGTGAGAATTCTAGTGTTATCTACATACTTGTACAAGTTTTGACCAAAGCTTTTGTGCAGTTCTTATAGCTGATAGGGAACTTTGCAGATAATAACCCTTGAAAGAGAATTGTGAGGAATCAGCATTCGTGCAAAAATCATGTAAGTTAAAAAGGAGAAACATCAGACTGCAAGAATGGATCTCTGTCAGCAGCAGTTTGGTGCTGCTAGGAATCACACAACAGCTCAGATTCCTTATGGCCTCCCATTGCCCCAAGGCTCTCTGGCCAGGGCGAGAGCATTGCTGTCTAAGACAAGATAAAGTAAAAAAGTAGCGAAGCTCCCGCACCAGGCAGAGTGCTTTGGTGAGGTCAGTCCCCACCTGCAGCAGAACCCTCGGTGCTCTGCAGAGGTCCCAGAGCAGCCTCTCCAGCCACGGCAGAAATAGCACCTTCGTTGTGTTCCCAAACACAGGCCTCACAGGAAGGCAATCACAAACCTGGTGACACATACCCATGCAAGGGTAAGGCTACACAGCCTTCTCATTAGGGAACCTATCACTAATACCCTCAACATTTAAAACTATTTTCACCTATGTGCTGAACAATCCTACTGCATTCCAATTTAGCAGTATAATGTACTATGCACAGAAATACAAGACAGGTTTTTTTCTAGAGATTTATTCCATAAATGAAGAATTTATTGATAAATCCTATCTTAAAATCATCTAACACAATAACATGAAGTGTCAGCGTTTTCGAGCTAGAGAAAATCATTACCATTGGGACATAACTATATTTTAAGTAAGAGACTGAGTGTTTTTACCTCTGTTGTCATAATATATATTTAGAACTTGCTCATGTATAGCATAAGTCAAAGGGCTTTGGTTCATTATATAAAATTCTACTAAATTAGTTTTCTTTTATGAAAAATTAAGGGAGACTTAAAAGAAGAATCTTACCTTTATTTTTTATCCTCTTTATCCACAAACTCTCAGATGAGGGAGTTCTGACTATGTTTGAGGTAATTGTTGTAATTATCAACTTTTACAAAACATGAGACTGTATGAGTTACACTTCAAACTAAAGTTAACCATATTTGTTCTAAGTATGAGATGTTAAAGTGCACCCTGCTCTGTTTCAGCCTTACATGTTGATGATGTGAGAATATGTTCCTAACCCAGCACTAGACTGATTCTGGTTTGTTTTTTCTCTTTATGCATTCCACAGTTGCTGTTACAAGGGTGGCAATAATTAGGATGGGCTTGATTTCACAGGCTACATACCTAGAGAGAATTCTCTTCACAAAACTAGGTGTGCTTTACACAGGTGGGGCACAAAGCTGGATATTTGCACAGCTGCAGACTTAAAAACTAGGGATAAGTGCTAACTACCCAAAGTAGGGAGAAACATCTCAGAGGTTGCTCTTCAAACCTCCTGTGAGACTGAGGGCAGCACAGCAGTGACCTGCAGAGTTCTATAAAGCTGTGCTTGGCTTCTGCAGCAGCTCTCACAGCCCCAAGCAGCTGGACTCCACTGCACAGAGCAGGGCATGTGAGAGCCTCGTTTGTGATTCAGGGCAGTTCCTGAAGCTGTGGCACAAGTCTCACTTTGGAAGTTCCTTACGCATTTCTCCATATGCCAATGTGATCTTGGCCTGTTATAATTCCAGCTGGTATGTGTTAGCTAACTGCTGGCATCTGATACTGTGCTGTAAGAGTAAACTACAACCTTAACAATCTAAGATCTTTATTAATATTTAAAGAAAATGTTTAATGTTTAAACAGATTGTAAAAGCTTTAATGAAGCCATTTGGAAACTAATTTGCATATAGTATTATGTTCTTTAGCCTACCAGCATCAAATATGACATCATTTTTCAACAAGATGAGCTTCTCTGTAGAAATACTGCTTCAATACAGTTCTGGGTTACTTCAGGGTATGAATTACATTTGAGCGTGTTATTTTCCAGTTTCTGTGCTTAAGCAAAATGAAGGAAAATGTTTTTTTCTTTGTTTTTCAATAGAATTTCTCTTGTTCATAGGTCCAAAGTATTTTTCTTTAGTCTGTGTGTGTATGTGCTTAAGACAGTAGAATATGATATTCCTCATAAAATGCTGATGACAAAGGGGCACATGCTTTATGGGAGCTAATGAGGCTGAAGCACATCTGCACATTCTCAGTTAAGGAATCACTAATGCAGGTGTATGAGAAGAGGGAAAATGGAAACACAGTATGAAGTACAGAACTGAATATTTTAACAAAATTTCTGTATATGGACACCCAATATTTTCAGTATTATGAGTAGGAAAGCAGCTAATTTATTATATAAGCCATAAATGATGCAGGTAATTACTGATGCACCAGAATTATGAAGTCTGCTGTTATTGGTTTACTCATAGCAATGTTTTCTAGCTATTTACCATCCATCATGTAGCTCACAGCTGAAAGAGAGGAAACAATTACAGCATTTTCACATAAATTTAAGGGGAGTCACATGTAAAGAGACTGCAGATTAACATTCTTTTAGCATGGTGAAATAATCAGGAACATCAGTCAGATAATGAGGGATTTTGTTAAGAAATTCAGATTGAAAGACATGGTAGTATAATTCCTTCTGCAGAAATCAAGGTTTTTTTGTGTTGTTATGATTCTTCTTGTTAAACCCATACAGTAAGCAGCTTTAGATTTCTTTATAGTATTACACTGTTCTACAGGGCTCCATAAGATCTTATGGTACATCTGGTCACACAATGCACCTGGCATGCTTCCAACATTCATCTTTCTCTGCTAAACACAAAATAGCTGTGCAGAGAACTGGAATTCATTGTACACTTCCTGTCAATTGCAATCCATTTTAAAGGTAACAATTATTACAAGCACTAGGCATGTGGTGCATATTCAATTAGACAAAAGAAGGCAGTTGCTGAACGAAGGCAGGCTGCTTGTGACAGACCCAGGGGCTCTGCAGAGATGCTCTGGCTCTGCAGGCAGGAACACAGGGCTCAGCCAGCATGCCTGACACAGGGAAAACTGGGGCTCAGAAGGGAAAGCACAGGACAAGAATGAGGGGCTGCTGCTCTTCAGGGTACAGAGGCTGGAGCTAATATAATGTAATGTAATCATAGCTAATGTCTAGAGACCTCAGCTTTTGGGCTTTTAGAAGGGTAGAAGACTCTGGCTTGTGTTGTTTCTAATATGGGTTAGTTATCTCAAAATTAGCAATAGCTTTTATCAGTTTCAGGTATCTGTTCCTAATAGCCATAAGATAAATGCGTAAATCATTCTTTTTTAAGCTGTACTTACAACCCTTTTATGTATGTATCATTTTCTTCTCTCAAAAAAAAAAAACCAAAAAAACAAGGGCATTTCTGTGTTCTCCCTGAATGTTTTCAACAGCTGCAAAATGAAGATTTTTGCTATAGGCCTTGTCTCAGAAAAAGAAAAAAAAATCCGGGTGAATTACCAGAAGACAAGAGCAAGGTTTTTCCCTAATATTACTAATTTCTGAAGTATTTAAGCAAAACTGGCTAAAACATGGGCAAAACTATACTAATGCTATTCCAGTACAACAAAATCTTCCCAAATGCTATTTTATTTTCAGACTCTTGTTATCAAATGGAGCATCTTCTCCAGACTTTTCTATTGAGCCCTGGTAGCTGGTCACCTGTGCTGTTTCCTGGGCAGCACTGCCTGGAGCCTCAGTCTTTATCACTTTTGAGTCTGAACTTGCAGGAGTTCAAGGAGGTTGGAAATCAGGGACTCTTTTTTTTTTTTTTCAGCTGCAGAAAGAGAACCATGAGACAGTTTCAATCAGAGCTAACATTTATGCTCAGTCTCCACTTAAATGGAAAAATGTGCTTCATGCATGCAACCTATTTAATGCTCACCAAGAATTTGGACTTTACTGTATTCTTTAGGCAAAGACCTCTTGTGTATTTTTGAAGAATGCCAGACCTGAATGCCATGCATTAGTCAAAAAGAATTTCCAGTTTACTCTCAGAGGACTATCAGACAGCCAGCTATATACCTTGGAAGACAATAAACCCTCAATTCTGGTATGAAATTTTCCTGTAGGCACTGCAATTGTGGCACGCTGGGAAAACAGATTCCTCCTGCACAGCACAGATGCAAAGACAGATTAGAATCTGGTGGTAACCTTTCAGAGAGATAACTTTTCTCTCAGTCTTTCTCTCTGCCAATCATTTGTGTAGAAATACCTGACCTCTTGCAGTGTCTTAAAGGTCGTTTTTCCCTAAGAAGAGTTGCTGAACAAATCACAACAGCTGTCAATTAGGCTGCTCATTTCAAAAGGATGAGAATTATCCTTATGTAGCCTTATGTTTTGTAGTAGTTCTGCCTTGCTTATAATCTAGGGCATTTTACTGTAAGTAGGGTTTTCCTCTGCCTAGAAATACTCTCAATTTTTTTCCTAAATTAAGAGTCTGAATTATAAGAGCCATTATAAACTGACATTTATGTATGTACTTTTCTTCCTAGAAGTATAACCTCATTATCTATAAACAGTCCAATGTTTGGTAACAGAAAATAGTAAGCATTAAGCAGAGATAAATTAATATAGACTGTGTAATGTAGAAGCAAGCCCAGCTCTCTTTGTTTGGTCTCTTAAACACTCACACAAACAGCAGAACCAAAGCCCC
Organism: Irena cyanogastra; assembly: GCA_013397155.1. NCBI lineage: Eukaryota > Metazoa > Chordata > Aves > Passeriformes > Irenidae > Irena > Irena cyanogastra. Next base: position 1,957,701 of record VWZV01014643.1, on the reverse strand, counting down.
AGGGCACACACATGTCCAGTGTGACTGTGGAAGGTTTAAGGTAAAGGCACCAAACCATTTCATTTTGTGCTGCAGCTCCCTATGAAGTTAGAGGGCTGCTTCTCCCAAGTGTGGGTGCTGGATATCTGGACTGGGACTCTCACAAACCAGCTGCAGTTTGGGTGTTGGTAGTGCAGTGTCATCTCTACCCAGCTGCTCTCCTTCTCTCACACAAAGATAACAGTAGCTGCAGTTCCTGGCATGTGCTTCTAACAACAAACTCAAGAGAAATCATGCTGCTACTAAAGCAGAGTTTGCAGTGCATCACTTATTTTATTAGCAAAAGACAGCTGATGGGAGAATCCTATAAGACAGTATCATGTATCTAGAGAAAGGAGATTTGTTGTTGCAGCGCTGGCTGTAGGTCTGCTTGTAACTGGTTTACAAGATGCAGAGGGCAGCAGAAAAGCAGTAGAATGTTGAGATCGCAGTGGTGGTGCTTCAATTGGGTGAACTTCAGTGACTTCAGTCACCTCTCTGCCTTTAGTCCTGCAGTGCTCTTTTTAGTAAACATTGTCTGTTGGTACTCAGGCAACACTCCTTTGATTCATTGATTTTTTTCCCCCTTTTCATTGATTTGGATACCTCTGTTGCCATACTTTACTTTTACTCTACTGTTTTGCTTTGCTTCCAAAGTGAGATGGATGTTCCATCACGGATGGAACAGCTCCTCAGTGAAGTGGTAGAATTGCCATCCCTGAAGTGTTCAAAAAATGTGTAGATGTGGTATTGAATTGATTGGACTCGATGGTCTAGGAGATCTTTTCCTACCTCAATGATGCTGTTATTCAAAGCCTAAAGTCTATATTGAGACTATACTATAACACATTAGGGTCAAGACATTATAAAGATATGATTTGCAGTTTTTGAGAAACTAAAAAAGGTTTTATGACTGTGTTTTCAACGTTTTAATTAATGTGATTAATTAGAATTAAATTTATATGCTTAAAACCACAATCCTTTTACACCAAAGTGTCTTTAGAATGCAACTTAATATCTGATCCAGAAATCAGCTGATTGATCCCTAGCCAGTGTCCTTGTTGGAAGGCATATAGCTGTGTAATCAATGAGGTAGGAACTTTTTGAAAGCTTCAGGTATTTTCCAGGGATTTCCAGGAAATATTAGCTGCTCCCCTGCAAAGCGATGGCTTTTATTAATCAGATATAATCATGTCTGCTTTATAGTACAGAGGTGAAAATTTGAAGCAATCAGTAATATGTCCATCAGTCAGAAAAGCCCAAGAGCAGTCTGAACTTTCATTCCTCCTGTGCAAACTGATCTGCTCAAGCCTCTGAGTGAGACTGCATATCTTGGTAAAGTTGCTCACATGTTAAGCAGCACTGAGCTCTCTGGGTGTATCTTTACCTCACTCTCCCACCTCTGTTAAACCTTGGAGGTGAAGGGCCACTGAAATCTTAACTCAGAGCCTTGTGCACACAGCACACCCAGAGCAGCTGAACAATCAGGCCAGGAGCCCTTGTCCCTAAGGCAGCTTGTACCCTTAATGGGTTTGCTATCAGGAGCAACAAAATAGTGAGTAACTGTTTAACTCCTAATGTGATTAGAAAGGCTACTGCACCTAATTTGAGAAAGCAACCTTCACCAGCAGTTAGACACACCTGTTTCAGAGGTGACCATGAGAACAAGGCTTAGATTGGGGAAAGAATGGAGACAGGCAGGGCAGTGTGTGACATAATCCCTTGTTGGCTGGACATGTTTTCCTGTGTCTTCTTGTAATTCCCTGGCTCTTCTTCCACAGATGATGCATTTCAGAATTCCCTTTCCAGAATTTGTAACTTGCTGACACTATTTTGTCTGCAAAGAGAATTCTTCATGTCCTTGCACACTTAACCAAAGAGAGGTATTGCCCTGCCCCACTCTCATTGTTGCAGTTGTTCCTCAGAGTTAAAGAACATAACTAGAAAAGATATAGCTCCTAAGTATGATGGATAATATTTATGGCCATTAGTCAATACTCCACCACTAGGAAAATGTGCTGATCTCAGCTTGGCATTTGAGTGAAAGTGATAGAGGGCAGAGAGACAAACAGAACAAGGAATGTCTTATCTTCCTGTAGAAAACACAATATTATCCATGAATCCTTTTCTAGAGGTGACCTGTAGAGATTTATACTCTGCCCACTTTTAACAAACCAGGGATGTCTATTTATCTCACAACAACCTGCCCAGCCTCTGACTGACTTGTAGCAGAACAAACCAACCCAGCCCAGCTGTACATCTGAAGCCTGATGTAAAATCAGAGCTGCAATGTCCCAAGATTTAGCAATAACTGTCTGGCTGCAGCATAGCATGAGGGGAGATAGCAGCTGTAAATAATTCTGGAGAAAGCTGCTCAGAATCAAACAGCTTTCGATCACATCCCAGCAGTTTCATCTTCTCCTTCACTAAAGATACATTGGATAAATTAAACTTTAAGTGTCTGAAATTCAGGAGCACTCTGTTAGACCTAACCTTGCTGCCATGGAGGCCAGGTTCAACTTCACTGTTAAAATCATGATGGTCGTTGTCAGGTCAATGATGATTACTTAAAATTACTTCCATAAAACATCACCAATGTTAAAAAGATGACAGTAAAACCACACAGAATGTTTATAAATACCTAATGAATATTAGGAAAATTGAATGAAAACTATCTAAAGCATCCATTTTCATTAATTTTTTAATCTTACTTTTCTTATGATACTGTTCATTTATTTGTGAAAAGATTAGCGTTGCTTTATAGTTTCAGATTCTGTAAGTTTCAGGTACTTGAAATCTAATATTTTCCTTTCATGGAATCTTAACCGGTGATTGACAGAATAATAAAGGATACATGGGGACTAATAATTACATGGCATCTTTTAACAGGCCTTTTTAATAGATGCTCTTAAATTCTCATTTAAGAACTGTAGATAAGTTCTCATTTTACATCAGTGACTGAAGAGAAACTTCTTATTCTTTTTTTTAGAGCAAAGGATGATGTATTATGGGAAATGCAGAACCTGGCACCAGGGTCAGAAATACCTTCTCTATCACTCTATACTGGATTTTACCATCAAGCTATAAAAATTTAAAAGCAAGTAAAAAATACAAAGAGAATTATGCAAAGCAGTAAAGGAAAAGTATTTGTTTAAAAACAGCTAACACAATTTTGCAATCTGATTTACGGTTTTAAATCTAATTTCCATAGTTTTTGTTACCTTCAGCTTTAACTCACTGTTTTGTCAGTGTGCATTACAGTTCAGCACTCCTTTCTGAAAGATCTGTCATATTGTAACAAAAGAGGGAGACTGCTTTGGAATAATTTTATAAAGGAACTGAAAAGCCCTTGATTTTGGCCAGTAATGAGTAATAAAAATGACTTAGATTGGGAGCAAAGCCAACTGTCTGAACAACATTCATTGAAGATGCACTGCAGTTACATATGATTATGAGAATGCCAAGTGTGTGGCTTATTAAATTTGCTTGAAGAGAATTCTTGGGAGGAGAGAAAGAAAGAGGCAGTGCAGGTCTCACTGAAATGGCTGCATATGAAAGGGTAATATTTGGATTAGAAAATAAATTAGAAGAATTCAAAGGAATTCAACAACAGTGTTTGAACCATATCGTAAAGGAGGCTGAGGATTAAGGGGCTTATGGGGAAGAGAAAAACAGAATAGGAAAGTGTGCATAAAACTCAGCTCCATAGAGAAACACATAATCCCTTTTCTGTGTGTTCAAGGGTAAATTTGATTTATTTTCACTATTTTGTGTTATGCTTGTTGAATAGGAGGGAATAAGAGAGTAAACATGAACAAAACCAGGATGCATTTAAACAAAATATTAGTTGATTCTGCATCTGAAAAGCTTCATATGTAATTAAAAATATCACAACCTTGGCTTTTTCTGTCTTTCTTTGGGGCTATGCATCATTAAAACATGCAGATGAATCCCTGAAAAAACCTTCTATTCAAATTATAAGTTATATGCAAGGGGAGTAATGGCATATGTAATTCAGTCTTTCTGCAAAAGAGAAACAATTCTATAGTAGATTTCAATGTCATTCCCTTGGAATACAGTTCTCAGAGAAAGGTTAGTTCTCTGCTGGAATACTTTCTGGAAGCATCAGACTCTACTGCTATGAAGAAATACGATTGAAATTACTTACCCTGTTCAATAGCTAACACTTTATTGTGGGAGTACTGACCAGAAACTTTTTTGTGATCTAAAATCCGTGAGACTCTAACAGTTGAATGGATACTGTGGCCAGTATTTTTTTTCTATCAAGCTGTTTTTGATAGAAAATTGGATTTTTGATTAACTTGAGATGTGCAAGAAGCGATGAATTTTTCTACGTAAAATTTCCAATGCTTAAAAGAAAGGAATTGCTGAAAAAGGTACAAGATTGCATCATGAAAATTATAGTATTGGGGCATAAGTTTCCATTTTTATTCTAGGAGATAGATTTCCTACAACCTGGGAGTCTTGGGACATATGAGTCAATGTTAAAAGGGAAGAAAACTGCATTTAAATGACTTCTACCAGGATCTAGGTAGTGGCAGGGTTGTCCAAAAATTACTCATGCTGAAAAGTATTTTGAACACTGCAATGCTATAGATCTGAGAACAGCCTCAAATATTAAAAATAATTGCAATTGTACTGGTCACTTCTTCCAACAAAAACCAGATCATCAAATTTCACATTTCTAAACTCTAAATAACACAATGGAAAGAAAAAATCTCTATCTTTCTAATTATGAAAATTTTTAGTGAAACAGAAATTAAACAGTATGATTGCTTAAATCTGTGGGGCAGACTGCAGTTTATACAATCCCTTTGCAAAAATCTACAGGGATCCAATCTTTCTGACCACTTCTGTCTTACTAGAGCTCTTTGATTTCCTTAATTTTGAAGCATTTTTGTATGGAAGTTGGTGTAAGCTGTTGTCTCCATACCTGTCTGACATTTCAGGTCTCTTGGGAAGAACAGATTCTTATATTCTTATATTTTTTGTTTATCCTGGTAATTGTTACTGCTTTCCTGGCAAAATCTCCAGTTTTTCCCCTGATGAAGACATAAGCCTCTTGCTTTGCATTAATGAAATCCCTTCCAGCTGTATTCCAGTAACTGTAATTCCTTACACCAGTGTAAGACACAATGGCAGTTATTTCCATGTCCTACCTGTTTAGTTCTCATTTTGGAATCTGGTGACAGATTGTTGTAGGTGTAATGGGCCTGTGTGACTCCGCAGAAAAGGACAGCAACAATACCTGAAATTCAAAGAAAAAACTGAGTTAGCTGCTTCTGTTTTCTTACTTAGGCTTGCAAAAGGCTACATAAAAAACCAAATTAGTCTGTTAGCAGCTTTTTATAACAAAAGAAATTTGAGATATATGTTCTAAGGACAATGATGCTTTCCACTGTTGTGTATTTGGAAATTTAAAGGCTGTAGAAAATTTGTTTCTGTTAATACATGGTATGATCCAACCATAATCTAACTGACAGTAATTTTAAGTGTAGGACTAACGTAATCATAATATGTAGGAATTTGGACTATTTGAAAGAATTTGGCAGGGACTGAATAGGAAAGGAAAAACAAATGGTTACATTTAAATGGTTTGAGACCACTTGGTACTGAATGACTGCAACAGGGTAAAATCATTTCAGTCTGTGCCTGATTGCAGCTTATCACGAGCCCTGTGTATCAATGTCAAGGTGAACAACAACACCTTGCTTGAAAGTGATGCTCTAGCAGGTGCCAGCTGTGCTGCCTGGAACAAGCAGATCAGTGACTGTGGCAGCAGTTACAGTCCCAGCTTGTGGAAGGTCTGGAGGGGCAGGGAAGCAGGAGTGTCAGGAATAATAATAACAAATTTATTTATAGGGATCTTGTTCAATACTTCCTTGGCCCTGGTCCTAACTCACTAGAATCACAAAGTAACATCACTGTAGTGCAGTATTTTAATAGCTGGTAAGAAAGATTGTGAGGTCTGGACAACACAGATAATGCAGGAGGAATGCACATAGGGAGAAAACAGAAACCCAAAAATAGTGTTCACCAGTAGCCATATGTAAATGCCCATGAAGGAAGAAAGCTCTGTCTTTTTCTTAAACTTGGGGCATGTCTACATAGATAATTATTTACACACCAGCTCAGGGCTTCCTCGTGTCCATTCTGATCAGCATTCTCTGAAACCCTGCACACAGCTTCCCCCAGCACCTGGGCTGGGCTGAGCACAGAGCCAGCAGTGGGATGGCTTGTGTGGCCATCTCCAGGGCTCACCTGCACACAGCTGTCACCAGCCAGCCACAGTGCTTCAGTCCCTGTGCCTTCCAGCCCTCCTCCTCCCTGCCTCCCGTGCAGCAGCTGCAGCATGCCCTCACTGGCCTTTGAGTTCTGCTTCCTCGTGGGCTGCTCCGCACATTGCAGGTAATTTCCAGCTCACAGGCTGCTCACATGGACTCACATTATACTCATGAGTCTGAGGCAACAAAGCAAGCAGAAGGATGCTTGTCCAGGTTTAGGCACTGTTCATCCTTGTGATGTGATTGTGCTGCAGCTTTCCAGGCATTTATGGGGTTAAACAAGCATGAACTGAAACATATAAACCAGTTCCGTGGAAGCAAAGAGTATGAAGTGGAATGGTGAAAAGAATCTCTGTCTGTTCCTCCAGTCCTTGACTGGAAACTGGATCAGGCTCCCTCCATCTTTTCCAGGATGGTGACTCCTGACTTTACGGGGGCCAGCAGGAAGGGGCTCAGGAAGGGGGCAGAATCTGCAGCACTGCACCTTTAGCACAGCAAACCCAATACAAACAATCTGCTCCTTCAAAAGCATTGATGGGAGCAGGCCAGGCTTCAGAGTCCCAGGAAAAATGGATGGGAACACACTGAACAAGTGTCAGTTGCCTCAAGCACTGGTACCTTGACAGGTTCTTTAACAGGCTTATCCAAATCTCTAAATGTTTGAATTTTAGCAGCAAGAGGGCCCCTGAGGTAGGTAAAATATCCTCCTGCCCTGAACCACAGCATAGATAAAGAAACAAATCAAAGTAATAATTTAGACAATGCTGAAACTATTTCATTTGAGGGAGATTGTGTGTGTAGAATCTGTGAATTTTCACATACCAGTTAAATTAATCTTTACCTTACCATATTTTTCTTTAGACTCTCCTTATATTGCTAACCAAGAAAATTTGGCCAAAAAAAAATCCAATTTTCCTGCAAGCCCCTCTCTTTTTTTTTTGGGGAAGAACTGAGGCCTGGCATTAATATGCCTTTGAAGGAAGAATATGCCTTTGATTTGGCACAAGGAACAACTGTCATCAGAAAGAAAACAAGGAAACAAATATATGTTTTTCCCCACAAACCACTGTGGACATTTTGTATGCTTCTGCGTTCTCTTTATATTGTAAATTTACCTGTACTGCTTCTACAGAACACTGACTCTTTAGCCAAGAGAAATTCCACTGAGCTTTTACTATGCCTTTGCTTTTTATATTTATTTTCTTAAGTCTTTTTTGATATTTATTTTTTTCTAGCTACACTAAGACTTTTCTTTATGGTAAATAATGTGGGGTGTGGTGAGATTGTCATTGCTTAAACACATTCCAGGAAGTTTATATTTTTGTGAGGTCTAATTGCTCTCATAAATGTGTCTAATTCTTTTTTCTCAGTAATTGTATTTGATTGTGCAGAACTGATCTGGGGAGTTTAAAAATTCTCAAGGCATTAATAATATGCACTGGGATGCTCAAACAATGACATTTGAGTTAAAAATACAGCCAAACAGTAATGTTGCTAAGGATCACTAGCTCCAGGCTCAGTAACTGAAATGGAGATAAGAGTTTCTGATGCAGTTTCTTCTCTATTAATCATCAGGATGTCAAGTCTTGCATTTTTAAAATTGACTATTAAATTCAACTGTGATTATAAACTGGTTTTGACTGCTAAGAAACTGTTAATTATGGGTAGTGAGAAAACTCAGAGAGTGTCACAAAGAATAGAATGGCTTAAATCTGATTTTGCAGTAAGAATAAATGAACTGAACCATGCAATTATGCAAGTGTAGAAACCAGATACCCTGTTTCCAGGGAAGACTGGGGGAATGCAGTGGAATATTTCAATTGCTACAATTGAAAGCTTAATATGTACCAGCCATGGCTCTCACAATGAATGGTTCGTTAAAAGCCTTGGAGAAAATTGTTTGTAATGAAAATCCATAAAAATGATTACTTAAGAGTAATGACCAATTACATGTTAACTGAAAAGGAAAGAGAAGTACCTAAAGAGGCAAACACAGAACTCTTTAGTTACAAGGAAAAAGCAATCTGGGTTTCTTTGTAGCACTATTAAAGCTGGATTTTGAAGTTAGCTGGGTAGCAAAATACTGTATGAACAGAGTGGCACAGAATGAGGCTGTTTGTGTGGGCTTGCTTTCAGAGAGGAGCAGGTAAAAGCAAATATGGCAATACTGGAGTTGCAAACAGAGTGTCCATTAGGTGCAGAGGGGCAGATACAGCAAGGTGGCCCTTTTACTTGTCCTCAATTTCAGGCTGTTGGACAAAGCTCACTCACTCATTACTTACTTAAGTGGCAAAATTAGCAAGTATTGAGAGAGTGCTACAGTTGCAGAACAAAATGGTAACTTAAAGTAAGCAGGGAATGTTTTGAGTTGAAATAGGTGGGGAGTTGTTAAATGCAATACAGCTCGTGTTTATTAACAGATTACTGAAAATTGTGTCTAAATATAAAAGATGTGACACTTCACAGAAAAATGCTTATATCACTAGTAAACTTTGAGCTACAGATCAACCTCTTTGAAGATGTTTTAATGGAAATAAAAGCCCTACAATTTTATTTGATTTTTTTGTAACAAGAGAAATTGAGACATCTTGTTAGCTGTTAACACAGCTAGAGAACTTATTCTTACATTAGTTTTTACAAGTGTATGTAGTTGAAATGGTTGTTGAGTCAAAAACTAGTAATATAAAAATATAGCAACTGTGTAGGAACTTGTACATTTAATAGTATTTTCCTGGTGGTGTGAACCTTAAAATTATAGCATGGGAATTAATTTACAAGTGCTCATCTGAAAATAGCTCCTATATTGTCACTAAACGACAAAATCTTCTTTTACATCATTTCACAAACGTGCAAAAAGGAATATCAGAGAAGAGCAGCATGTGCAATGTTCTTTTAATGCAAACCTGAAGTGAGTGGCCACAATCAAAACCTGAGAATTTGCTAATTTGAGAGATTAAAACAGACATTTTTCTCCAGCTGTCAGGTCTTTTGGTGGTAAAAAAGGGAATTAAAAAAAACCCCAAACAACAAACCGCTACCTTCTGGGGGAGCAAAGGAATAGATAAAAAGTGTAGCTTCATTTCATAAGATCTATAAGCAAACTGGCCAGTTCTCATCCCAACTTCGAAGGTTCCCAGAGCTTCTGGGATGCCTCTGTAAAGATGCTCAACATCCTGAAATCTCCTAGTAAAACAGCAGGAGCTGGTCTTTCATCAAAGGTAGGGAAATGCGTGTAAGAAGGAACAATGATGACTGGGTAAAAGAGGAATTATTTAAATCAGGTAACATTTACTTTGGAGTCATATTTATGTGAGAATCTCCACAGCATCTCTTGGGATGCAGACTGAATGTGTGAGTGGCAGGAAATGAGACTCTGTCTCCCCAGATTGCTGCAGTAATAAGGCTGTACACCAGTGGCAACAATATCCCTACCCAGGCTGTTTTCACTGAGGGTATGAAGTGTGACTAATCATTTTCTTGATGCTAAAGAAAAGATTTAAGGCTTCTTACAGCATACCTGCACCAATGCAGAACCAAAGCTCGTGCTTTGTTCATGAGGCTTTTATCTCTGGAGTTGTCTGAGCATGATTTTATGTTGAAGTGACAGAAAGCAACAAAAGATGGAGCTGAGGGGATTTTTTAGGCCCTTATCTGAGGGCTGTTCATGGGTATTGCACCTGGCTGCTTCAAGTGAGACCTGAGCTTCAGTGTTGTACTTTTGTAACCTCAAATGAATTGCTGAATTCAATTTACATTGGAACTCCTATGGTGACATGTAACAGCTTTTATTCTGGACACACTAAGAGTGCTTACCCTGTTTATCCTGACCCTCTGCACTAGCAATAAGACTCCACTATCCACATTTTATGCAACTGATCTTTGGTCTCAGCTTAATGCCTTGCTAGAATATGGTTTTCTCTAATAACATTTCTCTAGAAACACATTTCTCCTTTTTTCTTACTACCTTAGAAGACTGTACCTACAGCAGCCCCTAAATTAGCCACAATTAGAGCCAAGCCCTGACTCCAGGAAGGGATTTGCAGCAGGCCAGCTCAGTTGTCATCTGTCTCTGCACAGCTGGGCAAATGCCATCTTCTGTCCTATCGATTTTCTATTTAGGCTTAGGTTTCATCCTGTGCTGCTGGGCAGAACTAGAGCTTACAAGAGTCCTGGTCTCTTTCCTTTTGACCTGAAAGTCAAAGTATCTCTTCTCCCTCCTTCCTGGCAGGAGTCTGCCTACTCTGCATGACACAGCATGGCACATTACTAATGAATAAAGAAAAGAAAACCACACAGTTTAGAATTGAAAGTCCAGAATATTTTCCTTGTCAGCTCAGTGAACTAAAACCCATCGGCATCAAACTGTCTTGGGCTCACAGTGCTCAGAACTGCAGACAGAAATGTTTTGGTAGATCCCTTCTGAGAGTGTCCACAGGAAGACCTGGTCACAGCATTTTAAAAAAACAATGAGGTAGATGACAGATTCTAGACAAATCACAGCAAACAGACATCAGAAGTGAACAGCATGAGGATAAATGCACTTTGTCAGCAGTATTAAAGAAAATGAAGTTAGTGGCATTCATCCTTGCTATGTCCTAAATAGAAAGGTAGCACAAAATTGCCCCAGTGAGAGACCAGGTCTTTGGACTCATCCTGGGTACCTCATTCATAATATGCTGCTTATTTATTTTTGAAGGAAAAGGAGGAAAAGCTTTCCTGCTAGGTAGACTCTGCTCTCTTGTGAGCCCCTGAATAAGAAGGCAGGTGTCACAAAGACAGAAGCATCACAAAATGTCCTGACAAGAATTGCTGAAGGTGAGGAAGCAGCAATAATTTATTATCACGAGCTTTTTTGCTTTGTAATGATCAGAAATCAAAGGGCTCTGAAAAGTAAAGGAACAAAAATTACACTCTCCAATTTTTTCCTTCAAGGTCTATTGTCTTTTTTGTCATCATAATGCAGGTCTTTACTGTGTAAAAATCAGAGGAGCTTGAATGCAATTTTGATGCCTTTACACTGACTCACTGTGTGACTTTGAAGTATGCATCAAATGAACACATACATTACATACAAGTCAATTCCCATACATATGCTTGAGTGTATTTCTGCAGGTAAATTAATCTCTTTTTATTTGAATATCTGGTCACTTCAAACAGCTGTAGATTGAGAAGGTGTAAGTGAGATGACCATTAAATGCCCATGTACATCATGTAACCTTTCTCAGACTGAGTGATCATTCAAAATTTAGAAAATTTTGTTATTTATAAAACAAGATAACAAGCAATTAATAAATGCAAGATGTACTTTCCTAATTTATTTCAACAAGAATTTAATTTATTTATGATTTTTTTCGTAGCCTACTAGTAAATACTATGTAATGAACTTTGCAAATGAAAACATCTCTATTAACACTGACCTTACTCTAGTATTCTGCTGTTACAGCTTTGCTCAGCAGTCAGGAATGATATACTCCAGGGCAAATGAGAAAATGCACAAATTAGATTCTACTGTATAAGAATCAATTTATCATGCATGTGTCACAGCTTGATGATATAGCTATAAGATTAATAACCATAACATTAATTTATAATTTCCAGTTCCCAGTATAACAATAACTGTGTAGTCATCCCAGATTTTTATTTTGATTTGCTGGTTCGATCACATGCATTTTTCAACCAGGGTCAGGCCCATGTATTGTGTGTTATATATCATGGGATATCTTGAGGCAGAGGAATGAAATAGTTTCTAAAATATTGACCTGTACTACTCTCCATTTAAATTTTATTTTAGAAATGTGCAAGCTAAACAAGTGAGCCCTACTACCTACTTTACCTACTAAAAAAACAGTATAGCCCATTATTTCTCAATTATGAAACACTTCAATATTACACTTCAAAAAGCTCAGAATGATTGAAGGACTGCTGTGGAAAGCATTATATGAATAAAAGTATTTTGCAATTACATTACTTAATAGCTACAGGGAAGTACTAGTCTGCTGTTAATCCTTTGAAGTTCTTTTAGAAGGAATGAACAGATGAAACACAATATCCACGGAAAATGAAGATGAATATAGGCATAAATGGCTAATGGAAGCAGTTAATATTTGAATCATGTTGACACTAGGAGTGTGGTCCGTTGGCTGCAGAGGTGCAGCTGTGCCAGTGCTGGAGTGAGGCTCTCTGCCTTCTCACAGCTGCTCTTAAGGACAGCCCCAGGAGTGTAAAAGCAGAACCTGCACGCACTGAGACAGACAAAGGGCAAAGCAAGAAAGCTGGAAAAGACTGGAAACGATGGAGTGTGGATTAGGAGCTGTGTCCTGGAGCATGCCTGCCTTTTTCCTGGGCTCCCCCTGCCGTCTGCAGCAGGTGCTTTGGGTGTCCCCACCTGTGTGGGCACACACAACTGCATTCTGCACAGACTTCCTCAGCGTGGGATGAGAAATCAGAGCTGAACCAAAGTCTGCTGAAAATTTCTTAACCAACAGACTAATTCTGCTGGTGAACTTGGAGTTTAAAATAATGTTTTGAAAGGGAGAGAGTTAGAACTATTTCAGAGGAAACTGAGAGAAGACAAAAGCAGCATTAAAACTGGTAAAGCCAGACAACTAAAGGGTAATGTCAGCACAGTACTAATAAAGTTAATGCATTTATAAAACACAGCTTTGAACTTCTGAAGCCACAAGAAAGACTCAATAATTTTTTTTCTGTAATAACAGCTTCTGACAAAAGCCTTTTACAGAAATTAAGTGACAAAGATTTAACTGATACAAGTTTCAAGATTAAACTTTGCCTTCTCACAACAGTATAATTAAACAATTTCCACATGAAACTCAGAACCCATGAAAAAATGCTATTGGCAGACCTAAAAATGCTTCATACTTTTTATTGGAATATATGTGTTGGTGAAGTAATTACCTTTCCTCCATCAATTCCTTTTTTGATAAGAATTAGTTAAACTTCCCAACATTTTTCTCTTTTTTCCCTTAAATTGAAACTTTGGTTCCACTCTCTGTCTCTGCCTCTGTCCATTTAAAATTCCTTACCATGGCTAGCACCACCATCTGTGATGTTCAATAATTAAGTCTTTTATTTCAGATATTTTATATATTACAGCAGAAAAGAGCAATGAAACAGTCTTCAGGGTAACTACCAGGAGAGACTCTGCTGTCCATCATCCTGTTTGCAGCATGCAAAAAAGACATATGCCAATTATTTTTGTCTGGACATACAGTCTGTTCCTATGCCTGAGAAATGGAAATTACCTTCGGTGCAGCGCCTGAGGCTCTGAAAGATATTAGTGTTTCCTTTAGAAATCCACTTTTTGTGTGTAATGTATAATCAATTGTTCAGTTGCTGCAACATAGCACCCTTGTGCTCTGTGAGGAATGCATTTTAAAACAGTCCTTACTTAGAAGTCACTGGATTAGGAAATCAGTACCTCCAGCAGCAGGCAAGCGATCAACAATCATCTCCTTTGCTTCCACTTTTCTGCAGTATTCATGCCACATTTTTAAGAGCTTGTTGAGTCTTACCCCAGGCAGCAGCTCAGACTCTCACAGCTGCTCACTCCCTCTCTCCCTCCTCCCCAGTGGGATGGGGGCGAGACTGAGACCGTGGTAAAAGTGAGAAACTTTCTTCCTTCAGCTTCTCCTGCTCTGGAATGGCTCTGGGACCAGCTGTCCTGGCACCCTCAGCCCCTCTGCTGGTGGGGTGAGGAGCAGAAAACCCCCTGGCTCTGTGTAAGTGCTCCTCAGTGACACCTGAAATGTCCCTGAGTTACCAGTGCTGATTCCAGCACCACGGTAGCTACTGTAAAGAAAACTAATGCTACCCTTGCCCAAACCAGTACAGAGCTGTTAAGAGACAAAATGGGCTTTCATTCCAGCTGGTATCTGATTTTCTTGATGTGATGAAGTAGCACCCTTGTGTTCAGTTCATGTGCCACTGTTTTTATTCATTGGCCTGAGGAATTTGGCAGTAAACAGGATGCAAAGTTGTATAATTAGTATGGCAAAGATGCAGATATTAATACCCATTCAGAAATAGTTTGATTGTGTGGCTGATATTAAAAAAGTAACGTGCTGGCTCCAGAGAACTCAGTGAAAATGTAACTGTTGCCTTCAAAAGGCTTTGAACAATTTTCCAAACAAACCAGCATGGGCTGCATTACCACTCCATTAAGCGTTTTTCTTCTCCTGATTTTCCCTGACATTAATTAGAGCACTGGATTTCAGAGGTGACAACCTCAAGAGCATTAAAACAATCAAGGTCATAGAAACTTTGTTCTTTTGAATCACATTACACAATAGGTTGCTGTGGAGGTAAACTATATCCATTTACAAATTTTGCCTGAACTTCTGTGTATACTCTAATGGAGGCCCTGGGTACATAATTGACTGTGATTGTACAATTTCTTCCCTAACATTAATGAAAAAACAATCAGATCACACATCTTTCTGCCTGTCACTGGGACATGGCTATGCCAAAGATGTACATGCAGAAGCACTGAACAAGATGACTTTTTTTCCCATAAATATAAAGGCGGATGCAACCATTGGTCTGTTCTTGGTTTACTATTGATAATTGGTCTCAATTATTGATAACTGAGATAAACGAGAAGGGCCCAGAATATGGAGTGTGTGCAGAGGAGCACACAGGCTGGAAATCACAAGGCACTGCCTGTTTCCTTCCTTGTACTTATTGTTATCTTTGGTGCCATAGCTGACCAGAAAATAGGGGGGTTAATAGAGGGACTAATAGGGATGGGATAATGCAGGGAAGAAAGACTGAGGACTTGAGCCTGATCTGTTATGTCTTTGTCTAGAAGAACTATTCAATGTCACTACAGAATTCTTAAAGATGAAACACTCTTCAATATAGCTTTTAGAAGCTTTATATATGATGTCATGCCTAAAATAAGCCATGCATTTTACCCACACTAGAGGCATATTATAAAATTGCTTTTATTTAATTAAATGCAACACTTACCTGTAAGCCCAGCGGCTTCAGCTGATAAGAAGGCACTCCAGGATAGGAGGAAAAACAGACCTGTCTCCAACATAGGAAACTCACACAGCTTTGTGAATTTTGTCAAGTGCTAAAAGATTATTAAGGAAAAATAAAAACCCAACTGTTTTGCAAGCTAAAATTACCCCTAATCTGAGAAAGGATGAAAGAAAGAAAGAAAGAAAGAAAAAGAAAGAAAGAAAGAAAGAAAGAAAGAAAGAAAGAAAGAAAGCTCCCCTGCCATACTCATCTCCACATGTTGAATTTGAGAAGAACTGCACAGCTTTTAACTTATCTCAAGGAGGAAAATCCAGAACAGATTTTAAAGCCAGCTATTTTAAGTACTTTTGTGGAGTTTGAATTAATACCTAGTTGGTTGCATTTGATATTCGTTTTCGCAGAAAAAAGGAAAAGGAAGTAATTTTGTCCAGGCATTTGTTTACATTTGTGTGAATACAAGAAAGATCAAAATCACTGATCTTTCTACAGTAGCATTTTATATGAACTGTAAAGCACAAGAAAAAATGCAGGGCAACAGACAGACCTTTCATTTCTAGCTTAGTTAAACTGATGGGCTTCTTGGACACACTGACACGGTGTAGTGTTTCTCTTGTGTTTCTGTATAATTGCTGCTAGCCTGGAGTTCATAAATTAGTTACTGTTCTCAATAAATTCATGTTTGAGCCTCAATATACTTCAAAAAACTTTCCTTAAGATGCAATTATTTACAAATAGGGTGGTAAAGGCCAGAATACTGCCTAATGATAAATGTAAAAAAGAAATTTTTAGATTCTGACAAATGACGTTTCCTGACAATTTATGATCTGTCTGTTTGTTTGCAAACACTTGAGCTTAGAGTGAAAAGCTTCAGGCTCAAACTAAAGATGATCAGATATTGCATATTTTTTCCAACGTATATGGATTTGCTCCCTGAAAACAAACCATAAAGGATATTAAAGCTGTGACAACAGCATAAGAGGATCCCATGGCAAATGATCCAGCAAAGATCCCCAGAAAATTTCCCACTGACTGGAAGAAAGCAGCAGCATCAAAAGCATTAGGATTCTCCTTAGGACTGTAAATGGATATAGAGCTGAAAAGAAAACAAAGGGGTGGGGGAGAGGGAGAGAACAAGGAATAACAAATTCAATCACATTGTAACAATTTTAGAATCAATAATTGAAAATTAACACTTTTAGGTACTCAAAATGCAAAACAAGGCTTCTCTGGGCTAGTAGCAGATGAGAGCAAAGCAGATGGAGACTGGAGAGAACCAATTTGTTTTCAAGATATCATACTGGAAATAGTCTACTGCCAGTCAGCAACACTTTTATACCAGAAGTGCCATAAACAATATTGTTTCCAGGCCAACAAAACATTAAAAGGTGGTAGGTGGATAAGAAAACTGCAGGGAAGATAGATAACTTTGAATTATTTATTGGCCATATGTCCTCAGAGCAGTTACATATTTGCAAATATCCTCGATAAAAAGTGCAGCTTTGTGGCTGAGGTTCAAATGGGTGACACAAATCACAGCAGGTGCCACACGTGCAGCAGCAATTTTGTCACAGATCACCAAGCATTTTCCTTCGTGGTGTAACCCTTCATAACCAGGGCTGGGGCTGCTGCAAGAGCTCAGCATAGGAAGCCTTATGGACAGAAGGAATGTTGTCCCACAGAAAGAAACTGCTGCAGTTGTCCAAGGTCACCTCCTGTTTCCCACCCCGGAGTGCAGCCACCACGAGGATTTTGGAATGGGAAAGAATGCCACCAAAGCAAAGGGGCTGTGCACTAAATAATTTTTAAGGGCCTTGGAGTTGTTACTTTCCCCCCGTCAGTTATTACCCAAAATACCAGTAACTCCATGTATATATGTCTTTTTTCTTGTTGAAATGTTATATTGAACAGATACAAAATAGCTCTAAGCCTCACAAACTAATTATGAAACATCTTAGATCATTGTGTTCTGCTGCTTTGAGTACTATTTTGAATACTTTCATGATGCTTGTCAAAGAAAATGTGCTGAGCTTGGCATTGGATTCCAGAATGCACCTTGGATTGCTGGAAAATAATTGGTGTTTTAAGAATTAAAATTTGAGAATTTTTTAAAAGTTGTGAATATTTTAAGCTTTTGGATATTAAGAATGTGATCCTTGCAGTCTGATGTTTTTCATTTGGAAATAAGGCTTAGACTTAAGTTCTGTATAAAGGATTTTCTAAACAGATGGACTGAAATAACATGAAGATGTGAAAACAGTTCTCATGCTTTCAGTCTGCAGAAATGGCACAAGAATTCTCAAGGCATATGGTGGAGCACCACAAATATGAGGGGGAAATGCTCATGTACTACAACAGATGTAACTAAGCACTAAAATCTGTTATCTCCAGTTATGCTGGTTAGCACCACCACCAAATCAGTGGGATGATTTCTAGTGGAGGGTGCTTTGATAGAAGGACACGAAACACTGGCAGCAGAGGAACTGGTAATCAGCAACATGTTGCTATCTGAATTTTCTGTCCTTTTTCAACTGTGGCTTTCTTAGACCAGGAGACCAGTTATAATTCTTTGTTTCTCTTGCCTAAAAACTTGTAGGTGTGTCTTGACAGCAAAGCAGCCACTTGGTTCTTTGATGTTTGTCCCAACCAAGTACACAGAGACTGCAGCTGCTGGTTTGTTTTGCTTAGTGAATTATAAATCAGGAAATGATCTTTTTGTCACTGGTGCCGTGGCCTGCATTGAGTGGTGAATTCAGAGAGGTCTTAAAATCAAGGAAAATGGTTCTATTAGAATGATGGGCTCTGACCATGATAGGGATGCTCAGTAGCAAAAAAGGTCTTGACATGGAGTGAAAATTTATTAGTCAAATGTAAGCCATAGTCGGTAAATGGCTTTTTATTAAGTATGTTAATCTTAGGGCAAGAACAGTTGGCTTTATTAAGATGCTTAAGGTTACAGTTTGCCCTCCAATCTACCAACAGATTTCAGGGATGAAGAAAACTAGGAGAAAGCATCCTATTCTTAATGTAGTTATTTCAGGAACAAATATGAAGTGATTCATTCTCACTGAAAAATTTTTCTTCTCAGTGTACCCCCCATGATTTTTTAAAAGCACCATAACATGACATATGCTCATTGTACTAATGTAGTTTCTGGTCTAAATCTTTCCAGAACTCCTGTTTCCCTGGAGCTCAAAGAATATCTACTTCCATTTTTTATTTTGCATTATTCTCTACTAGAGCTATTTATTTTTCCGGATATGTTTCTTTTTAGCGCTACCTTTTAATCTTTTCAAGCATCGAAAATACACAGTAATTTACCTGACAGATTTTCTATATAAGCAGCAATTTAACAAAACAGGATTTTATCCTGTTTGTTCCACTACTTCCTGCCAAACCAATTATTTGACCTAAAAACAAAATTACAAAGTTTAACACTGGAGAGAACCATAATTGAAATTATAGTGCCTCTACTCTTCTTCCTTTTCCTTGGAGAGCAATTCAGGAGCCCTGCTGGCATGACTTGGCCTCTCTGCTATCTGTACTCTCTGTACAAAGGGGCTGATTGCAGTTCATTAATGAGTAGTGCGGGAGGGTTTGATACTAAATTTCAAACTGTTTCTAGGTTTTAGAGGCTTTCTAAATGCGGAACGAGTTTAAGAAAAAAAATAAAAAGGGTTTATTTCTGTAAATTTGTATCAGAGGTGGATTAAGGGAGTCCTTGAAGTAAATGCAGTAGAAAACTGTTTTCAGAGATTGATAAATGAACAGATTTAATGGCAAAGGGCTGCTTTATCTGCCACCCATAATGAGAAGAGTGCAGGGACAGGAATGAGATATTTTTGTTGGTTCCTCACTGAATGCTCAGTATATGTATCTCACAGACACCTGTCCCAGTCCCTACTACCTGTAGCTGTGTGTGAGCTGTGTGTGAGCTGAGTACCTCTGCCTCTCCTTCTGGTTGGAGTCAGGAATAATACTTCATGGCTGGTTTTATAAGGATTAGCCAGCACTTTCATATTAAAAAGCTATTTAACAGCTCTCTTTTTATTTCCAGTCCTTCGGTGCTTCCTTGAGCCAACAACATTGGACAGGCTCAAGTGTTTTCACAGCTTTCAAAAAAGGAAATACAGGCAATATTTATTTATGCAATATATTGCAAGTTCAGGTGGTAGTTTTTCTAGAAGCAGATAGAAGGATGAACAGTTTGTGTCAGTTGTACCACGCTAAGCATTCCACTTCCCTCCCCTCATCTGTTGAGATCACTTCAGGATGAAAGCTCAGCATGACAAACACTTTCATTCTACACACTTTATAGGGGTCTAATACTAAAGGTCTGCATGACAGAAGGGCTTTTGCAACAGAAAACATCCAGTCACATTTCCAGTTACATCTTAATTGATTACTTTTTACATCTTCAGTTATTTTTAAGCAAAATCTCATTTATTCATAAGATCTTTTTCTTCCTGTTAGTTTTCCCAGCCTGTAAGTACAGCACGATATATTTTCCTTGGGAAAAAGAAATAAAATAGAAAGCACTTAGCATTGCAGCAAAGGTTTTCCAGTAATTCATGCAAGTTTTTTGAGGAAAAATTTGTTGTTGAGGTTAAATCTTGTATCCTACTTTTGTTTCTGTCCAAATCTGATGTGCAGAGGGCTGCTGTGGCAGCATCAAATAAAGAGATGCTAATCAGCCTTCACTAGCAGAACAGCATAAAGATTCTTTGTTTTGATACAAGCCAAAGTGAAGCAACACCTGTATGGGATGAATTTTAGAAAAACTCATTATGCTGAAGAAAATACATTCAAGCATCAGAAGGAAAATGTGTGTGAACAGCAGAAAATTTCTGATAGAATTATGTAGATCAGTCATTAGAAATAACCAGTAAACAGACTGGTTTATTCCTGTCTTTGTCCTGTCTATTTGACCAACCCGAAAATAAATAGCTTTGGAGAGGAACATTTCTTTCCACTTGCTAAGCCAAAGGGCTTCCTTTAGCCAAGTGCCTTTCTTCCTCCTTGCCCTTCATCACGTGCCATGTGATGCACAGAAGAGAATCAGGAACAACGTGAAGAAAACAAAAGAAAAAAATACCTGAAAGTACAGGAGGGTCAGATGTTCCCTAAAATACCTTCATTGGATAAAGTGGGATCTCCCTCAGGTGTTAAATAATTATAGAACTACATGGTGATTTCATCAGCTGCTAATTAAGAAAAATATAACAGGCCAGAAAAAAAAGTATTCTAGAGTTCAAGGTTGTTTTTAAGAGGGAAGGAAGGTTATTTTTCCTGAAATTATAATTATGCAGAAAAAAGTAGGTCACTACAGCATGTTAGAAAACGTGGATCTTTCAGAGAAGTGGATGAGATCAGTTTCTGTTCCCACCCAACTTTTTGGCTATATAGTTTTCCTGAAAGTGTTGGAAGAAAGCCAAAATGTCAGAGCTGTAATTTACCCCAATATGTGTTTGAACTAGAAGCCAGATGTGCAAGTCCATGCATGGCACCAGACACCTTCTCTGGGCAAGTTGGTAGAGCCTGCTTAGGCTTCCTCACAAAAGATCTCCTCCCACAGGAAGAACAAGTAGATGAACTATAAAGATAAAAACAGTTGGGGAAGTTTGGGATGTGACTGTGTCAGGCCAATAAAAGCACGGATGAAGCAGAGAAAGTTTGTGGCAATTAAGGCAAAGCAAAGACACACCAGAGCAGGAAGGCTTAAGGACTAGCAGAGGCAGCCAAGTTGAACAGTTTTGAAAGAAATACGCAGAGATCTTCTAGATAAAAATTTCAAACAACAAAAAAAGGCATTTTTCAGGTGTGTTAAAACAGTGATCAGCACATTAAAAGAATACAGAGGAGTCTTTTGGACATCTCTCTGTATAAATGGATCTGTCTCCATGGAATTTATTCCTGACAATATTTGCAAATTTTTAGGTATTTAAGGTTTCTGACACAGAGACTTCACAGAAATACAGATATTAAGCTATTTGTATCCTTTTATAAAACAGCTAAAAAACAAAAAAAGGAAGGAAAAAAGAAGGTACTGGTAGTTGAATTACTGCCCAAGTGGCCAGCATTTGAACCTTAATTATGGATACCCAAAATTTTTTTCTCCTTGGCAATACAGCAGAACATGGCTTTTATTCCACTTAGAGCCTGGTTTCATCACTGCTAGTATTAGTACTAGTATTATTGTTTTTAATTCTAGAAAAAGGTCCAGCAGTTGTTTCTAGAAAGTATTTTCTATCTGGGCTTCTTTTCTTTTTCTGTTTCTTTTTTTCTGTGCCATGGCTTATTTTCATCCTCTGTTTCCTGATCATACTTTGTTCCTTTGTAGGCTTCTCTAGAATTTCTAAAATACTAGAGGACATGTAATCTTGATTACTTTAAACCAAGCTAACACTTGTTGTTGTTGTATATGAGCCTTTATTGCTGTTATACTGGTAACTATTTTCAGTTTTCATCTGAGTCCAAGCCTGAGCTGACACACAGCTGCAGCAGCTTGTCAGGGAAAACAACAAATAGTTTGTGTTGTTCCAGGTAGACTTTCCCTAATGCAGATCTTAGTTGACATCTACCCCAAACATCAGGGACTGCAGAAAATCTGTTATTCTCCCTCCTTCTTCTCTGTCTCCCAACCCTTTATCCTCAGGAAGTCTGCTCTACCTCCTTAGAGAACCTTGGAAACCTTCTGTCCTGGTGATCCCATTCTTGCGCTGAAATTCCACCACCTGTGCCATAAAAGGACCTGGTCTCTCACCCACCTGGGTGGGGCTGAACCCAGCTTCCCTGGTGCCCAGGAACAGCTTTGCCAGTCCCTGCTGCCAGGGGTGCTGGACACCCTGCATCCTTCTGACCCTGCTCAGAACTTGCTCACTAAGGGGCTGCAGTCACTTTGACTGGTAGAAAGGAGATGTGAGATGATAGTTTTGACAATGATTAAGGACCTAATGGGCCTGCAGGCAGAGCAATTTCAAGTCTTAACATCGTCTCTGATCTTGTGTGGAGCTTCTCTGCCCCAGTGCATCTGAGAAATGGTGTGCACTGTCATCTGTACAAGCACCTTAGCTTCTCATTACCTTGTTCTAACCTGTTTTTATCTTTGACAGAAAGAAATCCTGATGAACAGCAACATCTATGTAAAAGAAAATTAAGGCTTTAACAGTAAAATTTGTTCTGAGGCTTGGCATAGGAATATTTCATTCTCAAATGACTGCTATTGCTTCTAAATGCCTAATTTTCATCAATCTATTAGGAAATATCACAGTCACAGTGACAACTCTTTCCTGTCCCATATCTTTGAGAGGAATGAAGCACATCAGCAGAAAACAGATGGCTGATAGTGGGTTGTCTGTGGCAGCATGTGCTGCGTTCTGTGTTATCCCTCTGACTGTCTTTACTTATGAGCTGATCATATCAAAAGGCACATAATTTACACATTTCTGTGCCTGCAAATATGATCCTTTCTCATTTGGATATCAGAACTGCAATCCAGCTCACTGTTTAATTTCCATTGTTTTTAAACCTTGCATGAGGAGGAAAGGCCTGTGTCTATCTACAGCAGCTTGAAGTCTATCCTCCCAGTTTGGGAGCTTTTAGTGGCTTCAGCAACTGGCAAGATTCACATAGTGCTAAGAAAATAGAAACAAAGAATCAACCACCAAGGAAGAGATAAATATATTTATTGTACTAATACAAAGAGCTGGATTCTCCCCTGCCTGGCATCTCGCCGTAATCACTTATGCTTATGCAAAATAGAACCAGGGAGAACAGTTCTGTAAAAAATACGTTTGTTTTTTTTTTTTGCGAAGAAAACATGACTGTAAAAGTTACAACCCATCAACCCTCTGAGTTAACAAGAAACAATGAACAAGTTAAAAATTCTTCAGTCAGTAACTGGAAGGAAAAATGAAATAGTTTTCTATGTTATTTCAGCCAAATGTACTGCATGATGCTAATTGTGCCATAAGGGGATTTAGATGTGCTATATGTGTTAAGACTCCTGCTACTGTTGGTTCATGAGCCTGAGCAATATTTTTGCCTCCCTGCCCCTGACACCTGAGTTAGGAGCTATTGTCCGCTCCCAGCTCTTGCACTACTAACTTTACGTTCTTCTTCATTATTCACCTTTGTGTTATCTTTCAATTTTTTACTTGTGAGCCACTCATCTCCAAAGTTACTTAAAGAGCTGAAAAATATTTATCAGAAACATTTACACAACCTTCCCTTTATGTGACAGTTCTTCCCATTAGTGCAGGGTGATGAGATCCTGGAATAAGGATTTTCTGTGAAAATGATATATCTCTCTTGGAAGCCAAACACTGAATTAATGTGCAATTGCAAGTGGTCTGTGAGCATAAGCCAGAGTTTAATGTGCTCCTGGAGGCCTAATTCAATCCACACCTGTTTGTTTGTACAAGAGTGGCAGAATGTGGTACTACGGGACTTCATTTACTCTACAAACAGAATGCAAAGAATAAAACAGCAGAGCACGTTCACAAGACATTGACTGATGTGTCCATAAGGGGTAGGGAAGGTGATTACTGGAAGAATGGATAGTCCTAATTAACCCCCCCCTTTTTCTGCTAAAATTTTTGGGATGACTCAAGGATGAGGTAACAAAGCCTTTCAACTGCCCTAGTCTTTCACAGTGACTTCACTCCTGCAAACACATTTTACATTTATCTATGTCAACTGAACTCCACCTGCCTGTTGACAAAATGGTGTGGGCTGAGGGTTGCTGCAGGAGCAGAGTGTTAGAGCAGTGCAGCAGATTACCAGGAAATCACTGTGATTTACTGTCATCCTGCTCTAGGGGAGAAACTGCCTCGAATTACCCTTACAGTGATGAGTATCTGAAGAAACTCCACTGATTCAGTGCAGTCAGTATAGATGTGCACTGATGTTACAAAAAAAGCAGGATATGACCCAAACACTTTAAGGAAGGTTTTAAGCAGCTTGGTTAGCCCTGA
This sequence comes from Irena cyanogastra, assembly GCA_013397155.1. NCBI lineage: Eukaryota > Metazoa > Chordata > Aves > Passeriformes > Irenidae > Irena > Irena cyanogastra. Next base: position 1,933,400 of record VWZV01014643.1, on the reverse strand, counting down.
AAAATCCTTTGCTCTTATGGGCAACTAGCGGAGATTAAATGGAAAGAGTTTCCACTAAAATCTTTATTAAATAGTAATTTTCTTATAATCACATAGCCCATGATTTTGTTCAGGAGCAGTTTAAGATGGAAACAACAGAAAATGATGTATCATTTATGCCAGTATTCCCTTCCTTTAGGCTTTGACTGATCCTCATAACACTGCAGGAGAACCCACTAGACCCATAAGCACTATGGAATACCCAGGGATGAATAGCAACATTTCCTTTGTAGTAACAGCTGCTTCTTATCCTTCTCAAATGCACAGTCCTACTCACCTCACCCTCCTCCAGGCTTTAAACCAACTTGTCCCTGAGATTTAGCTGGTTAAACAGTACTACAATACCCTGTAATCTTCTCTGAAATCCCCTTGAATGAATGTGAACAAAGGAGTGAGGAGTAATACCACATTGCTTAGCTGATCAATGGAAGAACATATACAGCAGGCTCTTGCTTAATATACAAAGGACTTTTTTCTTCTGTGACCTGTGCTTATGAAAATCTGATGTGTTCAAGGGTGGTGCACCCCCTGCCTTTTCCCAGACAACATTCCAACTGGTGAGGGAGCCTGTCTGTGCACAGCTCAGTAGCCCAGAGACAGTGAGAGCAAGCCCTAAGTGCCCAGTCCTCCTCCCCTGGAGGAAAGCAGACTGTCCTCTCACTGCTTCTCTCCTCTTGGCAGTGGGACAGGGAAGGACCCCATTCTCTGCCAAGCCTCAGCTGTCCCATGTCACTGCTTGAAGTGTAACAGTGAGTGTAAAGCTTACCTAGGAATGCTGAACCGGAGGGACAGAATGGGGAGCATGCTGCTGGGAATACGCTACAAAGAATCGAAAGGTTAAGTGAGAAAGCAGGAGCAAGAAAACTATCTTTGTGATTTCTACCAGGTGTCAGTTTTATATCCTACCAGTCATATATTCTACCAGATCTCATTATAAAAATGGAATGTACTAATTATATGCTTTCATAGATATTTCTCAGGTGTGAGGTGTAATTTTGTTTTTTCTTCTGTTTTTCCTGTTATCTCTCTGAAATAAATTGTCTGTGACCCAAAAGTAATCTAATGAAGTCAGACAATATAATAATCTTTGTTTGCAACAGACCTAGAGCTTAGTAAGTACTCTTTGTCTTTTAAGAGATTTTTATGCTACTGTTTATGTTTAAATTATTACAACCTAGACATGGCTAAGTGTGCTGCTAGAGGATGCAAGTAGTCCCTGGAGCAGGTAGATAATCCTGTGGGGCTGTGCCAAATTTCTGGCCTATCAACAGCCTTAGGCTTTTTCACTTGCAGAATGTTTTCTGTCAGAGATTAAGGAGCCCCTGGTCTACTGCCTTCACTGAACTTCAGCACCCTTAGGAACTTCTGACAGAGCAGGACACGGGGAGGTCTGATGCTGAATGTAATTGATAAAGATAAAGTACACTGAATCCAACAAAAATCAGAGTGGAATGAGAATGAAAGTATATCTAAAGTTTTTTCTATTTCAGTGTTCTCCCTCACTCTGCCTAAGACTCTCTAATGTGTAATAAATAGGAGGAAGTGTGATCCTTGGTATCTGGTATATCATCCTTGTATAGCCAGTGCATGCAAAACAGATTCTTTCATAGTCAGAAGGGGGCTAAATGAGAAAAATTTACTAGTCATGTAGCTTTTTATTGTCTGGAGTACAATTTGTCTATCTCCTACCCAGATTCTTAGAGATATTTAAAAAAATTAACACTCCAAGAAATATTGTCAATAGATGCAAACAAAATGGTCCACATGATTTCTATTGTCCCAGACCACACATTAGATGACCCCACCCCAGTCCTGGCTTGGAACATCCTAACCTTGAGTTTGTGCCAAAGATCCCTCTCTAGCCACATTTTACCCAGGAAAACAGTTGCCTTCTCTCAGGTAACACAGTTCAGTGTGAGGGATGTGAAGGGCAGGACAGTTCACCTGCAACTGCTCTGTGTTAGCACTGCAAGCTGCCTGTGGAGATTTCCTTTGCATTCATCATCAGCACTCCTCAAGGCTGGCTCACATCATTTTTTCCCCCAGTGAAGACACACCCTGTGTTCTCAGGTGCTGTTTCTGTGCTGCAGTTGAGAACACAGCTGCTGTGGGAATGGGATTTTCAGAGCTCCATAGCCCTATCGATTTTTCCATGTGCCCACCAGACAGCTGATAATTTTTGCCTCTTGCTAATCTGGATTTGACATGAGCCAGTAATCTAAAGAAGAAAATCTTTTTAATCTCCTGAGCTGTTCAATCCCACCTACATTTCATTATTGAAAATATTTTCTGTATTTTTCTTTTAAAAAATGGAACAGCTAGGGAAAAATTACTCGGGCATTGTCTGAATGAAATGCTATCCTGCCTGATAGCAAAGCTTCTCTCCCAAATATTAGTTCCACTTCTATTGCTTTATAATAAATGGTTGCAGCTGTTGCCATGGCAATTTTAATTTTTAAAAACGTATCCAACTGAAGACAAGAAATGCAGCTGTTGTTATGAGAAAGTCTAAAATAAATCCAGATGTGAATTGTATGATCTAGTGTTGGCAGTAATAACGTCAGAAACAAAACATGTAACATGTTTTGTTTTCTTGATATACTGGAGCTGAGGGTGGGGATTTGGGGATATTATGAATTGTAAGTCTCTGTTTCTGATCCAAATATAGCAAATAAATAGAATTAAACTTCACCTTAGGAAAAGGCACTTGCTAGGTAAGCTGGTCAGCCTTGCATAGAGAATGGCAGTAATATTCCTGTAGGAGAAGGGTGGGCCTCAAGCTCTCCTCTACCTTTCTGCTAATATGCTAACATTTTATTTTTTACAGCTTATAGAAAGAAAAATCCCTGCCAGGGTAGAAATCTTAGAATTGCAATATTACCTATTGTTTACTACCTTATCACTCTATAGCCTGAAGTTCTTTAACCTGTTATACCTTTAATGTTAGAACATTAAAACAAAGTTACTGGACAGTGCTCTACAAAGAAAGCATAATCCAACAAGTCCCAGTAAATGTACTAATAGTCATCCACCAGAAAAATCCATCCTGCTGGGAAGGTAAATAGTCCATGTAAGTCTCTTGTGGGAAAAAATAGTGAAAGATAGAATTTCTGAGAAGGTGATAGAAGAGTAGGTCCAGACTTATTTGCAAGTGAACTTTACCTCTGGTAACTGCTGACTGAAAAGCCATGGCTCAAAGCACGAGCAGAGGGGTGTTGAGAGGCAGCCTGTGCAGCCCGACAGGGAACGGCACTGGCGCGGGGCGGCGGACAGGAGGCTTCGCATCCCTCTTGTGCCTTTTCTCCTTGCCTTGGAACTGCAAAGGCTGCTCTGCCTGACGCCCTTTGGAACTGTAGCTGGCTCTCCACAGCCTGGGGGATTCATTTCAGCAGCTTGGGGCTGCTGGGAACAGAGACGGGGCTGCTGGGCCTTGTGGAAATTGGTTTGCTCAAGCGTTAAGTCAGCGCTGATTACGGCACCTGCCAACACCTCCTGGCAATCTGGAGGATTACTGAACTTCACTCATGGTAAAATTAAACAAAGAGAGGGAATCACCACTTAGGCAGAGAAATTGGTGTGGATAGAATTTCAGTCCCAATTCTAAGGCAATCAAAACAGTAAACCATTGTTTTTATCCTTAACAATTATAGCAAGAAGAGAAAGCAAGAAAACACACACAAATGCACACTCATTATGTTTCTCTGACTTCCATTTTTGGGGATGTTTTATTCAAAATAATTGGAAGTCGGTATTTCTTTATCCTTTGAACAGGAGTTTTGAATGATAAGCCTTTAAGCCTTGCTACTTAAACATATGCTACTTGAAGGAAATCTAAAAGTTAATGGGAATCTTAAAAATCATTTGAATCATAAAATCCTACCCATCCCAATTTCCTAAATATAAATCACTTGATCGAAGCAACCTAATACCAAATATACTGGATGAGAGGTTTTGCTTTGATAAGAATGAATTATTTGTGAGTACACATGCTAAGGCTTTTGGGTGCACAGCTGCCAGCTGATAGTGAATTATTCCTCAGTGCTAAGATAGAAAGAGTTAAGGAACATCTTTCTTTGTTAAAATTAAGGTATATGCACTTGGCCTATGCAATGCACTGTGAAAAACCTCACAGAAATGACAGGCAGCCAAACAGATAATTTTTCTTTCTGGCTTTGTAAAGACTCCATTGATTTATGGATAAACATGTAGTATAACACATTAATTTCCACCACTTCATTTAAAAATAAATAATTTCCCTAGTCAGGAAGCTCTATGAGGCTTAAACACAGCTATTAATAAGAGGAAAATTATTCTGCCTAGCTTCATTACCCTCATAATTACTAGAACGTAGGAGTCTTGCCTCAGAAACTTTTGCATTCGCTTGACTCTAACAATGCACAATGAAAACACTCTCCAAGCTATGGACTAAGTCCTGCTAATGCTAAAAATAAAATGTAAAACTGTGAACATCCTATAATGAGAGTTTAGAAATACCTTTCACCTTGCTCTCTAGGAATAAAAATACTGTAATAAGGAAGATATACACTGTTAAATGGTTCAGAAGGCTGAAATATTTCTACAGGAATATTTTCATCTAGCTGTAACCTTCTCCCAGTGTGTCTGAGGCAGGAACAGCAGCCTTCTAGTCACTCCATTATTCTCATTTCACTCACTATTGCTTCTGGCTGTGCTTGCTACAAATCAGTAGAACAATGTGGAAAGAAAAACTGTTTGATTTCTTTTAAGTGAAAATAAAGTCAACTTTCAGTGAATGAGAATACAAAATTAAAATGCTTTAAAGTCTAAAAACTATATCACTTTTGTGAGATTTTGTAATGGAGAAATTACTAAGGGAAAAATGTGAATATCAGTTTATTCAATGTATTGTTGGGATACTACTTTGTTCTAAGTTTTAATCATATTTAAACCTTCCTTTTCAAAATCCAAATTCTAATGTCACTATGACTCCCCAGAAATATGCTGAAATTTCATTAGGAATCCAAATAACATACACATATGCACATTACATTCAGAATATGTAGATCATTATAATTAGCAATTAGTTAGGGAGCATCAAAGTTCCAAATGCATTAAGAGCAAACTGATAAAAGGACTGGATGTGTTTCCTTGGTACAATGGTCTTTACAGGGAATTTTCATAAGTCCCATTGCTCTGAACACAGTAGAAACCAACCAGCTCTGTCACACTGAGCTCCCAGGGCCACTTGCACAACTGCTGCCCTGAGTGTTTTCTGTCTCTGTCACAGCTTGTGACTTTGCCAAAATGTCACCATTGAGACTACATTGCCATGTTGCATTTTCAATTTCCATGAAGAGTTTTTTCTCTCTCTCTTTTTTTTTTTCCCTCTCTTTAAATTGGTATTCTGCAGAGCCATTATAGAGAGACTACCTCTGTGCTTATCTTGGACAGAAACCCTACAACCACATAATTACAAAGCTTTCTCACTGCACCACTTTGAATTTCAGACTCGTCATTCCAAGGGGAGGAAAGAGGAAATTATCCATCTGTTTCCTACATGTCTTTCGCCCTTGTGAAAATGTGACAAAATTATGCAAATTTTTAAAGGTTTCCGAAATGTTTAGTTGACAAATCTCAGTGGAGAGCTGATAAACTTTATCAACTAAAAATCTTCCAAGATCTCATTTTTTTAGGCACATACCGTCTAAAACTTAAATGTGTGGCTTTTTCCCCTGCAACTGCTGGTCTCCAGACTCAGCCAGCTGCTGTCCCCAGTGCTGTGACTGTCACATCACCCCTCTTGCCCTCATTGCCTCCTCTGTTTGTCACAGTGTAGTAAGAAGGATAGTGAAGTGGAGCTTGCACCAGAAATGAAGTCAGGGTCTCTCTCAACTTTAGGGTATGAAGGAGGTTGGAGTTTACAGTCCTAGATTATCTCTAGAAATAATTTCTTTTTATCTCAGGTGGGAGACCTAGGGAGTGGTGAGTGCCACAGGAGTGGTGGAGCTGGTCATGCAGTCGGGGCAATGGGTAGAGTGAGATGGAGATGGTGACCATTGTCTTCTGAAAAGACGAAGGACAGAAAGATTGAGACCAATATAAGAGCAACTGAGAACAAGGAGAGAGTGGAGTTCTGTAACCACTGGGATAAATGCTAAGAACAGAAATTTGCTGAGTCTCATCATTTCAGTAGCTGTGAAGTGCAGTAACTAGAGGTTTGCAGTCACTCCTGCTGTGCCTGGCACGGAAGGAAGGCAGCTGATGCTACTGTTATTAATTATTCTCTTTGCTCAAGTGACAAAAGTATATCCTGAAATCATTAAAGTTCCTGCTCCAAAAGGTGAAACATGCACACTGAAATGTTGTCTTGGATATGGAGAGTGGAGGTTTTCTGTGTATGAAAAAACAAATTTAAAAATTACGTTTAATTAAAATGTTTACAAAAGATACCTCTCAATTCCTCCTTGGTAAGATATGAAAATTTATGGGCATTATGTAACTTTTGAGTATTTGATAACATTTGCATTACTTTGATGTGCTTTATGGACAGTTCCCTATGCACACAGAAATATATATATATATATATTTGCACATATGCACGTGCAAAAGAATTTCATGGAGACTTCTGTCAGTTCTAACAGCCTCAGTAGCTTAAGGATTTCAGGCTTAAAAGATCAAGGCTTGCAGGAGGAAGCAGTTTACCTGATATTGTTGGTTAAAAAAAAAAATAAAAAGCTTAGAGCAGGTCAGAATGATGAAATTCCAATTGAACTGTAGCACAGAGGTTCTGGAGTGGTTCTTCACAGAGGGATCACAAGAGACATCAGTCTTTCCTAGTGTTCCTGGGTAGCCACTGGAAACAGCCCATTCTCCCACAATAGGAATGGGTTCTTTGTTCATGCAAAAATAACCTGATCTCCAAGGAATAACAGAATTTTTATGGAGTGTCCTGTTGCAACAAATGCTCTGTCTCTCTGGGATAGCTGTGCTCTCCAGTACTGTATGTCTGGGAAGGATTTGGGCAGTGAATAGGAATTGGTGGCTACCCTGCAAATGAAATGGCAGAAAGGACTCCTTCCCTTTCTGACACACACTCCTCCTCTATCTTCTCTGCCAGGAGACATGATATGTACATTAATTTATTGCAAGAGCCAGACAGACACTTACATACAGTATTTCATCCAGAGAGGATGAAATCAGCTTGCTTTTGAACACTTCAAGGGAAATAATATCAATACTATCATTTTAAACTAAAAGGGAGTTGTCTCTGTGAGTAGAATTAGACTCTGTATGTAATTATCTTGCTCTCAGGAAAAATCTATCTTATTCACTAAAAAAAGGTTATTTGGACAAGAAAAAACATCTGGAAGAGCTCAAAAACCAGGCTGACTCGTACCACGGTGTGCTTCAGTTCTGAAGGGTTCCCAATAGAAACCTCTGAAATTAAAAGCTTTGATGCCACTTCGGTCATTTGCAGGGAAAGTGTAGTAAATAATTGCCACTTAGGTGTGATTTGCAAGGACTGCAAGCAGCGTTCTTAATTCTGAACTTAAAACTCATCCGTCTGTTTGTGTGTAAGTGGCCGGAGATACCTGCAGCTACTCTGATTTGATTGGCTCTGACAAGTACAGACATTCCCAGCTGATTTGAGCTAAGCTGTATCTTCATACATCCCTCAGGGCAATCTCCATAACGTTGCTCACTGAAATCTACTCTGGCGTAGCAGTCTGCAGCTGAAGGCTGCCTGTTCAAAAAAATTGCATAGACAGGCCAGTGCCAATTAGAGAACTATGGTGGGCTGACCCTGGCTGGATGACACGTGCCCACCCAGGCACTCCACTGCTCCCTCCTCTCCAGGATGGGGTGGGGGGAAGAAAATAAGATGGTAAAAATCTCAGGAGTGAAGATAGAGGCACATTAATAAAGCAAAAGCTGTGTGTGAAAGCAAAGGAAAACAAAAGTTTTATTCTCTGCTTCCCATTGGTGGGTGATGCCCAGCCAGTATGTGGAGCAGCTGCTCTGGAATATAAATGCAGTAACATTTATCTGCCCCTTCCTCCTTTCTCTTAGCTTTTATTGCTGAATAAAAGCTAAGAGAAAGGAGGAAGGGGCAGATTCTGGTACAGAATATCCCTTTGGCCAGTTTGGGCCAGTTGTCCTGCCTGTGTCCCCTCCCAAGTCTTTGTCCACCTCCTGCCACTGGGATGCTGGAGAGGCAGGGCTGCTGCTGGGCCAGCACTGCTCAGCAGCAGCCAAAACACTGCAGAGCTCTCAGCAGTGCAAGCACAGCTCTGGGAGGGCTGCTGGGGGAAAGGAGCTCCAGCTCAGATTGACCATGCAGCACAGAGAGTGAGACCTTTAGCATATATTAACTAGATCCTAAGTAAAATTTTAATATGGCGCTAATATTGGAAAAAGGGATATGCAATACTGAAATGTGAAAAAAATTGAGGAGTGAGAATTACTTCCTGAAAATATTCTGGTCCGAGTGCCCATTTTCATACTGAAATTTTGGCTTTCATACTGAAATGTTGGCTACAGAAATTCAACAGCATTTTTTCCTCTCATTTAAGTATAACACTGGTCTGTACAGTAAAGCTCACGGAGGAAAAAAGAAAGGAAGTTTTGTTAAGCAAAGATGCAAACATTTTATGTGGGATATCCTCTATTCTGGGAGAGAAGCTCTTTTAAAGTTCCTGCTAATAGCAAGTTTGGTTAGTTTCCCAGTGCTCACATCTCCTGTTCCAGATGGTCAGTGACGTGAAACTCTAATTATCATCAACAAAATAAGCTGGGACTAAACCCTTCCTCAAAGGTAAAAAGAGCAGATGGACAACCAAAATTTCATTATTATAGAAATAATAGAGAAAAAGGACTCCTCATCTACCTTTCAAAATCACTCACTAATGTGTTGCACAATTAACTCCTTGCTCTATTAATATATAAATTACTCTGTTATTTGACTGTTTGAATGGCTGCTTGGTATATAAACCTTTCCAACAATATTTGGAATAGCAGCCAAATCCATCTTGCCCAAGGAGAACCAGTAAGTGAAATGATTGGGCTGAGCTTCCATCGCGCATTTAATTTGCTTTCAAGTTTTCAGGGGATTCTGTTTTATTCTCCTCCACAATGTTACAGACATCCCTCCTCAGGAATCTTTGTGGGAATAAAATCACAAATAGCATTTATCTGGAATGAGGCAGGGCCTGTATCCAGAGATCCAGTTAGTCATTCATCCAGAATTGTCGCTCACAGACATTGAAATCCCTAAATATTTGCAAAGGATTCAAAGTCATGCAGGTCAGCACCATGGAGCAGCTCTCCCTCTGCCTGTTGGGTTCCAGCGCTGGTCTTACTTTGAGCTGTGATTTCTAGGTCAGGTTTTGCAAAGGCAGCCCCTCATCCAAAGCTGCCACTGCTCAAGCTGAGCTCATACAGGCCTGAGTCCCTCCAGGGCTGCCCAACCAGCCAGTCTAAAGACAGCCACAAAGAAAGGGTCTGGGAGCAAACCCCTGTATTTCTGGCAGAATCTCAGTCCTTTTCTGAATTCAGATTCACTGCCTGATTGCAGCATCTCTCTCTTTAGAACTGGCTATCCTAATTCCTGTTCTGTTGCCAGTTTTCTACAGTTCAGGAGTAGATTTTGATGTACTGCTTAAGGATTTCAACATAGATATTCATAACAAAACAATATAAAACTGCAAAATTGGATCAGAGAAAGATAATCAAGTTTTCCTCTGCATCCCTATGAGTAAACAAGCTTTTCTTCCCTCTAAAGAGTTCTAGCTACAGGTTTATGTATCACTGTCATGATTTGTAGCTACACAATGTGCTTTATCTTTGTTTCCTAGCCATGCCTTCACAATGTCTATGTGTTGCTTTCACCAACTCATTTTCTTACAACTTCATTTCACCATCTCTTCTCACCTTAGAAGTCTATTTTCTTTAAACAGGAAAATGTTGCATATGTTGATACTTTTTACCTGTTATGTCTGATGGCACAGGTGCTTTTATTTCCCTCTTTCCTTCCTGGAAAGGTTCTGTGCATGCTTTGTACATTAGTTGGCAAGGAGTGAGGCTTTCATCCTTTTGAAAAAGAATTCCTAGGCTGAAGAGTTCTATGTGTAGGTACACTACAGCTATTAGCTGTGTGTACATAAGGGTCACTTATGGATAGAAGTGGTTTTTTACAGTATTTCTATGTACTGATGTGTCTAGGATGTGTGAAAAACATCTTAGCACTCAGATACAGGTTGAAAATAAATAGAACTTAAATTAGTTTCATTTTCACTACAGTTTCTGAGACAATATTGTAAAAGACACTAAGGAATTGCATGAATACAGGGTTTAAAAAGTGGCTAAAATATCAGGGCCATAGAGAAACCAGCATCCTTTTTTTTTCTTATGTGATGACCCAATACTTTTTGCCATTTGCTAATAGTGCCTAACAAATCTCAGCATGAGGAAGGGGATTCAGGCTGACAGAATTCCCTGTGTTCTTAGACTGAACAAACTTCTAGTTACCTACAAGTGGGGAGGAAACTGAAACAAAGGAATAGCTGAGAGAAAAGTCTTTGTTTCTTAATTGATACAGATGAAACAAAAGATTTTGACACAGTACATATGGAAACCCACAATGTCGCTTTTAAAGGGCACTTGCTGAATATAACTGCAGTTTGTGGGAAAAATATGATGTGAGGACATTCAGATGTCTTTCCTCTGTAAAATTTGTTATTCAATGTGCTCAGGGATCAAAGTGTGGCAAAAACTATACAGAATAATGCTTTAAAAATGGAAGGGCAAAGGATCTAAATTAGAGACAGTCCATAAGAAAAGAAAAAAGAGAAATATAATCCTAAAGGGAGCTTCACATCTACTGAGATATGCATCAAGGAGACACCCATCATAACATTCAAAGCCATTATTATTCCTGCAACTCCCAGCTCCCAACTTAATTATTCAGCAGAATGGTTACAATATCTGTTCTTGTCCTTTGCAGAACAGCTGATTTTAATATATAACACACAAGGAACAACAGTTAGAAATTGTGAAAAGTAGGGAAGTAACACTTGTAGATAATGGACAGTTACCTCACTGGATCAATGACCATCTGAAATATAGAATACATGTAAATGCATTTGATGTTTGTCAGAAGTCTGTTTCTCAGTCTCTGATTACATTTCTCTCTTGTGCATGCTATGTTCAAGTTCAATGACATAATAACAGAATTAAGCCCATTGAAATAATAACAATATAGGTAAACTAGTACCTAGAACCAGAAAGGTTTAAAGATTCTTACTAATTTTCTATTTGAGGTCCATTATATCACAAGAGTTTCTTATATTTTGAAAAGATCTAAACTGTAAATTAGTAATATGATGACTGTGCCTACCAGTAAGAACGACCAGTGTGTCAGAAGGAATTCTCTTGTCTGCCTAAGATAATTACAGGAATCACTGTCTGAGAAAAGACAACCTTACAGGGTGCTCAGCGCAAACTGAGCTGAACTCTGGCTTCTGAGTTATTTCCCCTGGAAACTGATACTGTTTTTCAATAAATTTGTTACTCTTTCAATAAATCAATTACGGTTGCCATGTTATTTTAGAAAGCCCTATACAAGCTTCTGCCAGGAAAGAAGGGTTTGAGCATGATATTAATTTGTATAAGGTACCTCTAGACTAGAATGAAAGGATTTTTTGAGTGAAGAAGAAGTACAATGACCTGGGTTGGTATATGTTCATCCTCAAAATACATAAGAAGAACCATGAAAGTACTTTTATCAGGATTTTCCTCAGTCAGTATTCTGGAAAACAAACCATGTAGGAAATATTTGTGGCATAATTAGCCATATGGGTTTTTCTAGGTGAAAGCAGACATGTTTAAAAATCTAATAAGTATTGTCTTGTAAGGCTCTGCTATAATTTTTCTTAAATACTTGGAATTCTTTTTCTGTAAGAATTCTCACAATTTTTGATTAAAATGAGAATCCTAATAATCCTAATAATGAAAAGTTGTAAGAAACTCTGGAAGTGATTTCTATATGAGGAAACCCTCGTTGCATCTCCAATGCCCTTGTTTAGAGAGGCCTTTGTGAGCTCTCCCAGATGCACAACAGCTTGTCAGCCTTCCTGCAGCCACTGCTGTCAATTTGAGTCACAGTGATCCCTCCTGCGGGGATTATCTTAAAATAGCACACTATAAATGAAATCTTGCAATTACCAGAAACACCCAGGTGTTTGGTGGGGCAGGATGGCCAGAGGAGAGCTGTTAAACTGGCCCACGGAATTTGTGTCCTTGGTCAGTATTTTCACTGTGTGCACACACTCTTGCAGCAATACACCTCGTGTGACTTGCTAAATCCACAGAAAAATGCAGGGGTGGCTGGTCCTGCTAAACTAAATGATAAACAGGGCAGGAAAAATAGAGATTGGAGGGAGAAGCTGAAAGAAAGGAGAGAGATCAATCTAAGCCCTTGTTGGCAGACAGCCATACTGCCTTCACCTTGCCAAATTGCTACCTCCAGCCATAAGGGCATTCTCTCTCTGCTCTTCCTGCCTCTCCTGCAGTGAGTCACTCCTGAAGACATTATCTTATCTCACTTACTGTCTTAGATAATGGAAGACAATGTGTATTTTCATATTCTATTTTTCTGGTTATCATTATGTGGTGTACTAAATTACTTACTACTGCTTTTCCAGATTTGTAAACATTATCCTCACACCTTCTTAAATAGACTTCTATTGCTGTAATTATGAACATGTTGTGTTTACACACAAGAATGGTATGGGTTACAGGAAAAAAATAGCTGTTCTTTTGCAGTGACAGAAAAACAATTTTCTTCATTTAAACTCAGGTTGGTTTAGTAGGATGTTAATGACCTGAAGCTGGCAATGTTAACAGTATATCTTTACTTAAAATGCTACAGGAAGATTATATCGGGTTGCAGAAGTATTGTATTTGTGCAGAAGCTGGTTATTTAAGCCAGAGAGTAATGAAATGTGAAACTGATGATGCCTTCCTTGTATTCTCTTCAGTCTCTACAAATGACTATAGAAATCAAAGAATTAGTCACAGTGAATATATAAAAAAAACACATCAATTTTCCAGTGACAAGGGATTCTATAGGAAAGATTTGTAATCTCCCATGTAACATCAAAGAAAACATGAGAAGTAGATAGGCTGAGGTGCATAACCTAGACTCGAGTACTGGGAAGAGCAGAGTTTAGGAACCCATGAGTCGTGTACTGGAATACTGATGGGACTGGAATCTGATGGGACTTTTTAGATTTGTTCTGCAGTTGAGTTGCTCCTTTGGGAGATCTGTGTGCTTTGGCATCAGGGTGACTGAAAACAAGAGAAATTTAAAACACTCTGTGTTCCCTTGAGTTGCTCAGAGCCTTACTGTTCCTCTATGGGAGCCTTGCACTAACAGATGGAGAGTCTAAATGAGCTGAAAATGTCTCGGCTGTTATTAAACAATGCCGAGGGAGAGAGATAAAAATCTCAGACATTGCCGCCTACACGCTTCTTCCCAATTCTAATAGCTGCTTCAATGCCTTTCTGTAGGTTCTCTCTGCCGAGTTGTCTGGTCTTTGCTTACTGCTCCTTTTGTGCATTTTATTATCTGATGTAGCAGAGCTCTCCCAAGTGACACATTCCAGCCCCAGTCCCGGGATGTGACAGCCCTGCTGTATCTAATCCTGAGCTGCTGTGCTCAGACACCTGACAGCCTTTGAGAACACTGCTCTTGCTCTGAAAACTCTGTGAGGAGTTCAGTGTAGGTGAAGGTTACTGGACTGATAATGGGAGAATGAGAAATTAAATGGCAACACCTTTTTTTTTGTATTGTGAAACAAATTTGGGTTTTTTTGCAACAATTATTATAAATTGAAACTCCATGGGGTTTCAGACAAAATATTAAGCTCATTTTTTAACTACTGTAAACTCTTTAAAAGTTTTTTTCCTGAAAGATAGGACAAATCCTTGTTCAAGGAACCATGTTTTAAGGAGAAAGTTGGCACTGAATTGAGGCTTACTGTGAAGCACCTTCAAACATCGTGGAGAACTGAATTTGACTTTGCAATTCTGTTACTTTTAAGATTATCTGAGAGGATTATTTGTATTTCTAGCAAAGCTCTGGGAAGCATATAATACATGTAGAGTGGAGTAAACTTGAGATCCCGTTAATAATGTACTGAGCATCTGTGTTTTTAGGACAGCACATACTTGTGTGATTTTGGCCCATCATTTGTGATCTGTTTGAGGATTCCTGAGAATATAAAAGCTATATATAAATTTAAGATAATATTAGCAGCTGAAACTCTGCCAGATTCCATAGACAGAAGTAGATAAACAGATACTTTGTGGCTTTAATCTTGAAAAAGAAAAGATTGCAAAAAATAAAAATAACCTGTCTTGAATTTTATAGTTGCCCTATGTCCTAGGTGCTAATTTAGCATTATTTTTTCAAGATACCTTGTTTAGATGAGGAAATAAATCATCATAAATTAAGTTTACCATTTTACAGAATATACTGCTTTCTGGGTTAAAGAACATGAACTAAAATTGCATTCTGGATATACAGTTGCTATGCACAGTATTGGAATTCTAGTGTTAACAAACCAAGAAAAATTCTAAAACTACATCTTTGCAACAAAAACTCCAAATGGTATAGCTATACTACAGCAAACTAGATCAGTAAGAATGATATCAGTGAACAAACTTTAATTATCTCACCAAGTAAAGGATGGAGGTGGGTGTAACTTACTGTGTCAGCACGATAGCCACAGCATCATTTAGGACACTCTCCCCGAACAGGAGTGTGTATAAATCTGTATCCACATTCAGCTCATGGAAAATAGCAAGGACTGTCACTGTATGGAAAGAAAGCAAAGTGAGTTGATATTTTCATTTTCCTCTAGCAGTTCAAGAAATACAACAATGTTAGAGTACTGATTTTGAGAAGCCCAGTCCTATATATTGCCTAAGTGGGTAACAATGAGTTAAGAAGGATAACTGGAATATATAAGATCCATAAATTCATCAAGTCTGTGAGTTTTGCTGCTTCAGCTGAGTTAGGAAGAAGCTTTCTCCCTCACACAGAGAATCCTGCAGAAATGAAAATGTCCAAGAGTGCCTCTGGGATGCCATGTTCACATCTGACATTCTAGAAATAAAAATTATATACTTTTACATTCACATGACTGCTGATAATTCATACAAGAGCATGACCAGCTGGTTATGCTTTCTCTTAATAACATTTCTTGGAACTTTGAAAGCATTGCTGCTAAAATTTTCTAAGTGGCACTCAAATATCTATGTAATCTCAAAATCAGTTTATAAACCCAAAATAGATTCTCAGTTCTCCTGTGAGATTTTATGTTAAAGTGATCTCTGTTGATGTGTTATCTCTGAAGAATTTTGGAAGTGTTATTCTACAGAAGACAATTTAGGAGATGTGTGTAGCTGAACATTTGCTGATATAGCTATATTTAAATTAGCAAGTTATATTTAACCATCCTGGTAACCTCACCCATCTACTCCCACCGCAGTTATAATTTAAACTAGGAAAAGAGTTCTTTCCCCAGAACAGCTCAAAGGTGTAGGCAGAAGCTTTATTGACAAAAGATATTTTCTTGGTTCACCAACATCTATATCAGATTTTTGCCTGATTAGCAACGCTGACTTAATGTGCTAAATGTGGACTCAGTTTAGTCTCCTGCTCTCTAATGTCATTGGCATAAAAACAGACTTGTTTTCTAAAACTATTTGCCACTTTCAGCTTTTGCTTATTAGCTAATTAGTTTGGGCTCTCGTTAATAGTCCCTGTGATAATGATAGAAGGAAAAGAAAACAGCAATCAAAGTCCGATGCACTGCTGGGGTGTGTGTAGCAGGCCAAGCCAGTTAGACAGATGCCTACACATTCCTCTCCTTCCTCCTGCCTCCTAACTAAACAACTTTCTCTTCTTGCTTTCTCTCCCAACTCTACCCCAAAATATGATTTTAATATTTTCAAATGAAAGCAAAAAAATAAAGCAAGCAACACAGTAATGCATCAATTGCCTCTTCTGGGAGAAACTCCCCAGTTCAGCCGGTTTTCAGAAAGTATCTTCCATTTCCAATGTTTTCCCATTTCCAGGGGAGGTTATTGGATCTTCTTTACGTGTCCCTGACTGAAGGGTCCTGGTCTCTGCTCTGTCCCTCTGCTTGTCTGGCCCAAGGCAGAGCAAACTTCAGCCCTACCACTGCTGACAGATATTTATCTGATGTTTTTAAAGAACTGAAATGGTGCTGGTTGCACGAAACTCAAGGGAGTCTCGCTCGCTCTTCAGTATTCATACAATTTATAAATGCAATTATTCCCGAATCATGTCTAACCCAAATCTCCCCTCCTGCTTTTCAAGTCTGCAATTTCCATTCCTAGCCTAATGAGAGACAAAAATTTGTTATATTTATTCTGATTTTCTTTCTGCAGAATTTGTCTATTCAGAGACTCATTTCAGACATCTCCTCCTTAAAATGACTCACTTGTTTCAATCTCCTCCTTTTAGTAGTGTTTTCTTGCCCTCTAATCAGCTCATATCTTTCCTGAAATACAGTGCCTAAAACCACATCCCAGTAATGTAGTTGACACTTGCTGTCAAGAAATAGAATGAAAAAATGCTGTAGAACATGTTAATAAGTCCTGTTTTCCTTTATTTGCTATGTATTGGTACTCATGCCTCATTTTCATAGGTTGTAAACTTGAAATCGTTTTCTGAAGTGAATGCTCATTCTTATCTGCTACCTATGAAGATGCTTTTCTTAAAGTGTAGCATTTATCCTTGTCTATTTTAAATCATTACAGAATTATATTGAGTTCTAACCATGCCTTTCAAAGTGTTTGCAATCTCCTTTCAGCAGAATATTGTACAATAAAGAAACACCCCCTGTTGCGTTAGCCAACTCATTAATGAAAATTATTAACAGTATCTGCACAAGAACAGAGGTCTGCAGGATCTTTAGCACATCCACCCTTCTAAGAGCTCCAGGAAACATTTTCACCCTGTTTTGACCACCACTGTCTAGGCACTTCCCCATGATCACATTTGCCTTCATTAATTATAAGAATCTCTGAGCACAGGTCAGAATGGACACATCGGAAGGGCTGTCATACTCTGCCATGGAAGAAAGTTAATTTAAGTTACCTCTGGATAGAATTATGCTCTAGGAATAGTCATCGTGTGCAATGAAGTCACATCAAGTTTTGTCAAACCAATAACTTTAAAACTCAAGGGAGGTAATTTAAAAATAATCCTATACCACAGTAACATGTCTAGTCTGAGAGAACTTTGATATCTAAGTAAAGTTTGTAGATACTGCACTGCAGTCAGCTTGGCCCCTGGCTTTCTGAAGGCACTGCTGAGGAACAGTAAGTAGGGCTTGGATTTTGTGTGGGAACTACTCAAAGACTTGTATAATTCATTAGATACCATATGTATTATAAAAATACCAAACTACTTTTCATTAAAGTACTCAGCATCTCTTATTGCAGTGTAAGCAAATGAGGACAGAAAAAGAGGTGGGTAAAGAGCTGGCTGGAAGGACAGGTCATTGGGAGAGCACTAACACCTTTTGTGGCAGCAGAAAACTGGCACCAACAGAACTAACGTGTACCAGAGCTGCTGACTCAGAAAGGGTTGTGAACTTCAGTTAAAAATTCAGTGATGGGAAGCAGGAAATAGTGAGGCATCTAAGATTTTCACAGTGTTTATGCCAACAGTAGTCTGATTCACTTCTTCCTTGACTTCATGGGCTGAGGTAACATCTGTCACATGCTAAGCCCAACATTTTTTCAGTTGTACCCAAGTCATAAGAAGTGTCTGTGGAGCTGCTTTGTGAAAGGTATCTTTTGACAAATGTAGAAACAGATTGGCTTGTTATAGATCCCTGTAAAAAGAGTGTATAACTGAAATATCACCAAACCACAACAATCCCTGTGCTAACTGTATCCAATGCTACTTTGCTGTTACTTTTAAAAGAATAAGGAAACAAAACATGAATTCCACCATTATATAAAGTACTGGTATTATTGTACCTCAGTCTTCTGACTAGAGCAATTAATATCTTTCATAGCTCACAGGCCTAAATTCTTTTAGGAGTGCTGTATCAAATGGGAAGAAAATAAGATTAGAGAAATCTAACTTTTATTTCCTATTGACTTTGTCTAAAAGTAACGATTCCAGTTTGAATTACCCACTCCTTTTCCTATTAATGTCACAGCACTCACAGATTAGTTCAATGGTGAATAAGAAGAAAGCAGATATATATGTTAATTAGAAACACATTTATAAACCGTGTTACATAAAGTGTGTTTGAAATGCATTACTTTGTTGTATTTATACGTTACGCTTCTTAATGCAAAATCCTTCAATTTTATGAGGAACAGAAACTGCTCTTTCTGATAAATATCCAATTTTATCAATAAGAAGAGCAGTGCAACCCACAGCTCCAGTTCAGCTGTAACCATAGTAACTGCAAAAGGGAAGAGCCTTGTGATTGTCAATGTGACCAAAGGTAAGGGAGTTCATATAGCTCAGAAATAGCTGTGCTTCAGCAAACCCTGTGAAGGTAAATCCGTCTTCTATACTCGAAATGTCAAAAATTAGGAAGAAAAACAAAAGGGAGGGCTAAAGGTGTGTGAAATGTCTTGGGATGGGGAGGTGGTTGCCCAGAAGGTGCTGCCAGCAGCAGCCCTGGAGCTGCCGGAGTTGCGCTGTGTGTGTGGTGGTGGCTGGGGCAGAGCCCCCGTTCACATCCCCGTGCCAGGTCTGTGCTGTTCAGTGCCCCATGGCAGCCCCTGGCACCCTGCAGCCGGGCTTGGGCTCGCTGCCTGTCACCACAGGGGCCAGCAGGGCACACAGTGCCTGGTGTGCAGTGTCACTGTGCAGTCTGAGGGCACCCAGAGCTGGGGCTCCACACAGCACTGCCCTGCTGGCCCTGCTGCTCTCGGGGTACAGCACAGGGGAGCTGCCAAACAACACTGCCAGGCAGGCACAGCAGGAGCCAAACCCTTCCACAGGGAAACAAGGAAATCTGGGCTGTTTTATGCAGATGAAACAAGATATGATTTCCTTGACAATGTGATAAATTATGCCTATTGATCAGAATAAAGAAAAAATGGAAATACTGGTGTCATGTTTTAAATCAAGAATAATGAAGGGATAATTTGGGAATTTAAAAATTCTATTTCTTAACATTTAACCTCTCACCTGAAGTCTTAAAATGAGAAAATTTATCTACTGAAATGATAAATTATTGGAAGGAGATGTTCTCTGCAAGACGAATTATTTGGTTGAGAGTAACCTTGTTTTGTCCCTGAAGTTTCTAACCATCCTTTCTAAAGACATGAAAGTTTTTTGAGGCATCACAAGGTATTGTTGATATTTAAAGATCACAGTCTAGAATGCAAAACACAGTCCCATGTATATCCAGCCCTAAATTAATTTCTTAATCTTACTTCATGTGCTAGGTCTCTATGTAAGAGAACACACAGCAAACAAGAGCAATTCTTCTGAATTATTTTTATGCCAAAATATCTGGATTAAAAATCTTCAGATAAACTTCAGAACTAAAACCTACAGAGTGCTGTGACATTATTTCCTTCTTCTTAACAATACTAGAAAATTTTACCTGGCATACGTTTGTTTACTACCCTGACAGCAAACGTCTTTATTTAATGTGTAAACACTACCAGTCATCTTTACTATCACAAATAGTTTAGTTTGGCTCAATCAAACCAATTTCTGTCAAGTCAACAGATCAGTTTTTAGCATCTTTTGAGACTTAATTGCTTTCCACAGCCAAGGGAAATTAAACCTCTTTTTGAAATGAGTTCATAATCCTACACAGTGAAGAATTAAATGAAAAATCATGTAGCAAATCTGACAGGAATTTATTATTTCATCTTAAAACTAATTTATTGTTGATAACACTAACAACATTTTACTGAAGATTTCTGAAAAAAACCCAGAATGAAATCTAGTTATCACAGATAAAATCTTCATACCAATTATTTTATGCCCTAATATGTATCAATCCTCTAGGGAACCATATTTGAACTGATTTTGGAATGCCAGTGAGCTCTTTATATACTTGAGATTATAATTCATAGCAAATCCTAAAACACAATGAAATATTTTCAGCAGTGTCAACCATTTAATTAATGAAAAACTTAATTCAAAATTCTCTTAAGTCTTTGAGGGGTTGCAATTTATGGATAAGATTAGTTAGTGACCACATGAAACAACTTAGAATATCATGAATTGATAGCAGAGGGAGCAGGACTGAACATTAAAAAACTCTTGGATGTGCACAGACTATATAAGCAGAGAAGTAATTAGAAACAATATTAATCAATGACAGTTTGTCACACTAAAAATAGTTTTCTCAACTGCAGCTTTAGCTTTTTAAGCCTTTTTAAAACTCTGGGAAAAGTAATCCTTGTAACTTATTCCTTACAGTGCAAGAGGAGCTTCTGTTTTGTTGATTTTTTTCATTCTTGATTGTTCTAGATTAATCAGTGGTGATTTAATACTCTTATAATCAAAATCAGTGCATTTGTCTTACACATTACTCATCATAAGTCAACATTTGTGAAACTAAATAGTCTTGGACTGGAAAATAGGAAAAGAAACTAAGGCAGCTGCAAAACCCTATTCATAGCACTATCAAGAAATATACTTGGAAATTGTAAGGATGCTTTTATTCCATAAGCAGTTTATTTTCCTAGGTTTTCCTTGTTCTTCCAACTTCTATGTTTTTCTCTTGCTCTGAGGATAGGCTTCAATCATGTGCTGAATCTTATTAATACAGCTGGGTGATCAAAGAAGTGGCAGCATATTGGATGTGAATTAATTTGAGAATAACAATTTGATGCAGCTTTTACAGTAATCTTGCAACAACTGGTTTTATGGAAATAATTTTTTTTATACCATACTTTTAAGTTGTCAGAATGATGAATCACAAGCCTAAAATCTTTTGTTAAATATTGAGACTTCATTTAAAGACTGGAAAAAAATTGTAGAACAATATTGCTTTTTCTCATTTCTTTTGAAAGCCAGGAATTTGAAAGCTTTATTCCTAAGTCTCTCAGAGAAGCTTCTCAGGAGTAGTTTTTTAACACTAATGCAGCATTTCACATGCATCACAAAGTGTTTTCTGTTCTGTCTCCTTTAACAGCTCAGCTGAAAATTTTGCAAAAATCCGTTGCCTTCTTGTAGAATTTGTATTTTGTCTTAGTAGATAACCTCTAAAATAAAAAAATCTGTTCACCTTCTCCTTTACTGTGTTCCCACAGTTGCAAATAGCAATACTTTTAATATCTGAGTACTCTTACTGACATTTTCAACATAACAAAACCTGGACAAATCTATGAAACCTAGGCTAACTTTGAGATTAGACTGTTTTAATTAGAAGGTAGGACAATAAGACCTCCAGACATCCCTCCAAACATAAACGATTCTGTGATTCTGTGATTCCAAAATTGACTGAGTCCGCTTCCCAGACTTTGCCATTTACTGTAACTTTGGGCTTTAAATCTCACATCTGCAAATTCAAGTCAATTTCTTGGTATCTGGTTTTGTGGAGTTGTATTTGTCATGAACTCTTCATTGGTATCATACAAACAGTGTTTATATGGCCGAATTTGAACGCTCCATTCCCCATACCTTTAAACTGGGTTAGTTCACACGTGGATGTGAGGTTGTGATATTATCTGTGAGGCTCCAGCTCACAGCCATTCTCATATCAGCAAGCAACAGGTGGTGCCCTGAACACCAGAGAACATTTTCCCAATCTTTTCAGCAACCTCAATTATAAAGTTTGTGATCTCAACCTAGGAAAACCAGCTACTAAAAAACCACCAGGGACCTCTGGAGCTGACTTGGACTTTGATTGACTTATGATTATCAGAATATCAGATATTTAACAGCTAAGGAAAGAAAAAAAAGCCAAGAACAGAGACTTTGAACATTTCTATGGCATATACAGTTCTTATTTACTCTTCTGACTTTTGAAAAAGTAATTTATTTGAAATGGTTACCTGGATCTGTGGCAGACATCAGCGATCCAAAAAATAAACAGTCAGTGAAGTGGAATTCCCATTGCTTTAATTGGCCAATATGTACCATGGCCTTCACAAAGCCATACATTATCAACCTGTCAGGGCAAGGATAAGACTGGTATTCAGACAGAGTATTTCATACTTATGTTAAATTTACAGTATTAAATAGGTTCTTATTCTCTTCAGCTTCTTTTCAATGAATGTATCACATGAATACTGAACATAAACTGGTGTCATATAAAAATTCTATTTCCTGTTCAACTGTCAAATATTGTATTGAAACATCAGAGACAATTCCAAATCAAAGGTTTTCTGAGTAATTTTCATCTGCTTTTAGCAGAGAACAATGGTTTGGGCTGATTATTTTTCAAAAGGAAAGATAAGGTAAGCTTAAGAAGACATTATTAAGACAAATTTGTCTAATGTAGAACATTTAAACAAAGGCAGTTCTACTGTCAGCTCTGTGGCTTGCTCTATATTTCTAAATGAATTGTTTTATTCTATAGCTTTTAAATATTAGCAGCACTCAAAGTTCCACATAAGGTCTCTAAATGGGCATATTTAACAACTCACAGTGAAGTGAGGCAACAAAGTCACACTTCAAAATGCTCTGCCAATGCCTCACTAGTTTCACAGGAAATGCTGTCACTGGTTTATGTAACTAGGCAGTGCTCTCTGAGATGAGCATTCCAATTAGAATCTTGAATAACTTGGAAAAAGGATATTCATTTGTTGTCAGAACCTGTTGCAGATTGTTACAATATTATTCATGTTCAGTCTAGTTAATGATAAACCCCATTGCATTCAATCCCCATTCTATAAACACATAAATTGACAACTGTGCTCTTCTAACTTCAGACTCTAAAGCAATCATTTAAACAAGTTCCATGCATACTCATCCTGAGCTAGGTTTTGCCCTCAGCTATCCTCCTAAGGTGCTCCCAAAGTCACATAAACACAGATCTGAGGGACAGCTAAAGTGCAATTAATAAACAGCCTGAGAGTTAATTACAAATTGCTTTCACCAAGCTCACTGCATTGCACAAGGAGAGAAGCAGATAGGTCACCACAGCCTTCCCCAGTGGCCCTGAGTATTTGGGTACATATTTACAGAAGTTCTGTAGAAACAGCTCACCAGCAATTGCCCTGAAACACTGTGTGCAGCTGTGGGTCTCCTTGACTGATGAGCTCACTTTCTCTGCCTTCCCAAAGAATAATGACTCGAGACCCTGCAGTGAACTTCGTCTTTTCATCCCCAGCAAAATTTGTCAGCTTTAAGGAATGAGACCTTCAAAACCTGACTGTGGTGCTGCTCTCCCAATTTTCAATTGTATCCAAAGCCACAGTAATGGAAGTGAGCACAGCCATGTCTTTTAGAAATAATTGCCTAAACCTACTTGCAGATTTGACCAGAGATACTCTTCTCCCTCACTGAAAAAATATTTTAAAATAGTAAATGAAACTAACATCTAACTATTTGGCAAATTTAGTTCTGATAATTCTATGTATTGAAAAGTGGATACCTGAGCTCCCCATGGCAGTGACATTACACATCATCCAGTAGTACCCAACACAGCTGCTCTGGATGGAAACCCAAGAAGGAAAGCACACCCCAAAGACAGCAGGACATTAATCCCAGGGAAATGTTCTGCACTGATGGCACTAGTGCTGTTATAAACTAGAATTGGAAAAAATAGTCTTATTGATTTTTTTAGGGCTGCTGTCATTTAATTTGATACATTTACTATATTTTTAGCAAGTTTACACCAAATTTCAGTAAATAAGATTGCTTTATTAATCAAACATCCATTTAATAGATATTAAAATTTTTTTAAATGTCTATTAGTAGGTTGTGAATTAATCAGAGCATCAGTGACTCCGAATTTCCTGTAGAATGATCCTGTCCCATGGGAACATGTTCCCACCCTGTGCTCACTGCTGACACAGAGCAGGCTACTGACATCAGGGGAGTTAACATAAGAAGCTCTGAATCTGTTGAGTAGGATAGCACTTCTATTTCCAATTCCTGTCTGTGAAATCATCCTTTTTTCTAATAGAGAATGCTAAATTTTATTTTTCATTGTTTTAGAAGTTCAGAACTGAGATCTTCAGGGCAGTATAGAGGAAACAGAACTTGAGTGGCAAATCAGTGTAAATCTAATTTCCAATATGGCTTTGAAAATCTTAATTTTAAAATAATACTGCAAAATAATTTTATTTTATGTACTTTTTGAAAACCTTTTTTAAATTTATATTGCAAATACCTTGGTAAAATTGTTGCCTCAAAATGTTACATCTGTGTTCTAAATGATCCTTATCCCTATCTGATAATTTTATGGAGT
The DNA here is from genome assembly GCA_013397155.1 of Irena cyanogastra. Classification (NCBI taxonomy): domain Eukaryota; kingdom Metazoa; phylum Chordata; class Aves; order Passeriformes; family Irenidae; genus Irena; species Irena cyanogastra. The sequence continues at coordinate 1,908,933 of VWZV01014643.1, read as the reverse complement.
AAGAGCTATTTTCTGTATAAGCCTGGATTTTGCATTTTTACTGTGAACTGTGAATAATTTAGAACAATGTATTTGCCACAGGAGATAGTGTCCCTTCATTTTCCCCAGATGAAGCAGTGAGTAGGACTCTGTGGAACAGAAGAATGAGGCACAGAGCTGGGCAAGGACAGGAGTGAGTCCTCAGAGGTGCTGCCTTCAGTCCCTGCTGCACTTTCACCCATAAAGCCTCTTAACTCCCAGGGGCTTTGGGGGCAGTCCAGCACTGTGAAATGCACGTCCTGGTTGTCTAGAGATCCTCTGGGATTCATACACTGATGAATGACCTGGCTGCCAGTGAGAACTGGAGGGAGATCCTCACTCCCTCAAAGCCCAGAGCTGCAGGAAAAAGAGGTGGCTCCACTTTGCAGTCCCTTTTCACTCTACTCTGATAGAGCAGGACATGTGAGCCCCAGATCCAAAACCTTGCTTCAACCCATTGTCCTTCATTTTTCCTGCACTAAGAGCACGCCAGACTAGGGCCCCAGTTCCTACAGGCTGCTCATAATGAGCCATTATTCATTAAATTAGGCAGCTGGAATGTGCAGGAATGTGACAGTGTGATGTGGTACCAGGAGCTGTGGGTCCTGTCCTGGGTGATGAAGTCTGACCTTAAGCCTACACTTTGAAGTCAAATTCTTTTCCCTCTGTCCCTCTAGCTTTGTGTGTCTTGAATTCTGTCAGGTGACAAAGTGTCCCAAACAATGCCACTTTTTTTTGCATCTAGGTATATATGTCTGTTCTAGAAGCTACATAGAATCAACACAAAGCAGGGAGTTGATTTGGAATTGTCCTACCTCCTTATCAGCTTATTTTTTGTCATGAATAAATCTTCAAATTCAGCAATGTATTTTTGTGATCAGAAAGTAGATGATTAGAAACATTATATTTTATAAACAAATTGCAGCTAAATTGATCAGTAATTAAAAGTTGCTGAAAACTTCTCAAACTAAGTTGGACTTAGTGATGGTTTGGTTCTTCAGAAAATGTTTGTGAATAACTGATTTGTCATAGATTTGGAACTTCCATAAAGTATGAAAACAGATTAACAAAATGCAGATTAGCTTTGCTGCAGGAGACCTGACATTTTCTACACCCAAACATATTTTTTTAAGTCTGGGGAGGAGCCCATCAAGTTAGAGCAAATATTTTACCACTTCAGCAGGAAAAGAGAAAAACAGTAATGTAATGTAATGAAACACATGAGAATTCAGAATTTTCCAGATTTCGCAAGTCTGACACTTACAAAGTGCCTCATCACTAAAAAATGCTACATAGAATGCTGTCATTACACAGTAGAGGAGACACCATATAAATATTTGACTTGCTGAAGTAAGAATCTTCTGGGAAACTGAATGTTAACTACCACAATTTCCAGTATGAACCAGCAAGTAAACCACACAAACCACACAAAATCTCAGCACAACAACACAAAAACCCCCTTTAAACTGACAAAACTAACAAAAATAAAAGTAAAAAACAGCCACTGAAGAACCAGAACAAAAACTCTTTAAGGCTTTAATTATTCTGAGCATTGGGTTGTCCTTAGATTTTTGAAGCCAGACTGAATTTTGGACTGTGTTGGTGTAAAAAAGTGGGGGTGGAGAGCCTCCATTTGTGCAGGGTCCATTTTTTTTATTGCCACAGTTCTGCTATGCACTGAGGAAAGGAGTCTGGGCAGCACAAACTGGCTGTGTGTGTACTGCTGCAAGGTTCCAGTGAGTTTGTTTATAAAGCTGCTCTCTAGGAAGGCTACTCAGGAACTGGGACATTTGTGAACTAGCTGCTGTTTACATGTAGAGGGGGAAAAAAAAGAGCCATCTCCCAAGGCCTTTAAAGAGTAATTACTACACACAAAACTTTCTAAATGCTCAGGAAGAGCTTCAGATGCAGCTCAACAGAAGCTTATTTTTTTGCAAGTTTCCTTTAGCAGCATCTGGTTCTAAGGGATCTGAAAAGAGACAGCAAAATTGCTTTGGGGTTTTTGGGAAGCTCTTGTCAGAAAGCTCTCAATAGCAAAACCTCTCTTCAGCAAAGCGCTAGTAGAAGAGATAATTGGTAGTTTTAGAGGAGAGAAGTGGCGTATGTCTGCTGCAGAGCGGGGAGGCTGCAGGAAAGAGCCAAAGGACAGAAGCATTGCAAGTAGTCACAAACAGGATCAGAGCACACCGGGAAGGGAAGAGACACCAGAGCCTTCAGGACAGGGAAGAGAAAGCCTGGCAGGAGTTTTAGCCCTGCGGGTGGCTAAGGAAGGCCGTGTGAGTACCTGCAGGGAGCACAGGCAATCAGACAGCAAGGGCTGTGCTGCTCCTGGGGCAGCTGGGGAACCCAGCCCGGGACCAGCGCTCCTGGCAATGTCACACTGCAGGGGCGTCCAAGGAACTGCTGAGAGCAGCTGGGAGCAGTGCACAGAGGGGCAAGGTGACAGTGCATAAGGTACCTTAGGTACATGTGAGATGAGAGAAATGCAAACTGAAAAAAATCCTTCAAATGCCTCGTGGTAAAAATATGCCTCACTGGTGGAGTCAGGCAAGAAATCTGCACTGAGCTTTGCCTCCTAAAAATCTCAGCCACACCTTCAGCTTGCAGGACCTGGCATCACAGCACCTATCCCTCTGCAATAGAGCAAACTGAAAAAATTATGGCAATAAATACATGTTGGCAGGGTAGTTTATAGGCTACTGCTTCTTTGAAAACTAACTGCATCCTCTCATGCAAACTAAAATGGGAAAACCTACCAGCTCTAAAAGAATCTGCTCTTAATTTAAAGCTCTAGGGGGCATAAATAAATGTAACAGAACCTGGTGAGTGAAGATATACAGCACACACACATGGCCTGTATCCTCAATACAGATAGCCCCATCTGCCTGATGATTTTATCAGCAGTTACGTTTTCTTCAGCTTTGTTATTCATTGCATTATCACTGCTGAATCTCACTATGGGTCTTTATTGTGTTAAAGGTTTTAAAAACATAATTCCAGATTTAAAGTGTTTGTGCAGTTATGCTGTGCAGCATGGAAGAGACTTGTAATTTACATCTTCCTTGCCAACTACGGTTTCTAGTCTGCAGAGAATTTTTTATCTGATAGTCTAACTCCCTAAAGAATCTTACCCTATCTAGACATGATTATCTTGTAGCTTGGAGCCAGTCAAACATAGATACAGATGGCAATCATGCAAGTAAAAGATGAAAAAATATTTCTTCCTTCACATTTCTTCTTTTTCACAAGGAATAGTGATATTAATAAACCAATAATAGGAAAAGGGGATGATTTTATTCTCACTTGCATATGAAGCAACATAGTGATTGACTGATACCATAGTAGAAATAAAAAGTTCTTTGTCAGTATTTAAAATATATGCTGAAAAACACAACTAGTAGAGATGAAAATTAAATACTTATTTCTTTATTTTGATCTTTCTATTTCTAACATACCTATATATTTCTATAACTTTTTCCACACAATAGAATTCTTCACATCAAATGCTCTGGCTGCATTGTGATCCGTTATTTCAGATTGCTCTATGTGCTACTACTTCCTTCTTTTAGTTCTCTTTTAAATCAGTTTTGTCACTAGAAAGGATAGTATCATGGGCTTTTCTCAAAAAAAAAAAATTTCCTCACTAATCAAAGCAGGAGAAGACCTCACTGAAGTGTGTCAGGTAACAATAAAGCAATAGTAACATTACCTAAAGTTATTCTGTATAAACCACACGGGAAGAAAACCCCTCTGGCTATGGAAATAGCAGAGATCAGAAGAGAACCCAGCTTTACAAATCACTGCATCCCCGTTACCTGGGGCACAGTGGCTGTCCAACAGCTGAGCATTAGAGCTGCAGAGCTTTAGCTCTCCCAAGGCTTTAGCACAGCAGATCTGACACAGCTCCAGCGAGCCCTGCTGGCTCTGGGAGCTGCAGAGGACTTTGCCTTGGCTTTTCCCAATGGGCAGTGCAAAAGATCTACCAGTGAGATTTTGGAAGCAGCCACAGATCATCTTCTGTGTGCTTCTTACATCAGAAGTTGGGGTGGGAAGGCTAAATGGAGAGAAACATGCTTTACACCTCGGAGACAGAAAGAAAGGCTGGGTTTCAGGAACCTGGGTCCACAGGTAGCTTGGCTGCTCAGACAGTCCTGTGCTACTGGAGTTTGGGAAAGTGAAGGCTGTTCAGAGTTATTCCTTCAACCAAACAGGTATTGAATGTAAATAAATAAAATCTAGCCTAGGTTTCTATATCAGTCAATTTGGGGGCCACTGGTAATAGAAAAAGTGAAGAGATCTGGAAGAGGCTTCAAAATCACAGAGCTGCCATGCCCTGTTGTTTCACTTAAGGAAAGACAAACCATATTTGTGTTCAGGGCTTTAGGACTGGCTTGAACAAGATTATGCAGATGGCCTGAGTGCTCAGAAAGCCTCTGTGTCTGAGCCTTTGCTTAATTAAAAATATCTTCCTATGGATTTGTCCTCATGGAACTAAAGAATAGTTACATGTCAGTATGAATTTTATTTTGGTTAGTCTTCTGTAGTACATTCAACCATGGGTTGAATTATTGAAATATAGAGGTGCTTTCCTTTAAAATGGAAAAAACCATTTTGCCCAGGTTCAAAATTTCAAGATACAATTTTAGATTTTGCTGGTAAATGCTAACAGTATAACAAAAGTAAGGAGTGAAAAAAAGGGAGTAAGGTGTGAATACACATGAGATGAAAGTTAGGTGAGGTCACCAATCTTCACTGGAAACTGTCAATAAATGGTATTTCATGGTTTGGGGCTTTTTAAAAAATCTCCTATCTCTTTTTTTAGTTGACTTTCAAATAGCCCTTACTGTATTAGAGGTTTACAACAGTGTGCATCATAGACAGACAAACCAATTCACCACCACACACGACTCCACACTATAATTTAATGTATTTTTAATATTTCTCTAATGAGTATAACACAGCCTCAGGCTCCTGTGTTCCTGAGCTCCACTTGAATTAGAGCCATTATGCATTATATGCATAACAACCTGAACCTCTGCAATGAAAAACCTGCACTTGATCTCAGAGTGCTGAGTAAAATGTAATAATTACTTGGGTAAATGAGCCATGAAACACTGTCAACTGTACTGTGTCCAAATCATAGTGCCACTTAATATTGCATTATACAAATTTAAACATTACCTCAAGATTTACTTTACTCAGTGTTATAAATTGAAAAAACCTTCAAAAAGGTGATGAATTACTGACATTCTTACATATCTGCTTTGAGACAGATATCCTCATGACAGTAAAAATTAACTCTAGAAAAAGCAGACATAAGATCTTCCAGATAAATAATGTAAATTATTTTAGATTCCTAGATCACTGTTGTACAGAAGGTGGTGGCATTCTAAAAAAAATATTAGTGACACCAAGAGACTTTCATTAGGAAAGGAGAAGGACTGAAAATACCCAGTTTACAGAGAGAAAACAAGACAGTGACTGTATTATCTACAGGAGTTAAATGTAATTAAATGTCACTAACTCAGAGTTCTCGGATTACATAACTTGTCTCAACCTGAGCTAACACACAAAGGCACTCAGGGCTTGGGTAAGTTGGGTTCACTGGTTAATTGGCTCAGTCAGTCAGCAATGAATTCACCAATGAGATACTCCAATGATTACCATAATTCTAGCAATCATAACATGCAAGGTTTTTCTTTACCTACCAGAAATCAATATTCTGAAGAATTTAGTCTGTTCTAAATATTTAGGGGTTTTGTAAGTTCAAGGAAAGTTGTTGCAGCTCATAAAATTGCCTTCAATATGAAAAGTTTCTCTCTAGTTCTCAGCTGAGTGGGTGCTTTGTATCCTGAAATGTTAAGACCCCTAATCCCATCCATTATCAATATAAATGTCTGACTTGAATACTAAAGACTCTGTTAAATCCATGGCTTTAACCACATCTGATAGCACTGTCACAGACTAGCTGTGGGCCCAGAACAAAACTTGGTATCTGTTTTCTTCAGCTTTGAAGCTTCAAATGTGCCAACATTTAATATCACTGTGTATCACCTTATTATTATATTGAGGGATATATGAGGATAATTTTGTCTTTTCAACCTCAAGAATATTGTATGTGTCAAGAAAACTGTATGAGTTTTCTTCAGAACTCTACATGACAGAAAAATCCTACTTTCAGAAATAGTTTTCAGGACAGTCAAGAATGTTACTATTAAAGACCTGTCTGTGGAAAGTTCTCAAACCTCTTAGATCTGAGTGATTAAAGGAAATAAACAAGTCTGATTCAGCAGAAATTCAGAAGAAAATTATTATGAGTCAAGAAAGTGAGAGGCAATAATGTTTTGAACTCCCTCTCCAAGCATAGAAACTGCTGCATCCTAACCTGCTATCAATCTATGTTAAAGGCAGACTCATGCTTCTGATTATTATTCATGTTGAACTAATTAATGAATAATTCAGCTATTCTCTAAATTTCAGAATGAACTCCTCCAAAGATTCTGAAACAGCAACACTTTTGCCCCACATTTGAAACTACAGTGTAAATGTTTAATTTAACACATAAAACAAGAAAATATTTCCATTTAATATTTCATATCAAAATACATAAACCCCATGACCTCATTTGCAAGGAACTTCTACAATAGGTTTTCACTGCAGCACCTGATGTTTCCTTTAAATTAGCTTGTATTGTCATTAAAAGGTAATTAGGATCAGTTTGTGATTTCAGAATAATGTAAATTAGATTAGAGAATAGCCTGCTGTAAAATAGAGCATGAAATGAACTATAAAGAAAAATGTTTGAAACAGTTTTAGCATTTTTATTGGATTAGCTCAGTCAAATAGTGGTACAAGTAGCTCAGGAACAAAGGAAATAGGAATTTATACCTGCAGTATAAATGAAGATGGCCAGGTACCCTCGACAGGCATTTAAGTTAGTGCAGTTTTCAAATGCAAAATTTATTGTTTGATGAAGAAGTTAAACGTGTTTAGGACAGACAGTTTCCAGGTGCCTACCTGGGCTTGGTTCAGTCTCCCTTAGAAACAGGAGACACTTTGGAATATCAACCAACTTTAAAATAGAAGTTACACATTTCTAAATTAGGGGGTGGTTACATCTTGGGATATGGATCAGTCTTGTGCCTTAGTAATTGAAATCTAAAATTTAGACCTCTGAAAGTGTGAGAATTTCTATAAGTGTATAGAGAGGAAAAGAAACACATCCAACCTTTAACAAACATTTCAGGTTTGGGTTTATTTTTAAACAGAATCCTTGCTCTGATGAACAAAGATGGAGGAGAATGATAACATTTCTTGTGCCTAGGCTAGCTCCTGTTTCTAGGGATATAAGAGTATTGATGTGCAATGATGGTCATTGCTCAAGTGAAAACAGTTTTTTTTGGTTGGAAAAGAAAAATTAACTGATGGACAGGCTTGCAGACAGGCCTAAGGTGACATGAAACTACTGTGATGAACTTTCAGAAACAGGAATCTTCCAAGCCAATAAATAACTTCTTAGGGTGGAAGTATTTGTGGTGATATGATTCAGAATGAATCAGCAGAACATGAGTTTCAGAACATTTAACCTGTGGCAAGCAGGTTATCTCCTGCTTATACAGTTATCCTTAACTGGTGTGCTAGATAGAAATGCTGTTTAATACATTCAATACAGCAGCAGGGTCCCCAAGAAGCCTACTATTGTGCTAATGTATATTTATTTTAAACACTCTTCCTAATAGGTTTGTGGCTTCTGAAGTTGTAATAACGAGTTTGGCAAGTATCAGTGCCCTGCAGAGGAGGAGTCTGCTGTCTTGTGGGAGCTGCCTCTTCCCCACCAGACTCTGCTCCTGGATCACACAGATTTAGTGCCAGTAGAACACAAATATTTCAGTCAGCTCCTTCACACAGTGGTGTTGGTTCTTCTCCATAGCACACAGCCATTTCTTTGTTATAGTTTTGTTATTTTTAGATCAAAGTGCATCAAGTGTCTATTTGTTCTTTAATTATGGCTAATTATGATAATGAGAATGTGCAGAAGATTTGATGTTTTCCCCTGATGCCTCAAAACGTGTATGGCAAAGACCTGGGCAGCTCTGGGAATGGGGTGTTATAAATATACGAAGCCAATTTTCCAATTAAAATATAATCAATTTATTTGATAGCAAATTTGGCAGAAATTCTGGACAAAAAGCCACAGTGCAGAGAAACAGCTTCGACCCCGAGAATCAGTAGGTGAGTGACAGGCAATCTGACAGGGTGTCAGGGTAGCTCTGTTCACATCGAGGCCTCGGAACAGTGGGTTTATGTACAGTTTATTTCACTGGAGGCAACCCTGTATTCAAAATCTAAAAGTCTTAAGTTATTTAATTTGGTTCTTGGGTTGCTCCAGCGGGAAACAATGCTCTTCCGAGGTGATGATGAATTATGGATGAAACCTTATCTATGTCCAGGAAGGTGGTGATGTTCCTGATATGCTGCATATCTTCATCAGATAGCTTATCGGGGTGATAATGGCCAGGTGGGTTCTCTCGAGATGGGCCATCTCCCGTTCAGCCAAGGCTTTAGTCTTGGTGATTTCTTCCTGGAAATCTATTCAACTAAGAGAAGCCACACATTCTTACGGGAATTCGCCCCTCCAGAGAGTGTGGTTTCGACATGTCTTTAGTTTGATACAAAAATATACCTTTGTATCCTACACATGCATTTACAAAAATATACCTTTATATCCTACACATTCATTTCTAACATTAAATGATTATAAACTTTATAGGCACGAATTAAACACATTTCTATAACAGGGGGAAGAGTGAATTTGGGCAACAAGTGAGACAACTTAGATTTCTATGTTCCCTGTCCATTCTAGTGCCTGCTCCTCAGGCAGTCTCAGGGTTTATGCCAGGGTTAGTGACTGCCCTAAAAGGTCCCAAAAATTTCTGCCATATTGGTTGCCAAAAATATCTACCTTCAGCCTCAAGAGGTGCAGCATTTTCGTGGTAAATCCCGTGGGGCAAGGACTCATAATAACCAAACACATGGAATGGTAAGCACCTGCTGGTAGTGGAGAGTGTGAGGGGTGGGATAAGAGAAGTCATTCCCCCATCCTCTGCCTTTAAGTACCTTGTGAGTAACTTGGCAAGTTCAAGGTAGTGAAGGCAAATGCCAATGAAAACATCCTGTCCCCACTACCAAGAAGGTTCTAGATACTCAGAGTACAAGGTGCTTTCTGTCACATCTGGACATACCAGGAAGATCTTCACAGGCTTTAACCACACAAAAGCCCTTCACAGAATCTTTTTTTCCTTCTTTTACTATAATTGGCACTGCACAAAGCCCACCCACACAGCAGCACCAGTATGTTCTGTGGCTCTATCCTGTATCCATGCTCCTCACTGACAACAGCAAGGACAGATCCCATTTAAGTTTAGGAATTGCCAAAATGTTTGGTTAGTTATTGTTAGCAGAAGGCAGTAGGTGGAAGTTATTTCTTATTCCTCTGAGATTTAGGATATAAACCTATAGGATCCTGTAGGATATATGATTGAACCTCTAGCATAAATCTACAGATGTGTCAAGATCTACTTCACTCCCTGTCCAGGTTTTCATTTCCTTTCCCCCAAAGGCAGAACAACCTTCTAAATAAATGTATTTTCTTTTTCTAGCACTAGGATGTGATAAGGAGACTTACACAGGCACAAGCTGGATGTATAAAAGAGGGTTTTACCACAGCATTCCTGAACAATTTGTGGAAGTAACATCTCTAGGACAGATTGATTTGGTGCATTTCATGGAGGTCACTTCTCTCACTAAAGACTGCACATGCCCAGTCACAGGACATGCTGTTCCCATTGCAGGGTCTTTCATGATTGTGGTGTCTCATTTAACAAACAAAGCTTCCCATTCTGCAGGATGAGGTTTGACCATCTTTAAAATCCAAAGCTACTGCTGTAGCTTTTAGTGGAAATGATTAAATGGAAAATTGCCTTAAATGTTTCCTGGGTGAGGCGGAAGAATGATAATTAAATTCATTAAATGGAAATGCAGTTGTGATGGCTGCTTTCTCATGGAAAAATTTACTTTTTAAGTACATGAAAAATGAATTGCTTTGATGAGAAAAGACAGAGATATTTGTTTAAATGATTTTGACTTTGGAACAGCGCTAACAGTGACAGTGGATTACAGGAGATAAAATTCTTAAATGTGTATGTAAAAACATCATGGGACAAATGATTTTTGTCTGACTCACGTACATTACATATCAAATTAAATAGAAGTGTAAATAAAACAAATACATGGGATTTGGCCAGATTACAACACTCCTGTGCTGGATGATTGAAACCAAGCAGTTATATCAGTGCTGAGAACTGCACACTAAGCTTAAACTGTCCTTAAATTTCCAGGGTTTGTGAAGGCAGAACAAAACTACTGATTAGCAGAAAAGCAGGTGCAACTCATTGGGATTCAGGGTAAGTTTACAAATATGTGTCACACTGTGCAGCTATGTTTGCATCAGGATGTAGCAGTGGCTCGATAGTGCTTATCACTGATAAAAGCATGCAGAACAGGGGATGAGAAACAGCCTACAGCCAAAACTGCTGGGGAAGTCAGGTGAGGAAAATAAAATGTAATTATTAAGGCTAAGGCTAGCATGGACATTGGGGTAAATGTTACTATTCCTGCAAAGGTGTGTAAGGGGATTTTTACTCACCCATTATTTAGGGTTTTACTGTTCTAGAAACACAAACACCTTTGCTTATTATGCTGGGCAGGATTCTGTTAGAGGCCCAGTTAATGAAGCCCTGACAGACACTGCTGTATTGTTCCCTACACACCAGCACTGGCTTCACAAATTCTCCCCCACCCCTCTGGTGATGTGGGCCAGGGCACGGGTGAAGTGGCTGTGCAGTAATGCACTGCAATCAGACACAGATTTGACAAGAGGCTGGAAAATATTTTTCCAGCAATAGGACTGATTAGGCATTCACAGCTAGAGCTGAAGCACTGTAGAAATGCAAATAGATTTGTTCTCTATAATGGCAGCAATTACTGCTTTGCTTCATCCTATAGCTGGATCAAAGCAGAGAGAAAAGCACTGACATTTCTGCACACTAGAATTGCTCCTTCATTCTTCCCATGCTCCCAGGTTTTTAGGTATACTGGACAAAGCACCCAAGAATGAGCTGCAAAGTAGCCTTTTAGGGGTGGAATAATGAGCTCCAGTCTAATAGCTCTTTTACTGCTCTAATTTCTATGCCTCTGTAATCTACTCCTTCATTTCATCACTCCAAAGATCAGAGAAAGATTATATTCTTAAATGAGCAAGACTGAAGTACATTCCCTCATTGGGAGGACACAAATTAACTGATCCTACATCGCTGAGCATGGCTTACCATGAGCTACAGCAACTTTTGGGATTGCCTTTATACAGCAGCTGTAGCCAAATTTGTCTAACACTGTATTGGCTTTGTGTGGTGGGATTTTGGTAGTGAGGAGGGCTAAACGGGTGGCTTAAAGGGGTGGTTGCTGTGAGAAGCTGCTGGAAGCTTCTCCTGTGTCTGATGGAGCCAATGCCAGGTGCGGATGCACACTCTGGACAGAGAAGGAGAAAGCTAGGCAAGATTTCCCATGGCTCAATCTGGGAGACATTAGGGAGTTGAAGAATTCAAAACAATCTGCACCTGGTATTCTTGAATATGTTGCTTTTCCCCTTGGGTTGTTTACTCTAAGGGGTGGTTTCTTATTTAGCCAATGGTGATGGTGGTTTGATTAAGTGAACAATCAGATCCACCTGTAGAGAGCTAAGATATAAAAGGAATGGGTTTGCTAATAAACTAGGTTTGTGCCCTTTGCCTTCTGATGGCTTTGGAATTTGTGTGTTCGTGACTCAACAGTGACAGCCAGTAGGCTCCAGGACAGAGCTGCTGCTGGCCAAGGCTGAGCCTGCTGGCAACAGTGGCAGCATCTCTGTGATGAGGTGTTTCAGAAGGGGCACAAAACCTGCACAGATGCAGAGAGGAGTGAGGATATGGAGAGAAACAGCCCTGCAGACATCAGGGTCAAGGAAAGAGGGGTAGGAGGTGCTTCAGGCACTGGAGCTGAGATTCCCCCTGCAGCTCATGGAGAGGCAGCTGTGCTCCTGCAGCCCATGGAAGTCCAAGGAGGAGCAGAGATGCACCTGCAGCCCCTGGAGGACCCCACGGCAAAGCAGGTGGATGTGCCTGATGGGATGCTGAAGCAGGGGAAGAATGTGAGGAACTCTCCCCCTGAGACAAGCAGAGACAAGGTGGAATGGTGTGGTAACTGACCACCACACCCACTCCTTGTCCCCCTGTGCAACCATGGGGAGAAAGGAGTGAACACGTGGCTCATTAAGCTGGGAAAAAAGAGAAGGTTTTTTTTAAGATTTGTATTTATTTCTCATTATCCTACTCTGACTTGATGGGCAATAAGTTAAAATAATTTCCTCAAGTTGTGTCTCTTTTGCCATGAAAGTAACTGGTGAGTGATCTCCCCCTGCCCTTATCTCGACCCAAGAGTTTTTCATTGTATGCTCTCTGTCCAGCTGAGGAGGGCAAGGACAGAGCAGCTTTGGTGGGTCAGCAGGGTCAGCCCAGCACAAGAACAGTTTAACAGAGGGTCTGTTTAGACCTCGCTGTAAGTTGCAGAAATATTTTTTCCCCTTTACTCTCATATGGACAACTGATTACTCAAAATGCTTGTCAGCAGCAGTTTTTTCTAAAGGTTGAACCTCAGTTCATCAGATACTGCTCATATCACATTGGAGAAGTCCTCCTTAAATCAGGCCAGGCCTTCACAGATGGAAAAAACTTTGGGACTACTCACGAAACTTAAGAGTGCTTCAGAAATAAGTAAGCATTGTTTTATGCTGCCTGTTGGTATAGCTCCAAGTAATTAAGTCAGTAATTTCTGGATTTTCTTGACAAAACTTTAAAAACTGCTCTTAAGAGATCTCCACTTCCTTCAGTTTGGAGTTCTTGCTGTGTTAACTTTATATTATATGTTTCAGTGTTTTTTATACATGCAGCCTTTTTTTTTCTTTTTTTTTTTTT
>VWZV01014643.1:1872450-1895839 GCA_013397155.1 Irena cyanogastra | reverse complement strand
TTTTTTTTTTTTTTTTTTTTTTTTTGCATGGCAGTCTCTCGTACAAGATCACTGGTCTGTGGGAGCACTGACAGAGATGTTACAGATTTACTCACACCCCCAAACTGGAGGCACCACTCACTTGGGCTGAGCTGTTTGCTCTGGTACCTGAGTGAGCACAGCAGAGCTGGCTGTGCCAAGCAGCAGCAGCCAGAGGTCAGGGGACACATCTGGATCCCACAGGCAGGCTGAGGGAGCCCCAGGGTGGGCATCCAGCCCTATGGGATCCTGGCCTGGCTGTGGAACCCAGGCTGGGGGAGCCCCAGCACACTGAGCCTGTATTTGCCACCCAAATTTGGGTAAGACACGGTGTCCATGGGACAGGCAGGATCCTGCACAAAGCTGCTGTCCCGGATGCCAGTCTGGCACCACCATGCAGTGTATGGTTTGAACCAGCCTGAGGCATCCCCTGGGATGGATTATTCCCGATTTTCCTGCTCTTCCCCACCTTGTTGCAACTTGAGCCTGAAGAATACCTCTGCCTTGTTTGTCCTAGAAAGACTGTTTGTACCTGCTTTTGCTGATTGAAAATATCCAATCTGAGTTTAGTTTCAGAGAGTGTTAGAACTTCTGAAGGATAACAGAACGGGTCCAGGGGCTCCATTTACATTCATTGAAGTTTGTGTCTATTCAGTGCCACAGAAAGCAGAACTGCCCTGCAACACCTTGCCAGGAGAAAAAGCACAGATGAAAGGAGGAATCACAGAACTAAGGATTTTACATTTCCATTGCACTTTGATGTTTGGCTCTCGCTCCCCTCCCTCCCTGAAGCGAGCTAGCACCGCTGTGTGTGACTACATCCTTCTAAGTGCTTGAATCTGCCTCTAGCACCGCTGTGTGTGACTACACCCTTCTAAGTGCTTGAGTCTGCCTCTAGCACCGCTGTGTGTGACTACACCCTTCTAAGTGCTTGAATCTGCCTCCGGGCCTTCTCCTCCCAGCCTTCCTCGCTTCCTCTGAAAGATCATCTGCCTCCCCAGCATCTGTTCTTGGGTGATGATGGTCAGCGCTAAAGGGAGAGCAAGGGCATCCCAGTGGCAATTTTAGCAACTGGAAATCATACATGAGGCTTTCAAAATGGGCCAGCAAGAGGAAATTATTAATGGGTTAGAATATAATGATCAAACAGATCAAAGAAGTGTGAGAAAGAAACTCAGACATCTTTTTAGAGGCAGAAAGCCCTGCAGGAAAGGAAGTATGAAGGCACAGATACCTCAGCACAGCATCTTGGCACTGCACTGTTACACACTGCCTTGAGATAGCACAGATTACGTGGTATCACTATGGCAAGAAAAAAGTATTCCAGCAGGGATATTTGCTGAATAATACTGCAGTGTTTCCATCCCTAACATGTTAAAAACCCAGCAAAAGATAAATAATAAGCCCTTAAACAATATTTTTATTAAATTACATAGTTTGTATTCTTTGGATTGTTCAGTTTTAGTTTGCATCTGGATCATGTTTCCCAGTTTTTTGTCTAAATGAGGCACTAAAAATAATTCAATATGATGTTTTTGTGCGACAAGAATATCCTCAAGAGTAGCACTATAATTAAAACATCAAAGATAAGGAGGTTTGCAAATAAAGCCAGGTTTGGTAACACAGAGGAGTGGCACTCCTCTGAAATGTGTAGCCAGGCTTCAGCCATCTGTCCTGGCTGTTATGGAAGGTTCTTGTCCTTGTGACACAGTGGGGCTAGTTGGTGTTGAAAAAAGACATGTAGGCACAAGGGCCAGTAATGAGAAGAGGAAGAACACAGAGAGAGGAGAAAAAGGTTTGAACAGTGTGGTTATGGACACTTTTGTTTACAGCCCACGAGGAGCTCACCTCAAGGTGTGGCATTTTCTTCTCCTTGGCAGAAAAGCCCTCCTGAGACTCCTTAACCAGGGCGAATATTACCTGAGAAACTTTGTGGAAGTGTTTGTCCTTCAGGGAGCATTTGTGGGCAATAACTGGGAAATGTGTTAAACTGCTACCAGTGCTCTACTGAAGTGGAAGGAGTCTGCTTGGATGCTCTGCAGCTCCCAGGCCAGTTTAAGGGAAGAACAGCCAGCTTTAAAGAATCTGTGAGGAAAACTGAGGCACAGTGGAGAGATAATGATGTTCCTTGACTACATGCATCACCACATGCTGTCAGCCAGACTACGGTGTGAGGGACACTGAGACAGTGCTTGGGGACAGTTGTGACAGACGGATTCCTAATTACACAAATTGCTTGTCTTGGTGGAGTACCTGAACAGGACCCCCTGCTGCCTGCCTGAGAACAACTGCTATTGCCCTACAGTGATGTTAGTGCACTTAAGTCAGTCACTGTGTTGTTGATAGATAATTCTATTTTTCAATTAAAAATTTACATATATATATGTGTGCGTATATATATATGTATGTATGTCAGTCATCCTTGCATTTAGAAGAATTATAAGTTATCTAGAACATCCACACTGCTAACGAGAGAGTTTTGTGGGGAAAGGAAGCTGCTACATGTAACTGCGTGTGTCTTGGCTCACTGGGAGAATACTACAAAATTTATGTGCTTACAATTATCATTAGATCCTAATTTTTGGCAGGTTTAACTACTACCTTCTCTTCCCATTTATTTTTAAGTGAGTTGTGAGTTGGTGAACGTGCCCGTTAGATGGCCCCAAAGACAGAGAGCGTCTGTTTGCCTATGAAGGCAATATATTTACAACACTCACTTCCACAAACTGCTCCCGAAAGAGCGCTTCAGCGGCACACTTGAGGGGCTAACAAGAGGATCAGTAATGTAAAACCCCCGTCATCTTGCCAAGATTGCTAATGAGGCTGCAATTTGCCACTGAGAGGTTGCAACTGTAATGGGCTTTGCAGTCTATTCCTTTTACTAGGAGGGCATTGTAACAAGTCCTGCAGGCTTCTGAGTCACTTCCAGTCTTCCAAGCGTTCCCACAAATTGTGTAACTTTGTTAGCGATGTCCTTAAATCGTTGTGTCACAACTCCAGCAACTAAGTCCCTACTTAGAAAACTACATGAAAACTTTCGAAAATCAGACTGATTATTAACATTCTGATATTTTTGCAGACTGGAAAACAATTTTAGCTACGAAACTTCATTGCATTATTCAGAACCACTGAGTAGATCAGTGTTGGAAAACTGACAAGAAAAGGATGTTTGGTAACTTGTAGTAAACCCAGTACAACCCGTGCTCAAAGTCCGAGAAAAGGAAGCGAGAGTCCTGGCTGCTGCTGCTGCAGACTTTGGGAAACTGCTCTGTCACAAGACCAACAAGAGAGCTGGCGCTGGCTCCTCCTGATCTGGAACAGGAGCATACCCTGGATCTGGATGTCCCAGACTAGGCGCCCCATGCGGGCTGGTGTCCCCAGGACCAGCCTGGAGCAGCCGTGAATGGGATCCCGGGCGAGGAGCGCAGTTTGCCGGCGGCGAGCTCGGTCTGCGGTCCCCGCGCTGCCCCCGGCCCGGCCCGGCAGGCGGGCGGAGCGCGGGCGCCACCCGGTGGCTGCTGCGGGCACTGCGGGGACCCGGCCGCGCCATTCCGGCTGCGAGCGCGGCGGCAGCGGGCTTGGCCTGCTCCTTCTCTCGCCGTTTGTTTGTATCCTAAAAGTAGTCGGGATGAGATTTTTCTCCCCTCTATGGCGCGTGGGAAGCAAAGCCGACGGCTCGGGCCTGACGGCGGAAGGAGTAAAAACTGTAGAGCCCCAGCCACGCGTGCTGCGCTTTAAACTGCGATCAGCAGCAGAACGGGACCATTCAGAGCCTGACCGAAACCAGAAGTGGGGCTCCTGCACCGGTCTGATGGGGGATCAGACACAAATGATCCTTTGGCCGCAGCTGAGGGTGTTTTGGGAAGGTGCCAAAATGAGATTAGGACAGGAAGGCGGATCCCGAGTATCCCCGCTACATCGATAAGGCTTCTGGCTCCGGTAATGCTCGCCAGTGCCAGTCTCTCTGACGCTCTTCTCCCTTCTTCTCCCTTCAAAAATACCTGAATTTTTGAGCCGTCTGAATGGTGATGGCAAAAAGGTGCTTTTTAGGTAGTCGCGGCTGTGCTGCAAGCGGAGTAGCACAGCCCAGGCAGGGCAGGGGCTGACTTGTTTCCCAGCTGCTCTGACACGCTGAACAGTCACACCCTGTGACCTGCCAGCAGGTGTGTTTTCCCACATCTGGAGTGAGATCAATATTCTGCTTCTGAGAATTAAGCCCAGCTTAAAAGGTGTTTTAACATCTTTGAATGAGAAGGTCTGAGTAGCAGGCAGTTAGACAGGTATTGTGTTGTTCTCTAGCACCAAACATGGATTTCTGTATGGGCCAGACAAGACAGCTTCCATAGGATGATTACTGAAAGGTGATTAAGTCACCTGTCTTGGAAGGACTTGGAAGGTGGCACAGCCTCCCTCCTGCTGGGCTCAGAAAGTCATGGCCACTGGTTTGAAACCCAGCTGCACTTGGAGACTAATGCTGCTCCTCAGAGATGGACACCGAGGTGCATCCAAAACATCCACATAACCTGCTCCAGCTTTTGAAGTGAGCCTTGTTTTCATTAGAGGATTGGACCTAAGGTAAATTCCATCCTAATTATTTGTTGAGTGTAACAAAAGAGTGGTGAAGAGCAATCTCACTCTGAGTGTTATTCACAGGGCAAGAAACTGAAACCAGCTGTATTCACATCCTGATGAACAACAGAGGGCAACTGCATAAACCACATGACATGGTTTGCTAGAGAGAACAACTTCAGGTATGTTCCTCTCTTTACTTTCATTTTATGACACTTATTTTTCATTGAGGTTGCATAAACACTCACTCTTTCCCCTCCCAAAATCAAGTAAGAGGAGATCATTCACAGGGAACACACCTAATGTTTTCATGTGCAGTCTCACTTGTGTTAAATAAAATAGGCAAAGAGAACTCCGAAAATAATTCCTATTCATCAGAAAATCAAATCTTTCCTTGTTTTCATCAATGAGTGGGTAGTAAGCATGGGAGAAAGGAACGTGAGCAATTAAAAAAAAGATTTGGTTTTTCATTTGACGTCTGAAGAGCAGCAGCCCTCTCATACACCAACAAGGCAGTGAAAAGGCATTGCTGGTGCATTCTCTGGGTCAGTCACTGTGCCTGTATATGACCTTCAATTCTTGTTGCAGAGGTTTTGCTGTTAGTCATTGTCTTTTTGCAGATCAAGTAGTTTTGTTTTTTTTTTACCAGTGACATCATTCTGCTCAAAATTTGCAGCTTGTACATAAAAACCATATCAGAGATAAAAGCACCCATGCTCTCAATAATGGAGAGGTCAAAACGGAGTGGCAATTGTGGTCTTTTCAGATTTCAATTTTGGTTGCTGCTAAGCTTCAGCTGGAAAGTGGTTAGCTGGGGAGAGGTGGTGCTGCAAAGAGCAAGGAAGTGCCCAGTCAGTGTATCACAGAAAGAAAAGTGATTTTTTTCCTTTTTAAGGTATGGAGCTGACTAAGAATTGAGGCTAGTTAGCATTTTAAGAGCCATCTTCATGCATAAAGTACTTGCTTCAGAAGGAAGTGAAATATTCCTAACTTTTCTTCAGAAAGACCTTTTTGTTGCAGATTCCATATTTCAACAAAAGGTGAGGAGAAAGACAAATATCCTGCAAGCTAAGTGTTGGGTGTGGGGTGATGGAGACCAAGATAATTGAATCAGAAAAAGTGGCAGAAAATTTAAAGTAGAAAAAGGCTGGAAGAAATGGACTAGGGGCAGCATATGTCCTGCTGTAAGGTTTGTTATTTACAGCAACATAGAATTTAGACTGACTTATGTTAGAAGGGACCAGGGGATGTCTCTAGTCAAAATATCTACTCAAAGCAAGGTTCAGCTATGAGCTCAAACCAGAGTATTTAGGGCTTTAGCCACTTAGGTTGTGAAAACCTCCAAGGATGGAGATTACACAGCCAGCATCTCTGGACAAGCTGTTTTGATGCTTGAGTGTCCTCATGAAGAAAAAGTTTTTGCTTATATCAAGTCAAACCTTTTTAAAATACAGTTTATGTCTGTCAATTTTGTCCTCTCACCATGTACTACTGTGAAGAGCCTGGCTTTTCTTTCTTGGTGATCTCCCCTCAAAGCCCCTCTTGCTTAGGCTAAGGGAGCTCAGTTTCTTCAGTTTCTTCTTTATAGGGCAAACGTCCCAGCCCCTGTCCATCTTGGTGGCCATCCACTGACCTTGCTGCAATTTATCATCATTGTCAAACGTATGGAATATGGAGTCAAATGTAATGGAGTTCTTAGACAATCAGTATTTTAAGGAGCGCCAAGGCTAGGGACACACCTTATATGATTTATTGTCATCTTAGTAATTAGAAGAAAAGCTCTGTGTACTATTTAAATGTCATCTGCCTCTCACTGTGTAGGATCTAGTTACCAAACAGCTTTTGTAGGTTCTGTCTCCAATGGATGCAGCATCTGTCCCAGGGCCATCATGGAAACTGGAGTGTTTGCAGAACATTTCAGGCCAAAACCAGTTCTGCTCCAGATACAAGAGCACCATTTGATCAACTGCCTCAGAAGCAGGGTATGTAAAATGGAGGTGGGTGGGAGAACAAAGCATCCTTTGAGCTGGAGTATTATGAATTTTTCAAGGTAACAGGCAGGAGATCTCAGTCACACACTCTCTTCCTGCTCCAATTTGCTTCTTGCTGCCTGCACATTTCCCAATGTTGCTCAGCATTTGATCTAAGAGAAACGTGTCAGTTTGAAGAGACTGCAGGTTGCAGATAGCTCCATGCTGCTGTAGTG
Source organism: Irena cyanogastra (assembly GCA_013397155.1). Lineage (NCBI taxonomy): Eukaryota > Metazoa > Chordata > Aves > Passeriformes > Irenidae > Irena > Irena cyanogastra. The sequence continues at coordinate 1,889,046 of VWZV01014643.1, read as the reverse complement.
GAATAGGTTTTTCCTTCTCTGTTTTAAATTTCTGTTGCACCTTTCACTGTGAGGCAGCTTGAAGCACTTTTCAACCAATTCACGTGTCCATGTGCTCCTGATAGAGGGCAGGTGGTTGCCTGTTTTGACTCAGAAGGAAACATGGCCTGGCTCACTACCTAGCAAAGCCATACAGGTATTTATGGAGCAGTGCACAGCCTGGGCTGGAGATGCCTTCCCCAGTTATAGGCATGGTGTGCAGGTTCCTCATGCACTAAGGAAAAATATCTGTAAGAGGTGGAAATGAGCTAACACATTGGAGTCAATGCACCTCCCTCTGCTTTCATCTCCTCTGTAGCCTGGAATTGTTCTGGAAAGATAGGATGGACTGAAAAGGTAGTGGATTTCAGGATAAGGGGCCATAAGGGATGCATATTTTCCATTTCACCAGCTCTGTAAAGATGTTTTCCCTGAAAGTCATTGTAGAGATTGCAAGAGCAGACTTGCAAACTTGAGACTGCAAAAGATGCTTCAGCCAAGGAAGCTTTTTTTGCACAGGTGTATGGATGATCTATAGCCAGAGAAATAGGAGACTGGCAATCTTTGGAAGCCACATTGCATGTTAATTCTTAAAGGATGCATGAATATCAGGGAAGAAGCCATGAGGAGCTCTATTCAAGAGTATTCATTCCTGCAGTTAAAGGTTTGACATTCAAGGCAACCGGGAAGACACATTGTAAAAAAAAAACCCCAAAAACCAAACAAAAACCACACAAACAAACTCCTCCTTCTAGGGTTTCTGCTTGGGAAATATCTGGACTTAAGTGTTTAGCCTGTTTTGCAACAAATGTCATTTGCATGTTTTTCAGACGAGCACGTGATTTAAATTTTTTATGGATTCCTGGAGAACCTACTGGGTATCAAATACCAAATTAAACATCCTTTTTATTTTAGATTAATCTCCTGCTATTCCAGGTTTTGTTTGTCTCTGCAGCCCCACACCTTTGGTGTTCCCTATCATGCATTTATTTCCTTTGTATGCTGAGAGGTTCTTCTGGACGATACAAATAATTACATCCTGCTGCTCAGCACATCTGTTTATGAGAAGAAAAACTGTTTTTTGCATGATCAGCTCTGCCACAGTAAACAATGTCAGATGCTGATTGTGAAATAGCGACAAATTCTGGCTGAACTTGCAGCAACACATACTTGAAGGCATCAAAGTACTCTTGGAAGAACTTTCCACTCTGTGTGGGTGTCAGTGGTCTGGGAAACACTATTTTATATCAGTGTCTTGATTTAATTCAGGTTCTTATCCATAATTTCCCATGTCAAACAAATAAGAGGTGCTTTTAAAAATCCTTTATAACTTTTAAATCTGCCAGAACTCTCTGAGTTATGGCTGTGAGGAGCCTCTTCCCTCTTTATTCCCTGTGCAGAATTCCCCAACCCAAGTATCACATTGGGTGTATATTTTCAAGCTTCTCTAAACTTAGACTTTACAAACCCATTTTGGATTCACCACACACCCTTGAACAAAAGTGAGAAGCAGCAGCTACCCCTTGCAACTGCAGCTCTGAGCTGCAGGTGGCAACTCCACAGACTGCAATGGAATTACTTCGGATTTGGACTGACCAAAGAATCAAAGCTACTGCTTTGGGCAACTGAGTTTCCTCAAGTCAATGCAGAGCTGGGGCAATACTGTCTCATGGGTGAAAGAAAATGCCTGCATTCACTCCAACATGGGACATGGAAGCAGCCATAACCTCAAAAGGGAGTACCAGCACAGGCACTGTACTTTTACAACAGTTATACTGCATTCAGTTGTTGAAGAATGATTTCTTACTAGTTTTGTCTTTATTTCCACTCATAGGCTGAATATCTGGCCTTAAAATATTGTTAGACATTATTGAGGTCAGACACCTGATGATCAGGGGTTTTCCCTCTGAAGGAGGGCAAGTGGTCTATATATAATTTTTCCCTCTTTCTCCCTCAGTAAATTTCTACAGCACTAAGATACTTTAACACTCCCCCTCATCAGTTTCTGTTTGTACCAAAAAGAAAGCTTTTATTCTTGCTTGTGGGGAAGTTAAGCATTTGCTATTTACAAGTGGTGTGTGGAGGAAAGATGGACCTGGGGGTTTTTTATGTGTTATTTGATAGGAACATGCAGTACAAAAGAGTATTTTAATTAGAAAAAAAAATATTACTTGTACATTAATTAAGCCTAAATTAATACAAAAGTTATCACCTGGAAGGCAAGAGTTTAGCTGGTGTAGCAGCAGATAATCCTTGTAAAGGTATTTGCTTAGTTTATGGAGAGCTCTGTAAGAGAGATTTTGTTTTTTATTACCCTTAACCTGGCCCCATTTCCCCTTGCAGAAACAGTTCCAAAATCCAGAAGAATCCCACAGCACCGCACAGTAAATTCAAGCCAAACAACATTTGTCTTTGCTCTGCTGGAGCACATAGGTACAAGTGTTTCATTTCCAAGCTGTAAAGTCTATCCATTTCCCTCCAGTGAGCAAGAACAGCCAGATTATAAACTCAGTACCATTCCCTATCAGCAGACTCCATTTGTAAATTCCATTAAGCTTCTGGCTGAAAGTAATAAACACACCCATAACCTCACTAAACTCCCCTCTAGCCTTTGCCAAACTACCAAAATACTTATGGAAATACAAAAATATTCCCAGTCTTGCAGAGCTCAGTAACCACAACCTGCTGAACCTTTTGGGTTCGTGTCTCCTCACTTTTAGAATAATGTTTGGGCAGGTATAACAATGACAGAACTAAATCTCTGACTGGACAGTTATGTCAGGATGCATCTTACCCAGGTAAACTGTGTAAAAGAAAGTTGAATGCTTCTTGCTAGTGCTGCATTTGAGCAACAATATTATTAATTCAGCCCAAGCTATCCTTCTTTGAAAGGCACAAAGAAGGACTGCTATAACAGTACAGTTAAGAGTGAAGAAAAAACATTTAATGTGATGGTGGAATCTTTATAACACAGGCATTGGAATGGAGAATGTGTACTTTCATAGAAAGTTATGATGGAAAATCTAATCTCATGATCAACAAAAATATCTGTATTGGTATTTGATATTTTTGATACACCTTTCTTTTTCTCTTTTAAAAAAATTTACTTGTATGTGTATATGTCTATGTACAGAAACCAAAAAATTGTTCTGGTTTTCAAGTAAAACCATTTAAGATTCAGATTTTAAAAGAAAGAATTTAGAAAGTATATGTTAACTTATATTATATTATATTTATTGTGTTGTATTATTATAGTCTCAGCATTTAGTGATCATATGTGGACAGCATTTGAATGTTCATTTGTAGAATGGTGAGGAATGGCAAAGGAAAGGATTCTTGACTGAATCAAGTATGATGACTTCTTCCTCACACTTGAATTTAAATGTCAGAAGAGATTTTGTCCAAACTGTTAGTCACTGCAGTTAAATACAGATGCACGAAAGAAATACTGTGATTCTATGAGGGTTCTTTAATTAGAACTTGAATTTTGAGTACTGATTGCCATGAAGTAATCCGACATGGTTACTGTAAATCCAGCATCCATGTGCTTACAGACATATCAGAATGAATCAAGCCAAACCAACCACCTGTGGCTCCTGTTGAACTATGGAGAAGTCCTGTCTCCCCAGCCAGAGAAGGCTGTGCAAACTGAGCAGCTAATAAAACCACCAGCATCTTTCCTCTTAAAACAGGGATCATCCTGGAACGATTCTTCCTAACACCACTATTACCAGTTATTTGCATTTTGTAACTTCACTTGCTCAAAACGACCATGACTCTACTTTTTCTGATCCAAATCCCATTTTTTTAATCTCAGCTTTATTCAAGCAAAATTCTCACTGCAGTGACAAAGACAGATCAAACTTGGCCTACGTTTTCTGTAAATACATTTGTTATTTGAGTTGCACACTCAGAGAGCTTTAAATTCCAGAAAAATCAGGCCTTGCCAAACGTAGTAGACAGGCTGGAAAAATATGAGTAAGTGACTGCAAACATGCTGCATTCTGAATATCGAAAATGTGGTTTTGGCATTGCAATTCGAGAGAACCCAAGTGAAACCAAATAAAGAAATCACAGATAAGACCAACTTAATGATGCCAGTGCTCACATGCATAGGCATCTTAGCCCTGGCTGCCACTGAGAATGCTGATCCAAGAAGTCAAAAGGATTTCAAGGGGGTAAAAATGTAAATAGTTCTACACCCTCTGCAACTCAATATGCAGCTCTGCTAGGTTGTTACCACGGTGTCAAGATTTTTTCCAAATACTTAAGCACTCTTCCATTATCAAAATGGAAAATATCTATGACAGACATCAATTCTGGAAGATGCACCCCAGCACAGTTTATTAAAAATAGAATCTTAGGGATGAGAACACTATTCCTTGCAGAAATTAACATTAGGTCCTTCTCCCTGCTTCTTCCTAAGCTGTAAAAAATAAAAAAAAAGCAAGAGGGGACAGATGTTCATTTAATACTTCAGCAGCCCAGTTTTCATGCACTCACTGAGTAGCATCAGCTCAGTGGTGCTTCAGCTTACAATGGTCAGAATGCACAGCTAATAGGGAGGTACCTATGGAAAAGTAGAGCAACCCTATGCAGCAGTCCCACAGAAGCATGGCTGGCTACACAAGTATGTGCAGAAAACCCCTGGAGTCCTGGAGGATATCAAATGGAGCACAGATCAGAATGGGATTCACAAGAGCAACTATGACTGCCAACTCGTGTTCATGGAAGCACAGTGAGCAAAGCAAGAGAAGCTCTGAAGTATTTTGTTGGCACCTGGAGGTGACATATGGAATATAGTGTTTCATTTTGGACTCCAGTACAGGGAAGACAGAGAGGAGACAGAGAACCACCAAGATAATTCAAGGGCTGTGGCATATGAGAAGAGACAGAAGCTGAGCTTTCTCCTGTAGGTGGGAGTGGAGCTAAGTGCTGTCTTCAGGTGGGTACAGAGAACATGAAGCCCCCTTCTGAAGGCTGCCTAGGGAAAGGATGGGAGGCAAAAGTTACAAGGTGAAGCAAGGGAAATTCCAACTGGATAAACACAAAGACACTCTTTGTAGTGAGGGTGGCTAAGACTGAACAGACATCTCAGAGTTCTGGATGACTGCAGACATCCAGGCATTGCTTCCAACCAAAGTTATTCTCTGAGTCTATGTAACTCAAGAAGTCTCCTACAGCAAAAGACTGCCTGCCCTGGGTCAGGCTGAGCCCCAGAGAGACTTGGCCTGTATGGTTTTCCTCAGGAAGAAAGAGCTGTCTCAGTCATTATTCCACACTACTCTTCAGAAGATAGGAAGCTGGAACCACTGACAGAGAAAAGATCTGTTTAAAGACTGGATCTTATATGATCTTATGTCATGCAGACCCAGAGACAGCAGACTGTTCTGCTGATATGATGGGGACTACTTCAGCAATTCTGCAGTTAAAACAGGACTTGGAGAGGGGGAATTTCCCCTTTCCCTCATGGGATCTCTCTGCACGGATCCTTGCTAGTCAGGTTTGGTGTGAAGGGGATAATTTTGCTTTGCTGGGAAAGCTTTATATCTTTCATCTGTGTTAAGTGGCTGAGGACAGTCTTACAGCTATTATGGGCAGGCATTCCATAGAGCAGTACAGCTGAAAGCAAGTACATTTTGGCACAATCTTCATTAAAAAAACCAGTATCTCTTACTCCTCCTTCCCCCACCCTCAGTGGGAATATCTGATTATAGCCTTTTCACTCAAATTCCACACAGCTCCTCTTTCTTGAGGCCTTTCACACAAAAGCAGACTCACAAAGAGCAGACAGGCACCATTGTATCCGTGTGTTCCATGGCAACGTTTTAGCACTCTAAGAGTTTGCAGCAAATCCAAATGATGTTTCTGTTCTTTATTAATGATATTTCCCAGCTGTTTCTGGTTGACAAAGAGAGGTCTGGTCCTTCTTTGTTACAGGCTGTGCCCTGCCACTTCAGGGAGCCCCAGAAGGGTTCACACAGAGCTCTGTAACTCGGGCAGCAGGAGCACAGCCCCAGGGAGAGGCTGCAGAGTTTGAGCCTGTGCCTGTCGAGGTACTGCACATGTGTGTGGTGTGCTCATACAATGAGAAGAAAGCACAAGTTTAATCATACCTGTGCACAAAATATTTGTCTACAGCAATGGAACCTAGAAGTACCTCAAGGTTCTGCCCTTTCTTTAGTGACAGCAACTTTTCTTCACCCTTTCTCTCTTAGGACGTATTTTTCTTTTAGGACTTACTTTTCATTCCCTTCAGCAAAGTTTTCATGTCATCTTTCTTCTTCATACAGTCATTATCTCCTCCTTATCCTGACATGTACATTATGCAAACATGCTGCACATTCACAGAAGCCCTGCTCTGAATACATTACTGCCTTCTCTGCAGTGATTCCACTGGGGGCTGTGGGTTTGTACAAGAACACAGTGCAAGGCCCAGTGCTTCCTGCTCTCTGCCTTAAGGTTTCCTTTGGGCTTGAACTTTGAATTGCTGGTAGGAATTGTTCCTAGTAGGAGCTTTCTGTAGTAGATTCTATCTGCATTTATTCTGTTTTAGATAAAATAGCATGATACAGGAATGAAAGTATTTGAATAAAGGCTAAATTCAATATATTATGTTTATTTTAACAAACTTATCAAAGCTGCTCTGGCATTTTCCATTTGCAAGGGGCAATGTCAGAGTCATAAACCAAATGCATATTTAAAAGCATTACTGGGCTGGACAACTCTAATGCTTTCCTGCAGTCTCATAGATCTGCTGGCTTTGGTTTATGTTCAATAGCTGAGACAAGAGAGAGGAAGCACAGGAAGAGTCCTGCTGACATCCAGAACCACTGTTACCTCAGAAATGTGCTACCATTTGGCTCAAACTGTTGTTTGGATGTAGATTTTTTACTGAATTTATAATTTCAGTCTTAGGGGTGCTTTCTGACATAGATGGGTATGAAAAGAAACAAGAGCAAGGGTCATATGATATGGTCCCCAAATAAGGACAGGAGAAAAACAGAACTGATGTAGCTGTCCACGCTGTGAACTTCAAGAAGTGATGTGGTGCCATTTCTTGAGGAAAGCAAAATTTCAGAAAGAAAAGTGAGATTAAGCTTTTCCTCCCCAATAAATGGGACACATGGCACAATGCCTCCTGTAGCTACAGATTTGGGTCTGAAGCTGAAGGCATCCTTTTTCCTGAGCCCATAGATGTTCAGTGGTTTTTTTTACATGAAGGGGAGACAGCCACATTGAGAGTTTACACTCCTCTGTATTTCAGCACAGAAGATGATCATACTTTGATAGCAGAGTCTAAATTCTCCTGGCACTTGGAGCAAGCATAGCTTGCAGAACTTTAAATACCACAATGCCTCTGGTGCATTACGCTTACTAAGCTTGATTATCAGGAATCTAGGATATCAAGATAGATATTAAGACATACCCATAAAAGAATGGTTTTAAAATCAGTGAACTCGAAGTTATAGGTCATTCATGTATTTTACTATTATTAAAATGACATTAAAGGAGAAAGTTCCATCACGTAATAATGCCAGTAAGGGCTTTATACCTTGATGCAGCACATACATGTTTGCTATAAGGAAAGGGAAAGACAGACATTAAAAAAATTAACTGCTTCTATAATTTGACACTGCTGTGAGTAGGTACAGACCAGTTTTAAATTCAAGCACCCTCACAATACCTGAGGTTTTTCCACGTACCTTTCCATGTCATGCAGAGATTAAATGGTACATTTCAGAGTTCTACAGCCCAGGACCTCAAATAAGGCCTAAAATTATATTGTGCTTCCTAGTCTAAAGCCTGAACACCAGAGAGGTTTGTGACTTTTTGCCAATTCAACTCTGCACAATACCAGCAAGATCAAGGCCTCTCAGCAGTACTTAGTCACTTCCACGGAGCACTGCTCCATCACCTCTCCAGACCACCCAGGCTGAGGTAGCCCAGCACAGAAATGCCAGGGGATGTCAGTGATGCTCTGGCTGAACTGGGAGCAGTGCACTGCTCCTTGCAGTAAGGCTCTGGACAGGCACAAGGACCCTCTCACTGCAGAGTCCAACTCCACTCATTCATTTCCACCTGCATCAGGAGTTTTCCCAGAATGTGAGAGCTGAGGTGTCTGTGTGATGCTCATAAATATTATTAAAAACTTGACATTTTAAGGTCCAAAAGGATTTTGAAATGTTTTGTTTAATTTTGATTGAGCTAATTACACAGACAGAATTTTCTCACCATGTCAGCCTGGAAATATATGATCCATTTCTGAGTAGTAAATATTTTCTTTAGTTAGGCAAATTTTGACACAGAACTAGAAACTTTTCCCTAAGCAGGTCTGGAAATAAGACAGAATATTTTGCCTCTCTGCTTTTTTTCCTTCCTCTTTTTCTGTGGAAGCCATTCAGTCACACCCAGGCTCGATTCACACATAGTTCCAGACTGAGGCTTTTCATGTGATCTTCAACTACAAATTTCACTTAGCCTTTGAAATGTCTCCAGTTATTTTACATACATGCCATGAGGAATCTACTCCTACCGCTTCTGAGATTTAATGTCCTTCCCCTACTGTTAGAGATCTGCTCTTTTCTAGAAGAAATTCCAGTTAGAAGCATGGAATTTCAATTGAGAGAACGATCCTATTTCTCAGGACAGATGGGTAAAGCTATGGAGTGTTCATGCTTACACCAGCCATAGACCAGAAATGAAGGACACAATTTTCTCATTGCCTGGGACAGTTCTTGGCTATCCATGGGTTTTGCCTTTTCCATCTCAGCATTCCTTGAGAAGGAATTACTTTATCTGATATACCAGTTGCTGAGTATATTGACCATGCAGGCTCTGCAATTCTTTTTACAGTTTAGTTTTTGATTGAAAGAAATACCAAGCATGAGATAATAGCAGAAGGCACTCACTTACCCTATGACAATGCAGGAGATGGCAGTTCCCAAAAAGGCGTAGGTTAAAATTGATCCTAAGTTACGAAAAAAATGTCTCTGGGGAGGAAAGTTTGAAGGAAAGTCCTTTGTTACATAGTAAATTTAAAAAAGCATTTAAACCAAGTAGAAACACATCTAGAAGTGCCATTTGTTACAACACATTTCTCATATAGAAGATGGAGCAATTTTGGCTACCTTTCAGTTATTTTGGAAATTACAACTTAAAGGCGTTTAATTTTTTCCTCTGGTGGAATGCCATCAAAATTCCCTCTTTTTTATGTATCTGGCCAAATGTTTCAGGATCATAGCAGAAGTTCACATTGGAAGTACATGATGCAAAAGGTATCATAACCCCATCCCTTGAACAAAGTCCTGGTCAGGCAGGATGTGAACACAGGCTGTTCCTGCCTGCAGTTCACAGCATTCAAAGTGGGCTCTTCTGAAAGCAGGGAGGCCTAAGTGCTATAAACTGCACAATCAGATCTTTGCACAGGGGCAGAAAGAGAGCAGAATGAGGGCCATGAATCATTCATTTTAATCCATTCCTGCCCAGTCCTTCCCAGGCAATGAAACTGTTAGCTGACTCTGTCCCTGGCCTGCTGGGTCTACAGAGCAGCAGCCACACTCAGACCCTACTGTCACACAAAGAAAAGATACATACCTTCTTCAAACTATATCCAGCATGAAATATAATGGGTGGCAGCAAAATGTTGAAGAAGATGGAAGGATCAAAGGTCATCTGCTAGGAAAGACAAAAGAGAGGGTAAGGACAAATATAGTAGCATTTAATTTGATATGATAGTTTCTAATTGTATCTTTTTATCAGGCCTGATCTCAGGCTCACCTCCACTGTTTGTAGGATTATTCTGAGTTGTTTTTTTGCAAGTATAAATGTGTAGTTCCTTACAGTTTATAGATGCAGACTGCTACTTGCAAAGTATTCCTTCAAGAAGGAAATCAGTCATGTGCTGCATTACAGGGAACACACATAAGCAGTGCTGCCTGTGACAGAAGCTGCCCTACCAGACATCCAACTTGACAGTCCCGTGACATCACTCCTGGTTCAGACATGGATCTCCTGGCCACTTTCAGGAATGACACATCAGCAGTGTTGTGCCTCAATTCTCCATGTACAGAAGGGTGATGAAAGGCCTACACCACCAAAACCATTGTAACATTTCCTTTCAAGGAAATGATTTATAAAATAGCCACTAAAAGTTTTAAATGCTAGAATGAGGAAGTGAACTGATCATATTGGCCTTCAACTTCTGGCACAGAGAAAGACCAAGGACATTGCTCAGCCATTGCAATTCATTGCAAATAGCCTTCAATAGAATAGCATTCTCTTTAAAATTACAGCATTGCTGGAGAAAAAAAAACTAACTTAAATAAGCCTGTATACTGTTTAGTGTTCTGTCAGTGGGCTATATTATATCAATAGTTTTAAGAGACAGGAGGTAATTAGTGTAAAGGCTTGCAGCTCCTTTGTTCAGATGAAGTGATATTTTAAGGCTACAGTATTCTAGATTATTTTCCTTCAAAAGAGTAAGACCTGCCTACAAAATTCTTCTGCCTTCTCACTAACAGACAGCTTGATTCAATAAACAGGAAGTGAAAGCTGAGACTTTTTTCCATCCTGCTCATTTTGAACTATAAAGCTAAAAAATCTAGCTAAATAACCTGCCAGCAACATTAGCTGTGCTGGCACCATCATTGAAAACCTGATGAAAAAAGGATTTTCTTCATTTATGAACTAATGTTCTCAAATGTTAATTTTAGAATTAATTCAGCAGGTATATCAAAATATCTTTTCTGTGGGCATCAGAAATCCTGACTGCATGTTTTATTATTCAAAATCATGTTCTGAAGAATACATGTTTGTAAGTCATGGCACAATGTATTCTCTCTGATAAAAGGCACTAAGTAAACACTTTTAGTACAGTCAAAAGGGAATTACAGTTGTACAAAACCCAGAGTGTGGTGTGATCATGCTTTCTGTTTTTCACATTAGTGCTTTTGCCAGTCTGGAAGGCTGCCAGGCATTGTTATTGTCTCTCTCCTAAGTACAGCTGAATTCATCCCCCCTTCCTTTTTTATTTATTTTCTTTTCAAGAGGGCATCTGCCAGATAATTTTAAAGGAAAAACAAGTGAAAGTCCAGGCAGACTGAGGTCTCTCCAATAACTTAGAGGAGCTACAATTCACAGTTGAGACCTTTATGAACCTTACAGCAAAGTGAGACTATAGAAACAAGATTGGGCAGTTCCCTGTAAGGGCAAGAGAAATTTCTGTGCAAGTCATTGCTCCTCCTTCCTCCTAAGGCAGCTTCAGAGCCAGGTCTGATGAAGAGGATCAAATGTAATGGATTAGTACATGTGCCCTGGAAGCGAAACACACTTTTGGCTAAGACAAAGCTGCAACTGCAACCCACTAGCAGGAAAAAGGATGGAAATTCAGCAAAACCTAATTAGTCTGACTGCCACAGTATTTTCCTGTCTCCACCCACCACAACTCTAATGGTCCTTGACAGTCTAGCTCTTTCTGAGAAGGGCAAGTCTGGCAGTAACAGCAGACAGGCACACAATGGTGCTGCATCAGCAAGAAATTGGAGCAGATGGTGAAATCCCAATTCTGCTGAGCTGCCCAGTGTACATTCTAAGCATAACTTAAAAGTTTTCCTAATAATACCGTATAATACACAGGAGCATGTATTACTGTGCTAGACAAACAGTAATACTTGGAAAAAAGCAAAATAATACATTGCAACATTGTGAAAAGCCATTGCTAAGGGCTTAGGAGCTTCATGTGAATATACAATGTTTTTGAGCACAAAATCCAGGTTTTAAAAATGCTGCTGCGCTACAGTGTTCTTTAAATGGCTGCCATTTTAAAAAAAGTGAACATTATAAGAAGCAAATACTACATGGGCAGGTAAAGGCTATACTAACAAAGTAAAATAGTTTGTTATATAATGGAAAAAGGAAAGGCCATGACATTTTGAAAGACTGCAAATTTTCTCCCACACTTGGGTTTGTGCATCTAGCCTGAATCGCCCCAGTGCTGTCTCCCCATGGCAGTAAAGTCCCTCAGTCCAGTACTGAGGACCACTGCAGGAGTGGAAGGATGTATGAGAATGCTGTGATTCATTTAAGTGTACATTAAGTACATATTTACAGGTATGTGTTTTGAAAAATGTTTAGAGTTTGCAGTTTCCTGTGCTATCCGCAGGAGGTAGCCTCCCCTTGCATTGTCCTGCCAGAGCAAGTCACTTTGAAGACAGAGGAAAAATAAAGATATCAGTGGTGTTTATAAAGGTTTAGTGGCAATGAATCCAAGTTAACAGCTGTGGCTGCAATGAACTCAGTGTCTGCAGGAGCTGGGACTGTCATTTGAAACAGCTCAGGCAACCATTCCATGAGTGCACAGTCAGCTTGGAGCTAAATGATGGTCAGGGTTCTACCACGCTTCCTTTCCTCTACTGCTCTTCCTCACCCTAAATTCAGAATAGACTCTCCCTCTGTCTCATTTTAACTTGAAGCTTGTTTTCCTCTCTCAAGCATGAAAATAAGTATCTTACCATGTTTAGAGCAAAAATAAGATAGGTTTTACCTTTTGAAGCATTGCATTGCCCTGGTGACCATTGACATTGTGGTGGCTGATCTCTCTTTTGTATTGATATTCGTAGACCTGATTAGTTATATTAATAAGCAGAGTGGAAGGCCCAGATTTCAGTTTTTCACATTCATAAACAGTCCCACTTTCAACATCTGCTGACTTGGTCACATATCGTATAACCAATCCCATTACAAGGCCTGGAGAGTAAAAAAAAAAAAAAAGAAAAAGGAAAGATATTCAAGTACTCTTAAGTATTTGATGCCACACAGTTAGAAAAAAATAGCTCTGCCAAAGCTAGGATACCTTCTCAGTGTTTCTATGTTTACAGAACCTCTCTCAACACTTCATGGATGACCACAAAATATTCTTCCAAAATGATAATTTCGTTAGAATGCAGATGTTGGTTTGATATATGCACAGTCATACTCCTATTTTTGTGATCTAGTTGCTGGCATAATAATTTACTGAGTTTCTCATCCACTGCATTTTCAACAGTTATTTAGAGCAGGGAGATGTCTGCACAACTCATGTGCTGAACTGAGCATATAAACATCAGCTGTGCTGTTGGGTATTTTACACACTTCATTTGTGGGGACAAAACTCTGACATCCTCAGGCACATTCTGCTTTCTGCAGAAGACTGCATTTTTGAGGCTGCATTAACATAGAAAAATAAAATCAGGAAGAAGGGAAGGAATAATAAGACTATCTACAATTTAGGGCTCTTACCTAAAACAGATATTTTGTTTCCCTTTACGTTTAACAGAAAGGAAAATGTTCTTCTGCAGCCATCCTCTGGATGGTATGGCTCTGTTGGCTCTGGTGGGAGGCTGCATGTTTACTTTAGGAGAGGTAATATTTAGCTAGATAACATTACTGAGATTATTTCCATCCTCAGAGACTTTGATTTGGTTTCAAGTTTAATTTCCATACTTCTTTTATGTCATGTATGCTTTCAGTCCCATGTATAGCATGAACAGCTTTACAGTTACTAATTAGTAACACATTCAAAAAATGCTAGGAATGCTCAGATGAAATATTGATGGAAGACACCTAAACATCTAGATAGATATACTTACTATTAAAAGACAAGGAAGAAATTAAATTACATGAAATATCAGAGAAGCATCTGGAAAACATGATGTTACAGCTTCAGTTTGATCCCATAATCAGAAGGGGATACAAGTGATCACGAGGGCCTCGAAAATCCTTGTTATTGTCACATCTTCTCCTAACAGAGACTCTTGGAACTGCAGATTGCTGGCATACCTGTAAGTCAGTTTGTAGATTCCTGAAGTGATGCTAAGAGCTGTGTTGTCTGTTTTAGTGTGTGCATGCATTTGTGCTTGTTTAGAATCTATTGTTTAGTAAAGTTGCTTTCTGTAAATGATAGAGGATTTCAATAACCTCTCTCTTAAGTTACACAGCATTCATGCAATAAATCAGATAATAAATCTAGCTGTAGTAAGAGACAGGATACCTCAAAATGTTAGGGGAAGGTATGTATATGTAAAGGGAAGCAAGCACTGCATGTGCCACTATGAAATATGACTTCTGCAGTGCTCAGCCCAGATGTCCAAAATCGTGAGTCAGAAACCAGGAAACCATTCATTAGTTAAAACTGTCAGGGTTTTCAGCTTATTTTTTATTAGATTTCCTCTAAAAGAATCACATATTTAATTTTTAAATTCAATTTCAAATACATTAAAAATTTAACTTAGTTTGATAGACTTGATGTTTTTCATTCTCTGAAGCAGAAAACTTACAGGTTTTCCTTCACCATTTTTGTCCTTATGACTCAATGTTTTAACTCTAATACACTTCTATTACCAGGTATTACTTAATCTGTTCAGGTAACAGAAACATTTTGTAGGCATTCACCAAGGCCTATGCAAGGACACTGGCAGAAAATAGCTATTCAAAAACTGTTTTAAGCACATTTATTTAAATGCTGCATTGAAACAGAAGAGGCTGTCACTAACGTTATAGATTTCTTTAAAAAAGTCTCAACTGTCCTTTGAAGCTGGATCTTGCAGCAAAATCTCAGTCTAACAACAGCTCAGTCATGTAGTTAGACTGAAGGTAAAGCAGGTTCTCCAGTGGAAGCAAGATAAAATTGTTAATCATAGGGGTGACCATTGGTGGGATTTTTTAAGTCATCATGCCAAACTCCCGAGCCAAACAGGACTGTTCTTTCCCCGGGATTTCATCTAGTTAGCTGTTAAATGCTTTTTGTAGTAATAGCACTCAGTTTTAGTCATTACATGGTTTTCCCAAATATTTAAGATTTTCTTTCAAATGTCTTTGTCTCAAGAATGATGTTCCTCTCTTCCCTCACCACTACAAAATGTCAGTTTCTGACTTAATTGTGATTTTCTCATACTGTCTTCTGAGTCCCAACAACCTTTCTTCATTGTGAATGTTGTAATCAGGAAGACAATGAAATACTGTTTTATTGATGTTCAGAGATTCCTCTTTCTGGCACCTGTTCCATCCATTTCTGCCTGTGAGAAACAGGGATACTCAGGACACACCATCAGAAGGCAACTACGATTATTTCACACGAGAGGCATACTGGATTTAGAAGGAATAAGAATCATAGTGTTCATCATTAGACACCTCCACCAAAGCTGAATCCAGAACTTCCAAATTACTGGGATCCTCAGAAGGGGCTGCAGAGGGCTACTGTGAGTCGGCTTTCCCTCTGCACATCTGTCAAAACCTGTCCCTTCAAACCCTGGTGAAACACCTCTAACCACTGCAACCCAAAGCCATTTTATGTCAGCACCACAATGGCTCTTCTGTCATTCAGCCTTTTTACGTTTTCCTTCCAGTCTGACCAGCTCATCCCATGGAGCACAACATTGAAGGCTGGTACATCTGCAAGCAGCCTCACCTCCACCTGGGGGGTACCACCCACTCCCTAGGGGAGACAATTACCCAAGCTGAGAACAATTTCAATTTAAAGTTGGTAGTTAACCTCCCCTATAAAAGGCACAGCTGGGCTTGCTGCCAGTTTGGGTTTTTTGTTGTTGAAGTTCAATTCTGGTTGCCTACTTGCTAGAGTATTTTAGCCTCTTACTCAGAGCTGAGTGGTGGTACCTCTGTGTGAGCCTGACACCTGAGTTCTGGGGAGAATGAGGACTTTGGGTACTTGCTCTCAGTTTGTCACTGCATTTGTAGCTCTGGGTTATTGCTGCACTTGTGTGAAGGGCCATGACTTACATCTTACGTGGAGAATTTGGTACCTAATGGTTTATGCCTGGGGTATTTAAAGAAGTCTGGCCTGGCAGGAGGTGGCTACAGGCACTTGGGTGTTCTATTGGCTCCTTGTGTCTTCTCCAGCACCAAGAGGCCGCATCCTGGGGCCTGGTGTTATGGGAGGGCTCACCTGCTCTGGTCCCAGGCAAGTGGCTTTGTTCTCATCAGTGCTGGTGTAGATCATCTCCACACTATTCCTGACTGTGCTCTTGTGTAGGAAACTCTCTCATACCCGCCTGTCTCCCTGGTATACAGAAATCAGGAATTAAGTGGAGTTTGCTATTTATGGTCTGTTTTTCAAACCCAACTACAATGTACAGAGAAACTTGCTCTCTGAGACGCAGGAAAACCAAGGAATGGATGAATGAACAGGTAAATCTGTATTCTTCCTTGTTGTTTGTGAGTGATTTTTCAGTTTGGTCCCAAAACAATTTGAGTCTTTAAATACTTTAAAGCTAAATGCCTTGTGCTATATATATATATACACACACATACACACTTTGTGAAATACTGTTGAATTAATTCTTGTGAATTAATTCTGCATTATTCAAAATGCTTTTTTTTTTACTTTGTAGAAGGATTTTAAAATTAAATACAGCTATACTTATTGTTGAACCATTGCTTTGATAAAAAAAAAATTAATACACTTCAGTTATTCAAGTTTCTATATGGACAGTATGGTTGGTTTTTTTTCTAGCTGGAACTATTCAGCCTAAAACTGAATTTTCCTACAGAGCCTATGTAAAAAAAAAAAGCCTACCCCCCCCC
>VWZV01014643.1:1190602-1271603 GCA_013397155.1 Irena cyanogastra | reverse complement strand
AAAAAAAAAAAAGTGAATTTTCATCAAGAAGTCAATCTAAAACAGGACAATTTTTTTAAAGGACTTCAAAATTAAATGCCTCTGTCATCCAGTAACTCTGGAGTTTGCAAGAGAAGTAGAGACCATCTGTTCAAGAGACCAGTAACACAGTCTGTGCAGCTAATCAGCATGATAGCAGTAGGAAATTATTTCATAGGGGCCTATCACATCTGCTTTTAAAACTAGTAAACAGATTTTTTTTATTTTTATTAAGGTTTCTGCATCTCTCACAAAACCTCTTTTCTGACAGGATTTATGCTTTAATTCTGACAAGTTTTTCTCAGTCTCTAAACAGGAATATGCATGAGAAATAAATACATAAACTGTAGGGTGCATGGGTATTCCTGCAGCCTATTACTACTCCAGTGAATAGCAATCAGGGTTATCCCAGCAAGGATAAAATCATTGTTGTCATAAAAGTCTAATATAAAACCTTTTTTACATGGAAACTTTTGATTAATTATAAAAAAAAAATAAGGAAAAAGCAGTGCTCCATTACTGAACTCCCTCCCTCATTTTCATTTTTACTAGCCTACTATTATCTGGTGTATTTTCTTATTGTTTTAAGCATTTTGTTGAATTCTGAATATGGAAGTCTGGAATGCTTTACTGAGTGCCTTTTCAATCAATTTATTTTTGCCAAGAATTGAGAAAATCTACATTTAAAAGTGCTACAGTTTTCAGAAACCTATTTACTGCTTCCCTGATGGTGGGAAAACCTGATACAAAATATCTAAATTAATATCTTAAAGCATTTGGGGCGGCGGGGGGAAATTATCAGGTATTTCTGAGGATGGTGGGAGCTGCAGGAAGTTTTTTGCAGCAGCGTTACACAGGTCAGTACAAATTTCCTGGACATTGTGCCAAACCACTTCTAATGCTTCAGTGAATCTCTCTAACATTTCCTGTTGCATTCAGCTCTCTAAAGTCTCCTGACTTCAGGTCACAAACAGGTCACAGATTTGTAAGGACTCTGAGGAATGAGTAGAAATGAATGAAAGACTGACCCCACGGCTCTGTTCCTGCCATGCACCAGTGAAGGAGGGGTTACAAACAAAAGGCAGATGAGCTCTGCAGAAGGAACAACAACATTGCTGAGAGGAAAAGGCCCCCTGAGCATTGCTCACCACGGATCAGCTGAGGTTTGCCCATGCCAGGGGCGAGCAGGCAGTGACAGCAGGTCTCAGGTGGCACTGGAGCCCCAGCAAGGTCCAAGCAGCTCTGGGCAGGTGAACGTGGACCAAGAGGGTCCAAACCTGCCCTGCTCTCAGTAAAAACAGGATTTGTTGGCTGGGGTAGGAAAGGGTGTGGATGGCACCATGTGTTTGGTACCACCTTCACTGTAAAGCAGTCATTTCATAGGNAAGAGAAGAGAAGAGAAGAGAAGAGAAGAGAAGAGAAGAGAAGAGAAGAGAAGAGAAGAAGATAGGAAAGTTGTGTATTTCTCTTTTTTTTTTTAATGTTTAAATCTGCCTCTTTATATTCTATCTGCTTCTTTACGTCCTCTGGAGCATAAGTACAAATAAGTTCAAACTGCCTGATAGCTCTAAGAATCCAAGATCTGGACATTCTACAGCTGGAGACTAAATACTGATTGATCCCTTACAATAAAGCATCAAAACCAGCTTTGGAGTGTACAAAATTGATTTCACTAATTCTTGGAAGTATGAATTTGGGAAAAAAAATATTTGAGAAGTAAATTGAAAGAAAAAAGACCTTTTGATTTCACACACAGAATAGTAGGAATGCTTTTCATACCACTGCATGTCAGCAATTTGGAAAGTCAGTATGACCAAACGAAAACAGCAATGTGCTCTACATCTTTGTTCCAGCAGAAATACTGACTCTGAACTCCATGTGCTTCTAGATGTGTAATTCTGATGGGTTTTGGGATTTTCACCTAATTTCATTGACATTATGTCTCCAAGTGGTTAAATCAACCATGATCGTTCAAGAACATACCATATCTAATCTTCCATATGCAGCAAGAATGGCAAAGAGGGAATAGTTACCTAGAAAAAATAAGAAATGGAAATATTTGAATTATTTCAGTATTGAAAATACTGTTTATATGTCTAGGTGCTGCATTATCATTATTATTATTATTATTATTATTATTATTATTATTATTATGTGCAGGATTTCCCCTTTCACACTGTTGATGAACTACTGCTGGTATTGCTTCTGGCAGCATGAAGGAGTTAATAGTGCTCAAAGTGCTTGGAGCTGCACCACAGCCTAATAGAAAAGGGGAACTATGTCCTAGGGAAGAAACTCACAGCCTCCCTTCCACACCCCTGTGCTCACGTCAGCGATTTCCCAGCCAGCTGGAATCTCCTTTCCTTGTGGAGAAAGCCTCAGGACCCCAGGATATTGCCATTTGCTGAGCTCTGGCTCTTCCACAGAGCCCAGCAGGACTCAAAACATCCTGTTTCTCTGGTGGCCTGAAGAGTTTCCTCCCTAATAATGTCCCCTCCTCTGCTGTCACATCTTAGCAAGCTCTGTCATCACCACAACGAGCCCCAGCTCAGTGGTGAGTGTTTCCAACAGGGGTATTCAGAGTGGATATTGAATAGGGTTTATTCTAGTGCCTTGCACTCCTGCCCAGAGAAGTCTAAACACTGTCATTGGTGGATTTGGAAGCAGGAATGCATTTAGCTATTATGCTTATCTCAGAGGTAAAATTCATGTCAATGCTCATGGTAACAGAGAGCTGAACCTGTAAGAAAATGAGCTGGGCCCTGAGAAGTGAGTAGCACAGTAGTGGTGGTCTACCAACCAGGAGAGTTGGTATTTTCCCTGAAAACAAATCTGATTTGTTATCCTCATCTGTTTGCACCGTCAATGTATTGACTGCAGCAGTTCCAATTTATGGATTGGCTTTGTGGTGAAGAAGTTTCCCTGAACATGAACTCCACTTGAAAGCAAGGGTGGGCAGAAAGGATCAATGCATATTTGCAATTTATAAGCAGTTACCAATCAACCTAATTTAGGTGCTCTCTGGACAATGTAGATGAATACTTAGAGCTATCCTATTAAGATTAGGCTAATTAAACTAATTTTGAGCCACAGATATTGGGCGTTAATAATAGACTATTAATGTGCAAGAAAGCAAAAGAGACTATTTTAATTTAATTTTGACTCCAGACCTCATCTTTGCAAGTCAGTGCTAAGCAGGGAACTCCTCAGGTTCCCCTGTCTTCTGCTCTCTCTCTTCTCTTCCTCTTATCATAACAAAAAACTCCAGCTGTGAACAGTTTGAGGATTGAATTGCTTCTCACCACTGTTCTGTAACCAGAGCTTTAAAAAATACTAATGCAAACAACACAAAGCTTGCACAGAAAAACAGATCACTTAAAATATAAAGTGGAATGGCAGGAACACATCAGTGGAAGGCCCCTAGGTTGTCTGCACAGTCACCAGGAATTAAAAGTGTATTTGGCAAGCTATTATTGTTAGTCCCCTAGGTGCACAGAAGGTATATAGTTATGCCTGCAGGCCAGTGCACAGAAACAGGGGGGTTAATTCCAGCTTCTCTCCACCTGCTTTACTGAAGTGGTCTAGCAGCTCCTGCAACTCTAGCATGAGCTCCAACAATAACGATGTGGTTTAGTAAGTATAATGACAACATCTGTAAGGTATTAAGGGCCAAACCTCAGGTTTTCTTGCATATTTCTGAAGGTCTTAAAAAAATAAAGAAAAAAAAGAACTTTGTGAAATAATTTTTTAGTTGAGTGGTTAAAGGACAATTTGCAGCCAGGCATTTCCTAGAATCTTAGAATCATTTAGGTTGGAAAGACCTCTAAGATCATTGAGTCCAACCTTTAACCTAACACTGCCAGGTCCAGCACTAAACCAGGTCTAGAGCATCACATGTCCATGGTTTTTGAGCACTTCTAAGGACACATCTAATGATTCCACCATTTCCCTGGGCACCAATGCCTGACCACCCTTTCAGTGAAGAAATTTTTCCCTAGTATCTAATCTAAACCTCCTCTGGCACAATGTGAGGGCATTTCCTCTTGTCCTGTCCCTTGTTACCTTGGAGAAGAGATCCACCTCCAGCTGGCTACAACCTCCTTTTAGGTTCCTACCACATTTGCAAAAAATAATTACTTTATCATGTAGATGGAATAGGATGCCTAGAAACCCAGGGCAAAATAAAAGGAATGAAGCTGGTGGAGTGATCAGCAATGACCTCTGTGCTTCCAGGACCTGGCCTTCCAGTAGGGCATGGATGGAATAAGCTGCCGTGGTCATCCCTGAATGCAAACTGCCACCCTCACCTTCTGCACTGATGTTCCAAATTAACATTACACACAGGCAATAGGGTCAAACATTTTAGATCTACACCCAACTCCTTCAAGGCACAGAGGGAGGGGATAATTTGGCTCTAGTAGCAGAATGTAACTGCTAAGGCAGGTCCTCCTGCCTTTCAAGGAGGAAGGACCAGCCTCCAAAACAGGGAAATGCTGATCAACGACTTTTGAGTGTCATTATTTCTGTCTCAGAGTACTTTCAACCTGTGGGGTTTTTTTTCCTTTTCCATGCTGAAAACCAGGTCACTCCTCAGGAATAAATAATCTTTCTATTTGAGACAGAAAACACTTCAGGGAATTATGTGGTTTTCTAGATGTACACAAACCAGAATGTCTTCTGTCTGAGAATTTTCAAAGTAAGCACCAGATTCCTCCTCCCCACTGTGGGTGCTTTACAGTGCCCAAGTGGCAACAGCTAAAAGGAAATGCAGGCTACTGCAGTGCATTTTCCTGAGCTTTCTAAAATCAGTGTCTGCAATGTTACTTAACACAGAATATAGCTTGCCTGTTTAACAGACTTCTGCAGTGACAGAAACATTGCTTTCAAGGTGTTCATTTAGAATATGGATCCCAAAATAAAAGGCTCATGTTTAAAAGCCTTCTTACTGCAACCCCTTCAAAACATTTCAGTGCACTTTTGATACCCCAACCTTGATCAAATATGTCCCACATATTTAACACATTAATCAGCTGCTAAATTTCCTAAACCAGGCAGTTTGAGGGCCTGGTGGTGTGTATTTGCTACCTAAGTGCTCATTTTTTCACCACAGTAAAGAATCTGTGTCTTGACTCTATTTTGTCATCAATATTAAACATTCAGTAATTCTGCCACAGAGGCCACCTAAGCATTATGGGATTCATTGCTGGAGAAGTTGCTAAATGAAAAGCAGCAAACATCCACAAAGAGACATTTTCCTGATCCTTTTACTGTCACAGAAACTGTGGTGGAGCTATTTGCACAGCCCCAGCATCATTGAACCTGTGTGTTGACATGAGCAATAGAAAGAATGGATTGGACAGGAGTTCTGGGAATACAACTATGTTTGATACTGCCACAAGTTTCCATCCTGCTCTAAGCCTCCTGGAAAGCTTCAGGAGAGAGGGAAGATCACAACCTCAGCACACAAGAGGCTGTGTTACAGAAAGGAGCTTGCTGCTCAACAGCAACAGAGATTTTTGGCTAGCAACAGTCTTGTTCTACATTTACAAAGAGAGTTGTGATGCTGCAGTAGTGAGAAGGTGGGAGACTGAGGAAGCTAGACTATTATGGGATGGCAGCCAGGTTGTGCAGTGCCAGCAGGGAGTGCTGCCCACTTCAAGGCTCCCTTTGCACTCACCAGCACCAGGACCTCAGTCACACCAGCAAAGAAGAACTTTTCTCTAAATGGACTTAGTGCTCCTAAAGCAGAGTGAACCAAAAGAGGCCTCAAAGAGAAGTGGAGCAACACAAGACATGCAGGCCTTGGCACCTGAGCCCTTCCAAACCTAGATCTCTGTTTTGGCACAGATTCCTCTGACAGGGCACTAAGCAGCAAACCATCCATGCAGGTCAGACACAAGCCCCAGCAAAGCAACAATGTCATTGTCAAACACCATGGAGCAATTTTTGAAGATGAAACTACCCAAAATAAGTCTTGTCTTGCAATCAACATGGGAAATTCATTTTTACAGTCATAATAGATTTGTGTATGTTAACAGTTAAGAGGGTTTTACAGGCATCATCTCTTGAAGTTCTCTATTCTACTCTTGCTGTATAGACCCTGAAGGTTAATCATTTTACTTCCAGAGAATTTTTTGCATCAATGAATAAATTACAGACAATATATTTGTAAAAAAAAAAAAAAAATGAAAACAAAACAAAACCAAAAACAACCAACCAACCAACAAACAAACAACAACAACAAAAAAGTATATGTGATGGTTAAAATATTAGCAGGTTAATGGTGTTTTTTAAGGTTATATTTGCAGATGGTTAGTCCAAAAAAAAAAAAGTGGATAATTATATACAAAAATATTGTACTGACAATATTGTAGTTATAAATAACAATGTCAGAAAATCCTATGGCTCAAATGGAGTGAATCCAAAATCAGCATTCAGGCTTTTTTTTCTTATATAAAAGAGATGTTGAAATCTTGTACAGCATTTTCTTTTACCAAAGCTAAGGTTATCCTAACTTTTCAGGGGGAGTTTCCTGTGTTTTTACTTAGAGAACCTTGAAGGAAGTCAAAATACCTGATGGGATTTTTTGGTAAGAGCTATATTTTCAAAGCTGTATCAAGAATGGTAATCTCTTAATACTTTAAATTCCTTCATTTGTAGTAGTAAAGCGTTCATCCAGGGGAAAAGTTAGTTGGTAAAATTGTTGTAAGTTGCCCATTAAATACATATATGTATGTCAAATAAAGAAATAACACCTAGAAACTTTGAGAAAATGACTATGCGAAAACTTAGAAAAATATTAACTTTAACAAAGATGAGAGGTAACAACACAATGGATGACAAAAATTTTACAAAACATTTGAAAACCACTCTCAGTGGCAACTTGTCAAAGGATGTATTTAACTTTTCATTCTGAAGAAGAAATTAGGACCCTTTTACTCACATTCTCAGCTAAGACTGGCTACACTCAGATTACACATGACTGTAAGCAACACAATCAGAGGAGTAGGAGGAAATTTTCTTATTCCCTTGACTAAATTAAGAGTCCTAAATAAGCAAAAGCAAGCTAACCATTGAAAAAAAATTGCTTTATACCTTAATGACCATGAAAGAGGACTGAAAAAAAAAAGAAAAAAGATTATGTGGGATTTTTTTTCTCTTTAAAGAGTTGTATAGAAAAATACCAATTTTCAGCATTAAGGATGACTGCTATAACTCCAAATCCTGTGCTCTGAATGCATGGGCACATGGTAAATTATTCAGTTTTTGGTTTCTGATAGAAAAAGGCATTTCAAAACAAGTAATCCTGAAATGTTTTTAATAATTAGGTTAAAAATTTAATTTGTTCTTTTTGACTAAAAGTTTGTTTCCTGGTGTCTCTGATGTCAGTAATGCATTAGCTCTTAAATTAAAGCAGCAGAAAAAGAAGTGGCTGGGAAGAATTTCTAAGACCTAAAAAACCATCTTGCTTAAAATTTAGACCCTGTTAATACAGGGAGATTTTTAGTCCACCTTAAACAAAGACAATTTAGCTTTTTCTGAGAATATAAATTAAATGCCTTTCTTTTCAACGTAGAGATCACCTTCCTATTTTATACCAAATTCCTGCTTAGGCTCCTGTGTACCTTGAGTTTAAACCAAAGCATCAAAAGCAGGCGAATTTGATAACCTAGAATCCTGTGCAGGTGTTTTCCCAGTAATGAATAATTGAGCATTCTGATTAATCCCTACTCTTGGAGCCAGTGAGGGTTTTACCATCAGTTTTAATTGTAGTAAGTACACATTTGAAATTTATAAACACATTAAAGAAAGCCATTTTAATAACAAGACTGGATATTCAAGAGCATTTTATACAGACTTCTAAAATGATTTTCCTTACTCTCAGGATCACTGATGGAAGAAGGCTGGTTACTCTCCCAGCATTGTACCCCTACCAATTCAAATTGCTTTCTAAGTATTTCAGCATTAAAATGTTCCAGACTCTGAGCATAATGGCTCTCATCTGCTTCTTCTGGGCTTTTGCACCTGCAGCTGAGCTGGAGCACAAAGCCAGGGGGAAGGAAAAGGCACTGACAGGATGGTGAGCAGCTCTCCTCACTGCCACCCCTCCCCAGAGTGCCAGGAGAGCCCCTCAGCATGGCATGGGCACACAGCAGTGCTCAGGCAGCTCCAGGAGCACCCAGGGGCCAGCCTGGGCTCTGGAGCTTTGGGTCATGCCCTGGCAGGAGATGGTGCCTGCCTGCTGGGCTGGGAGGGGCTTGGTGACCTGGGCACACCTGGAGTCCTGGAAACCTGCCACTGCCCCTCGCTTCAGACCACTCTCAAATAAGGAGAAACAAGGGAGGGACTGGGCTAGATGAGTGCTAAAGGAAGCACAAGCCTTGTGTGCTAGAAGCCAGGCTAAAAGAAGGGGAAACAATTAAATTCCTGGCAGAATAAACTCCCTGTGTCCCCACGCCATGGAGCTGAGATGTGTGAGCAGGAGATGTGATAGCAGACTCCACCTTGGAGGACACCATTATCCACCTGTCACTTTTAGAGATATCTTTCCAAAAGATGAGCCTAGACTCAAAGGTGTTTTGACTTGGAAATTAGACAATTGAGAGAGATTATTCCTCAAAGGAAACCACCCATGTTGTTAATTAGCAATGAGCCTTTCCATGACAGGGTGCTTTTTCATAATCTTAGTTTCACTGAACTCAAATGAATTGTATATTAGCTTTTTAAAATGCTTTGAAATGAAGATTTTTTGACTTAATATAAGTAGGCATAAGAGAATGTAAAAGGGGTTAAAAGTTCAGAAACATACTTGAGACAAATAATTGCATAAAATGTGTCAGTACATTCTCAAGGAGGAGAAAAAGCAATGGTGGTTTATGAATCTTTAATGATTTTACTCCAGGACCAGCAAAGTTTTAATCTAAGTGGGATGCACACTTAGCCTGAGCAAATAAGGCATGAAGATTCAAAAATTCTTTCTGAATACTAATGTGGTCTTATACTTGGACATTTAAGAAACTAAGATTAGAAAAATGTCCAAAGACCTCCAGACCATGTGGAAAAAATCATGATTCAGTTAAACATTTTAAATTTTCTGTCTTAAACATAAATATTAACCTATTTACTGAAATTAAACTCTCTACTAGTCTTTTTTTTTCAAGCAGACTCAGGAATGCTGAATGCCTTTTGGCAAGCACACTCTCAGAAAAGTTTCTGAATATTCTCTATAGCATCAGAAGCTATTTATGTTCTCTTCAGCAAAAAGCCCAGCAAACAATAGTAACACACATACTGAAATGTTGGAAGGTAGGAAACTCCACCCTCCTGTGTTATGGCAAGATTGCTAGCTGTGAGAATGGTTAAGTACATCCTAGGAACAATAACAACAACAACAACCACAACAACAAGAAAAATACATGGCTATTTTGGTTTTGTGAAACTTTTTTTTTTTTTTAGTGCTTAACTTACTTTGTTTTCTAATCAATACTAAGGCATTTAATTGCAAATGTGACCTAACAGTTTATTAAGGTTTGTAGTTAATTAAGGCTACAGCAAGATTTTGACTTACCACTCTCCAATGATACTCTGGTGTGAGTGCTTCTGCACTCCTGGGCTTTGATTGTTTTGCTTCCACTGTTATTCCATACATGTGCACGCCTTGTCTAGACCTGAAATAGGAAGAAATATGAAATTATATCCATTAGTAATGTCCTCACCCAAGGTTTGTAAAGTTCTCTGGAATAGTTTTTCCTATCAGAAGGAAACTGCTCCACCAGTTGTATGGAAATTCAGTGATGGTCAAGAATCACAAGCCAAATCTCTCTTACTTTCAAGGCACAAAAGTCTGTGCAGAGAAAGACAAAGATATTTAACAGCAGGCATTGCAGACCAGCCAACACATGAATTTATTTTAATGAGTGAGAAGAGATTGATTTTAATGTGCCCAATGCAGAAATACTTTCACATAATGTATGTTCCCCACAAAAATACACTTAAAATTTTAATATTTAAAATATATAGAGAGGAAAAACCCCAGTAACCCTGGGAAACAATAGGTTGAGATATTCCATTATTTTTAATGAGTAAAGTTT
The DNA here is from genome assembly GCA_013397155.1 of Irena cyanogastra. NCBI lineage: Eukaryota > Metazoa > Chordata > Aves > Passeriformes > Irenidae > Irena > Irena cyanogastra. The sequence goes on along the minus strand of VWZV01014643.1, from coordinate 1,261,494 downwards.
GTGCAGTTCATTTTTGTAGGCTAAAGAAATAAGTGGATAATTCCTTATGAAAGAGGGCAGTGGTTATAGGACTTCACTATCAGTGAGACTATTCCCTGGTGAGTGTGTGCCACATAAATCTATGTAGAAGGCAGCAAGCAGAGAGAAAACATGGTGAAGGTATGATGTATGATTACCAAGGAAATTAACAGGACAAATATTAATTAATTCTTAAAATTTAAGAAATTGATGTTTAGCCCTTTAATAAAAGAACCAGAATTAGCAGTTTCTTCCTGTATGTACCCTTAAATTACTTTTCCTTTGAGGAAGAAGGTTACCAGATTCCTGCCATTCAACTATCATGCAACACTTTCTGCTGTTTCATACTATGAAGATTTTAGCCTTCATGTTGTTCATGTGCCAACAGAATTTTAACATAAATTCCTCTAATATGCATTTAGAACTGCTAGCAATCCATCCACTCTGCTTGTTCTTTTCTAGGCTTTTTAAAGTGTTTGCTGAAAACCATTCCACTGTTAGGAGAGTCAGAATGGAAAATGCAAGCCAGCCATACCCAGGGAGACCTGGCTGCAAACAGAATGTTCTGACATTTGGTGGTGGTATTTCCTTCTCTGGCTTTATGAAATAAATCTTCAAAGTATGAAAATCATCAACACTCAGAGAAAACTGGAAAATATTACATTGTTGAACTTGCCTCTTGCTCCTGGAGGTGGCCCTTTCTAAACAGAGCTGAACACCTCTGCCAGAGCTCAGTGCCAGTGTTGGTGTTGCTCAGTTTGTCCATACACTGAACTCAAGATTTCCACCTCTGCTGACATTTGGCAGAAGTTCTTTTTAGGAAGAAATGAAAGAGAAATCCTTAGTTATATGGACTATCTGAAACAACTTTTGAAACAACACAAAAAATCTAGGATAGCTTTCTAAAGTCAGGTATTTCTGCTTGTAGAATTCCTCAGGGAAAAGGCTCCCATCAGCTCAAATCAACAGCCTTTGACCTTTCAAGGACACTGGGTTTGTGAGACACTGGTATTGATTGTGTCTAGCAAAAAAGGACACTACAGCTTAGAGGTTTATGGATCCCTTGTTTGGTAAAAGAGTTTGGCACCAAATAAGTGACCCTGCAGTCAAGAACTGACTCCTGGTCACTGCTCCCTATGGTTAGAGGAATTCCCAGGAGACCCAAACACCAGCTCTGAGGCTTTACACCCAGAGCATTGGTGCATAGCTGCACCTGACTCCAGTTTTACAACTGGGAGCACAGACAGCACAGATGTATCTCTATTTGCTAGGGCAGAGAATTGCTCTTGGCAATTAGGTTGCCAAATATTCAAAAAAATTAGATAATCTGATACTTTAAGTAGTAGCTGCCTTCTTCCCTTACTTTTACCATATCTATTTTTTAAAAAACACTGTTTCTCCCTTAGCAATGCAGATGTTTTGAACTAATAAGACAAAGTGAATACATAGAACCATATAAACTCCCCAAATGGCAGCATCACATGCTCCTTGTAATTACTGTTCCCAGATATACCAGCTCCTTGACTGCTCACTTGTAAATGCTTCCATAAGCATTTTCTCCAGATATGACAATTCTGCTCAAAATCTCAGGAGAAAAAGCATAAGAAAAGGTCAATTTATTATCTGTGGCTCTCTATTGGAGGTTTTATTTTCTGTCACTACACAAATGCTGTGAGTTTAGATCTTAGAGTAGGTATCAATTATTAAAAAGGTGGTGCAGAAAGCAAGCACAGTTTTTCATGACAAATGGCACCATCAGCAGAGTTCCATAATCCAGCACGCAGCATTTTCATTTTTCAGAGGACAAAGAGAAGAATGACTAATACATCAATTTCAGTGCTGTTCCCTTGCACTTTTTGAAAAGCACCTTGCTACCCAGGACCACCCTTAATTTACCATCTTTCGGAGACAGAAAATGTAATGAAAACATCCGTCTCTGGTTTCTGCTAGCCTGTAATATTAAACATCCAAGTAATAGTTTTTCTCCACCCACTCATCAATCATGCCCTTATCCATGCATACTGCTCTGCTTTTCTGACATGTTGTTTAAACAACCTAAAATGGACACCTCTGCTTAAAGAAATTTTCACTACTGCAGAGGTGGAAACTGGCTCTGAACTCTATGGAGTCAAGATGTACAGTCTTTCTCTTATGCTGATGATCCAGAGCTTTAGATTTTAGTTCCTTAGTGTTATTAAGGAGTTTAGAATTCCTGGAATTCAGAATCACATTCATCACGACATGCTAAGCCCTAAACTCTACAGTAAGAGGTTTTGAGGAGACACATCACCATGCACTTCAGGAGAATTAAAGTGTTTGTATCCACCTGAGAGCTTCCCATTCCTTTTTACAGTTCAATAAACAAACTGTCTTTCACCCACCCATGGAATCAACTTGTGTTCCCCATGCCCATGCCCTGGAGGACACAAACCACCTGATTCAAAGCCTGATCCATCTGAGTCTCTGAGAGCAGCACAGGGCCCACACAAATGCACTTGTTTCTCTGCAGGGCTTAATAACTCACCAGTGTCATGCTACCACAGTGACAGAGCTGGCAGCAAGCTCAGAGCACCACCAGGGGGTTCCTGTCCATGTCCCCACTCCCCTCGGAGAGAGGCTCCCTGCTTTGTGGCACAGCTGCACCATGGCCAGGTTTGCATGACACAGTGGAACAACATCGGTCTCTGCTTGTCAGAAATTATGGCAACTGCCTGTGCCTCGAGCTGGGGACGTGCTTTTTAGCTGCAAATCTCTGCTTCTTACCCTCCCTGGCTGCCACAAGGCTCTGCTAACTCAGCTGCCCTCCTGAGCCTCCCACAGCTCTGCTCTAAAAGTTCCCAGTTCCCCCAGCCCTTCCCAGGTTCTGCCTACAGACACCCAGGACAAGTCCCAGAACACTTTGTAAGGTCCCTGACTCCTCCTCCACGGTAGGAAGTCACTGCTAGGGAATAAGTTTCAAATCTTGTATGAGTGTTCAACAGCTGGGAGTCTGAGGGATTACTTACAGAGGACACAGTGCACGCAGAGCACTTCCTTTGCAGCAGAAGAATTTCTGTCTGTGTGTGTGTGTGCACGCAAACGTAGGTGTGTCAAACAAACTCTTCAGTGACAGAATTTGGAAACATCAGTAATCTTGAGTCCTTTTATTTACTCCAGTGCCCTACACAGGCTCTGCACACCCTGGCTCGGGCAGTCACTGCAGCTGTGTGGATTTCTGCCACATCCGTGGCTGCTCCGGCAGGTCCCGGCAGCAGCCAGTCACAGCCCAGTCCTGGCACTCACACCGAGGGCCCAGAGGCCAAGAACTGATTGAAATCAGTGAGTTTAGACACAAACACAGCTACATGCATGCAAAAACACATGCTCTGCTTTGAAATCCTATTTTTCAATTGAAAAAAATCAAACCAAGCCAGAAAGCACTCGCCAGTACTCGGTAGCAGAAAACTATTGCACACCATCCTAAGGGGTGGGATGTGTGCAGCTCTCTCCAAGAGGTTGTCATCGTTGCTCAATGCTTTATGTCATCTGAAGCTTGATTTAGCAAGGCTATGGAGCAAAGAATAGCAGTCTTTCACATTTATATTGAAACAATATTAACCCCTGTAACCACTCTATATCCTGTCTCCTTCCCCAGTTTCAGATTTTTCTCTAAGTTTTGCCATTTGACACTGTTTAATGAAGAAACCTGTGCTATAAGTGGATCCAGTCCAAATAGTTTATGCTTTTTGGAGGGGAAAAAAAGGGGGGAGTATTTAGATGGGCTGTGTTTTTATGAATATCATATTTCCATACCACATCATCCCACTTGTTGTAAATCAACTGCCAATGAGAATCTAACATTCCAGCTCCAGAGGCCTTTCTCACAGCAGCAGGGATGTCTTTGAGATGTTTCCCATCCTATCCCATGCACAATTTGTGGAGCTCCTCAGCAGCAAAGGCTCACCTGGGGCTGCCCAGCAACGCAGCAGGGCAGGGTTGGGGAAGGCACAGGCACAGCTTGTGAAATTACTCATCTGAAGGGGTTTGTAGAGTGCTCCAGGAGGAGAAAAATGGGGTTAGAACAGGGATTAGAAGTGGCAGGAGAAGGGAATTTGTAGACGGAGAGAAAAATTGAGCAAATTGTGGCCCCTCTGTTTGAGGCAAGTCAGGACAAATTGAGCTCATCTGCAATAGTGTCTTACCCACTCTTGGCTTTCTACCTGTGCACCAAGGCCTGGAAGGGAGCCTGGGGTTGCTGTGCCCACTGTGGGAGCAGCTCTCTGCCATGGCAGCTGTGGCTGAGTGAGCCCCCTGAGCCCTCCTCCTGCCCATCCACAGCATGGCCACACCTGCATATTTACACCTGTCCACCTTTAGGTGCTTATTTTGGCCTCTTTTTCCCCTGGATTTGATATGTCTGACTGCTCTGTACAGGGCAGCCTTCCCACTGTAGCCATGCATTGCCCCCAGTACGTTTTGACAAAATGTAGGAGGAGGTAAAATGTAAGTGGGACAAACCTCCTAGATTCCACATAAGCCATCAAAAAGAAGTCAAATGAACTTGTAGAAATTACAATTACTTTTAAGAAGTAAGTCTTAAGAGACTTAAAACTCATCTGGGTTTCTTTATTTTAAGTTTTCATTAGCATAATTGAACTTTACATAAAAACACTAAGCTTTTTTTTCCTCACCCTTAGGAGATCATGCTGATTGAGCCCTTAGTATCCCTTGGTACTTACACCCTTAGCTGATTATCAGTTGAGCTAATGCATCCAAAGACCTACACTTCTTCCTGGCAAGGCCAGGACTGCACAGACAAACAAAGCTGTTCTTTGAGAATCCAATAACAGAAGGCCAGCAGAGTAAGTTTGAAGGCCAAATAATTTCCAGACTCATTTATTTTTTTCTTCATTAAACAATAATGATATGGAGCAAGTCTAGCTCCCAAGAACACAAAAATGGCATTTCCTGATAAAGAGCAAAATGGACACAAGCCTGTTCTTCTGAGATTTTTTTTTTGAGTCCTTGAAAGATTGATAGCTTCCCAAAATGTCAATTCACAGAGAGTTAATCTTACTGGCTATATGAAACTATATCACTGCCTCTGGCTAAACTAGAAGTGATACACATCCAAACAATTGCTTTTGTAATAAAATACTAGAATGTATCCTTCACACACCAATCCATCATCTATAATGTCCTATCAATGTTGTTTTAGTATATGCCAATATACTTCAGGAGTTCCTGGGGCAAAAAAAAAAAGGGGGAAAAAAGGAAAAAAAGAGGCCTGGGGGGGTGACTAGGTCATTCTTTCCTGATTTGAACATTAAAAAGGAAATTCAAGTATTATCCTCTTGCAGAACCATGGAACTTGGCACAAAAATCTATGCCTTGTTACAGACTCCTGGTTTTCAGTTTCAATAATGCTTTTAGCTTATATTTCTGGGGAAGGGGGAGTTTCCAAATTATAAATTTGTTTTAATTGGCAATATACTGCCTCTATGAAACCCCAACGCATCTGAATGAAGATCTCTTAACCAGACCACTAACATCCATGTAAAACCTGAATCTTCCCTCAACCTGACTGTGGATTAGTTGGTTTAATGGAAGACATCACCTTTATTAAATCACTTTACCTTGTTTATCCCTTCAGATAATTTTGGTTAGAAGTAAAAATGTTATTAGTGCCTGGTATTTCACAGGCTTCATCTGGGTCTCCATCCCCCCTTGAAGAAAAGGCCCTAAGAGTTCAAGTAATTCCCCATGAAATTCCCCTGGCAAAACCAGCTCTGCCAGCCAAAGGGACACAGCAGAAGAAAGGTTTGTGAAGTCTTGGTTGCAGTCACAAGCCCCATCTCCCTTCACTCACCTGTCAATCAATGATCCTGATAGGTCTCTTCCAACACAGCAGATTCTATAGTTCTGTGAACCTGAAAACATCATGTATCCAGACTCTGATTTGGTTCCCCAGCCTCCTAGGATCTGGCAGATCTGCTCCATACTTCAGCTCCTCTAGAGTCAGGCTTCTCAGCCTCCCACAGCACCTCACTCCAGAGTGTGATCAGCATTTATGGACACTGCAGGTTAGTGCAAAACAAACCCTTTGTGCTGCTGCCTTGGCTACACTGCTTCTGAAAGGCACCTGCTTTGAACACCAAAGCTGGAACATTGCTGAAATAACTGAACTTCCTGCCATCAGTTCTCAGCCTGCAATCTGTGTAGCACAGCCTTTAACATACAGGTGCTCTTACACAATGCCACAACCCAAAACCATAACCCTAGGAGTCCATTTTCCTCAACACAGCACTTAACTGTGCAATAGAGTTCGGAAAGAGAAGCAAGAAGAAAAAAAAAAAAAAACAGGACTACACCCTAATAAACAACTTTGTCTTATTCCTCACATCATATGTTGTTGGCTACAGATGACAAAAGGAATTTAGAGCAATTACAGATTAACCACAAATACAACCAAAGCCAGAGAGGATGCAGACTGACATACACCTAAATAGCCATAGTCTATAATATCTCTGAATGAGCTAATTCGTTTCAATTCATTGATTTTTGTATTAGCAAACTGCACACCTGCTCTGGCAATGCCTGTTTCAGCTGCAGCTCGATGTTGCCCTCCTGTGGGCCGAAAAAAGGGAGAGCCCTTCAGCTCCTTCACACCTTCACCACAGCAAGAGAAATCTGGGCATTATTTGCTTCTTTCCAGCTGAGAAGGAGTAAGCACAGATGAGCTGGATTCCTGTGGATCATGTAAATGTAACATTGTTCTCCAGATTTAATCTCTTCTGGACTAGTTTTGGAACAAGTCTGCTGCATTCCATAATTATTCCAAATTATTCCATAGGAATAAACATCTGCATCTTGCCAAATCAACCACAGTTTACAAGATGGTATTTATGCTGACTTTCTTCCAGCCAAGGGAGGGGAAGAGATACATGAAGTTTGCTGGAACAAAAACAACTCTTCAATTTCTTCAGCAGTTTTTAATGATAGAGTGAGGTTTTTTCCATCCTTTGCCTGACAGTGGGGAGCTTCAGTCCTGAGGAACTCCAGACACAAACCATTTTTGCTTGAAGACCTCTCCCTTGCCTGGGCGGGGGTGAATTAGTCTGAAACAGCCTTGCTATAACAGAGTTTAATCTTTGTCACTCGTGTGACTCTTCCCATGCTTTGTCACTTGGGGCTGCAGGTCCCCATTTCTGTACCAGGCTGAATTTGGGCCCTATCTGCATTCTGAACTGTGGCTGCATTGATTTGGGGAGGGCATACAGTTAAGCTGGTCTCCAGCTAATCTTCCACTTCCTAAGGATGGGGTAAAGGAGCCAGTCCCCAGCAGTGGGAGGTAGGAAACGCTCCAAAATCAGTGATTCACAAAACACAGAGACTGGGAAGCTAATATTTGATTTCTTCATGCCAGAAGCAACAGCCAGGACACAGGATGGGATTACCTGGGCTATGTGAGAAAAGAGCATTCTCCTTTTCTTGTGCTTGATTTGTGAGTAGTGAGAGCTATAAGGAACATAGGTTAATATAGCTTGTTTTGGTACTTACATTGGTAATTAGTAATTCTCTCTGCAAAGCCCCAGCACTGTCACATCTGTCACTCCAATGAGGTTGACTCCCCTAGGAGCAATGGGAATGAAAAGGTGTTTGAGGCAGCTGCAAGAAGAACCTGAGCTCCAATTCATCTTACCAGAGCAGCACAGCTCAGGTCTGTGCCAGGGTCATTGGGAAGAGATGGTCTCACTAATACATGATACTGAACAAAATCACATTAAGCACAGAGTTTCAGGTTATTTAATTCCTCTGAAGATGCAAGCTGTCCATAGCAGTGTTCCAAACAAAAGGAAAGGGGTTAAATCTTTAGTAACAGGATTTGACTCTACATGTAGTCAACATAAGCTGTATAGTCTTGGATCACTGGTAAAATCCACCTCTGAATCCAGAAATGCTCTTTGTGGCTGGGCCTGACTTTTGCCATAGGCCAAACCAACATCTTAAATCCAAACACAACCTCAAACGGAGGAAGCTGAGGTCAGACAGTTGTGGCTTGGGTTCATGTCTGCTTGCTACCAAGTCAAAGGCTTCCCTCTCAAAAACAGAGTGCTAATGATCAAGTGACAATCCAAACGCAAACAAGAAAAAAGCACCAAGACAACATCTGGAAGCAATACTGGTAGGAAGAGAGCATGAAGACGTGGCCAAATGCTTCACTGCCAAAGAGGGGTGAAAAAAAAAAAGAAAATATTTATGACAAGGGGCTTTTCCCTGCCTTTGTTCAAAGAATATCAACAGAGCATCTGTGCAGAATAAAACATTACGAGAGAAAGTACGTACGTGGCGAGGGAATGAGGAAAGTAGAAGCTGCTAGAAAAGGAATTCCAGGCTAGCTAAGGAAAAAGAAGCTGATTAGCACACAGTCAGTTGAGATCTACACAATAAATAGCATAATTAGAATTCATATACATCTGTCCATTAAAGCCTGTAGGAACCACCATTTTCCCTTAACAATCTCCAAGTTTAAATCAGAAATTACCATGCACTGGCAAACATAGTCAAATTTCTGAAATCTTTCTTGCCACAATCAATCCATTGATTAGGCATCAGCATAACACAAAGAGTCAAATTAATAAAATCCCCTGGAAACTTTCACAGTAGTGCTCAGGCTATAGTGACTGCTGACACAATGAATGCAGATGAATTCCAGAGATGAGCCGGCAAAGAAAATACGCTGAAGCAGAAGGAGATTTTTAAAGCAAATTTCTGCATTTCCTGAAACTGTAATTTTGCTGGATTTGGTTTCTGAGGAGGAAGAAGGAGGAAAAGAAAATTTTAAAGCTACTTTTCTCTGCTCTTCTGCAGCAGCTTTAACAGACACATTCCTCCTTATTCCCTGTCCAGTTCTTATACCCACACGCCTTCAGAGCAGATTTACAAATACTAGGAGATAGAGAGAGATTCAGGACAAGTATTTATTCTGCTCTGGGAGGGAGGAAATGAGGGACAGCAAAACCCAGGTATGCTGTCTTATAAAAAGAGAGAGATGGATGTTGCCAAAAGCACCCATGGCCTGGTTTCCATTTCCCAATGCCTTTCAGCAGGAGGCTGAGGCTCCCAGGGGTGTGGGAAGAGCCCACAGCCTGGCAGCAGCCAGGGCCATGGTTCTCTGCCCTCAGGAACAAGCTCTGGCACAAGCCTTCAAGCTGATCTTCCTCCTCATGGCTGCAACCACAGGAGCCAACACCCCCTAGAGTCAGGACATGGAAAAATCTGTTGTCTGTACAAGCTCCTTTTAGACCTGGTTCTGCAGCTGAAAGCACTTCTACCCTACTGTTGAATTATACAATGGAGCAAGAGACAAATTTCTGCCTCTTTACACCTCTGCTTGAAGGGAGTTTCACAGGCTTTATTCTTCCTCTGAATCACTTCAGCTCTGAAACAGTCTTCCAGTTAAAAAGCCATTTCTGAAAGCACCTCCAGCCAAATGACAATTCAAATAAAATATACTACACACATTTATTTGTCCTTAATAGTATCTTCCTTGATGGATATATGCTTCCCATACATCTATGAAATGAAACCTGACCAGACATGTAAAGAATTCCCAAGGATGCAAGATCTGATGAGTAAGCAGCTGCTTTATTAGCAGCCATACAGCTCTTGATTTAGAGGCTTCATTCACTCAGAGCTGAGGAACATCTTCTGTGCCCAATGCTATAAGTGTCAGTCAGGACTAAAAATGGCAACAGGACATTTCTGTTGCTGCTTCCCAGGCAAGTCGCCCGAGCCCAGGGAAGCTGCACGGGTGATAGAGGAAGCAGATGCCTGGCAGTGGCACAGCAGCCCCAACTCTTGCATCCACACCTCCTCCTGTGGTCCTGCAGCAAGGATGGCTGTCGAGGGAAAGCAGAGCCATGAAACAAACAGGTCCCTGCACCCACCCACATCCCAAAGCACAGACTGAACCCACTCCGCATCTCCAAACTTCCACCGATGGGACGAAAGCCTCGGCTCTCCAGCACTGCTTCACTCTTTCAAAACTATCTGGGACTGCCAGATCTGTGCTGATCCCTGGCCAAGAATGACCTCTCGGGATAAACACGGCATGACTTACCCAGCTGACAGCCCAGCTGTGGTTGCACAGTGCTGTAGGATAACCAGGGGATCCAGCGGGACGCTGACGACCAGCACCGAGGCACTGGGAAGCAGAGCTGACACGTGGCACAAGAGCCACTCCGTGCCCCTTCCTATTTCCAGCACTCTGCTCTCTTTGTAAAGAAAGTTGGCCTCTCCCTCTTGCCCCATCAGTCTGCTTTAACCTGACTCACTACTACCAACCACAGCAGTCCAATGATAAAGATGCTTGCTACATTTTCCACTCTTATAGGAAAAAAAGGTTCTTAACCCTTCCTGTGCTCCTTTAGTGTATTTAGAAGGAGCAAAACATTAAGTAACCACCAAAGAAGATAAGGATTTTTTTTTCTGGATTAGTCTTTAAGGCCAGTTAAGGAATTCCCTTATTTTCCAGCTTTTTTTCGAAAACGCTCTTCCCATTCACCATATCTAGCAAGGAAATCCCACAGCACAAAAAGGCTCAAAACTGTAACTTTTCAGCTCACATAGAAGATGACATCAACAATCTCAAGTAAGAAAAAGATTGCAGTTGTAGTCTCTGATCTGCCACATCCATAAAATCAAAAGGCAATCCAAAAAATTCAAAATTCAGCTCACAAAGAAATTGCCTCTTCTGATAATGACTGCCTTTGACAATAAAGTTACATTGAAACAATTGAAATTTGCCAACAGAGAAGTTATGAGGTAACAAAAAGATTTCACATTCTATTAGGCAGCAGCTCAAGACCTTTACTTCCAGGGCAGGTAAAGAAAATAAATTAATAATGAATATTTATAAAACATAATAGCCCTTACAGGTTTAAGGTGTTAAACGTACATAATTTCTCCTTTTTGTATTTTTCTCTGAAGCCTACAAACCACATAATTGGTTAATGCGCTCACTGAAGTACACAAAGTTTCCATGTAAATTTTTCTGGCTTGACTGAGTAGAGAAATCCATCAAATTAGAGCTGATGAAAAGGCATTATTCACCTGCCTCTTGTTAAGAAACTTCAAGACATGGGTCTGTGCAAAAAATCTTTTAATCTATATTATTTTTTCAATCTAGCTTTGAAAATGTACAACTAAACATATATGTCAGTGGTCACTTGAAATATTTGAGTGTTTTGGTAAGGAATTAAGACATAAAAAAAAATTAGGGTTTCAATATTTGGAACAGTAAATAATTTCAAAGAAACATGATCACATTTTACTTCTGGGAAGTAACAGTTATTTTCTCTTACCCAAATAATTAGCAGAAAGGCTTGGAAAAGGGGTCACATGTCTCCAGGTAACTTCATACTCACCACCATACACCATATGGAAATGGCACATTCAACCACCATCTAGGAAAGCATTAACCAAATAATTGTCCCCATCATGTATTAAAACAACCTCTATATATATCAACATTCAAATTTACAAGAGCACGAGAGTCGAGGTGGCATTTCCTCAGGAGGTAAAACAGGTAGAGGGGAGGCTGAGCACAGAGCAGGGAGGTGGAGGCCTCTCTGCTGATAGGGAAGGGAAGGGAAGGGAAGGGAAGGGAAGGGAAGGGAAGGGAAGGGAAGGGAAGCTCCCACAGCATCGCGCTGGCTGCTGCTGCTCCTGGCTCCCGCCGTCCAGCTGATGCTGGGCTCACACCAGAGACATTTTTAGAAAGTAACAGAATAGGACCAGGAAAGAGATCCCGCACCAAGCATCAGCTTGTTGGGAAAGTTTTGTCTTGTTCCGTGCTCTGCAGACGGAGCTGGCAGAGGGCTGTGTCTGGGGTTTGAAGGTGTCCCTGCTCAGAGCCCCCTCCTGCCCCAGCCCTGCCGGGAAGCGCTCGCAGCAATCGCGTACGCTCGCCTGGCAACTGAGTCACTCAGCCAGGGGCCCTGGCCAAGGCTGGAAACTGAGACTCTGCAGCCTCTTCCCAGATTTGCTGCCAAATGGAATGAACAAATCAGCTCTGAGCCACAATTTTCCCATCAAATACTCTGACGCACTTAGATGAAAGGCTGTGCTCTATTACCAGACAGTATTTCATCCTCTCCCAGGTTGTAAATTGCAACTTCCACCTAAAAAATGTGGGCATGCAAGTATTATTCATGACATTTTCAGGTGCATGTGGACAAATGCACACTGTACAAATATGACCTTATTGCTCGACTTGACTCCTATAACTGTACCGTAAGTATTATGTTGGAAGTACTTTTGCAGCTTTTATTTCTGTCCTAATTTCTATTATCCAGACCCCATCCTGATTTTAACAAGCATCTGTACAATTCAGTTTTGGCCGCGGGATGGCAGACAGAGAATAATGGCACTACTCTATCTACAGCTTCTACTCACCAGAGAAAAAGCACATAGATAAGACAAAGCCTTCTTTTCCTTCCACTGTCTCTGTTTTCTCACACTTTTATTAACTAGTTTGGATACTTTGACCTCCCCAGCAAATTACAGAAGAGAGTTTATAGAACACACAGATCCTGAAATGAAATTGAGAAAGGTCATTTCCAAGAAGCTTAAGTCAAATGTGCAGAAATTCAGCACTTTGCAGGCACAGCCCCAAAACAGATCTCACTATTTTATTGTTCATACGTTTTAATTGTTTCAAAATTACAGTTATTTAGTCTCTATTTATCAGAGTTTTAAAGATTATTCTTGTGAGCAGCCTTAAGTAACCACCAAATAAATCGAATAATGTTCTTGTGGTATATTTATGCAATAAATACCCAAGATAGCAGAATAAATGACCAGAAGCTTAGCAGACAGGAGGCTATTGTAGGACTATCCAAAACTCACTCCTAAATTATAACCATTTTTTCATGCTGTTATTATTCTTGGTTTAAGTTTAGTGAATATGAGATTTCTAGTGGCCTTCTGCCCCAAGTCCTCATGAAAATGAGCACAAAAAGCAACATTACATATTCAGAGAGCCTTCTTTGAGCTTCATGTGTTATCATTTAACCAAAACCTAATGCACTCCAGCTTGCAGAGGGCAGCAGTTCAGTTCAAAGAGTTAACACACCTTCAAATAATTTCCTGAATGACAAATAAATACAAAACTGGCACTGTGCAAAGCTGTTAGTTCACTATCTATGCAAGTCTTTAGACAGTTCTGAACTTACAGCTAGTCTAAAAAGGAAAGGAAAGTTCTATTTTGGCATTTGGTTTGAATATATTTATTTCTGAACTGAAGGAGGGATGAAGAGAGAGGAACTGGAGCCTGCAGAAGCATACCATGAAGAAAACATGCCTCACATTTAAGCAGCATTTTTATTGCCAGTGGTATTGGCTGTGTTGTTGGACTGTTTTCTCCTTTCCCACACCACTCTACTGCACAGAAAAACATTCATAATTCAGAACTCAGGCAGTTGGAAAGCGAGATGAAAAGGAAGAATATTCTCTTTATCGAGGTTCACTTTATGCAGAGGGCTATCACCATGCTGAACTCCAGCCAGGTGGGAACACAGAAAGAAGCTCTGTATCCACAACCAACTTCCAGGAATCCAAGAGAAGCAGTGAAATGTTCCACAAAACAGTGAGGAAGGACTCCAGGCACCTCTGTAATCACTTTAGCAGTGGACCACAGGCGTGTAGGAAAACTCTGGGCTCAAGAAAGAAGCTGGCACCAGGGATGGAGCAGTGCCATGGCTCAGCAGTGCTCTGCTTGCACCACAGACATTGCACCAAGAAACACACAAGGAAGGCAGCACAGTAAAGGCAAATTTAATGAATTGAATTTATTTAACAACTGTTGTCAAGGAAACAGAGTAAACTAAGGTTGGGGTGTGAGAATGTAAGGGTTCCAATTAGTGGCCTTAAAAATAATTCTTATTGTTTCAAATTCTTATTGTTTCACTGGCCAAATGTGAGAAATGACAGCAGAGATGCCTACTGGGAATTCAGCCCCTTAGAACAAAAAATTAAAGACAACAGAGGATCTATTAACTTCTGACATGATCAATATATTTCACTCTCCATTACAGCTTGGCAAGTGGATTGAAATAAGACATTTAATGTTATGCTTTTGCATGAAGGATATGCAATGTTGTCACTTGCTCAGTCAATTCCTCTGCCTTGCACTTTTTCTAAACTTGTTTCCTATGGATTAAGGTTTATAACTTTGCTTCGTATACATCTACTTGGTTCCATTATTAAAGGAAAAAAACCCAACAAAACAAAAAAAAAACCAAAAAAAAAAAACCCCAAAAAAAAAATCAAACCCACAAACTTATTTCTTTCCTTTTAAAAATGAAACTGAATTCCAAATCAGTTTTCTTTAGTAGGGTCTTTTTTAAAAAAATCTGCAAGCTTCAGTAGTGAGAGGAAAACATTCTTATCATTAGCAACAAAACACTCATCACTTCTTAGACACTTAAAAGAGAAAAGATAAAAATCTAGTAAAGTTTGCTATAAGTTTTTATCATGAGCAGATTTTCTGTGGAAGATATTCAGTCCAAAAGAGCTTCCTTGGCTTGCCTTTGAAGTAAGGAAGCAGAACTACAATACAGCATGCTGCACATAAAATCTTCAGCCTGGAGATAAGCACATCAAAAACAAAAGGGCAAAAGCAGATGGGAATATTTGTAAAAGAATTATACAGAAGCAAAATTTATATTTGAGTTACTTACAATAAACACATGAGTACCCTTCTCTACAGTTTATTTGTGAAGCAAAAAAAAAAAAAATTCAGCCTTATGAGACCAGTTCCTTTTGCATTAGCAAGGAGTTGCAGTTTTACTTTGTGCATATTTTACTCCATCATCTGCAGAAATCAGATAACTGTAAGGTCATTTCCAGAAAAAAGAATAAGATTTGCTTACTGCAGATCTCCTACACTCTATCAACCAGAGTTTCTTCATATTTAAACACTCAGATTATATATTTCTACTATTTCTCTGAAAGAAAGGAGTATTCAGCTCTCCTTTCTATAGTTCTAGTGATTTACCTTGCTCAAGAACTGTACTTCTTTCATTTCCCAGTTAAAAAGAAGAACAGAACAGAAGAACAGAAAACCAAGCAAATAGAAAGGGCATAAGAAACCAGCCCTGATCAGTGCCATGGAAAAACCACAGAGTGTGGTATCAGCTTAGCTTCTTCCAGAGGCTTTGCTCTGTCCCAGTGCTCTGCTTGGACATCCCCCAAGCCCTGGTGCCACTCTGCAACTGCCATCCTGCTCCCACAGACCCACAAGAGAAAACAACAAGGAGCTCTAGTTGGATTTCTTAATTAGCAAGACAGAAAAGGTTCATTTGCTGCCATCCTCAAGGAAATAGTATCTTTAATTCCCAGCTGTGAGAGCCAGGTGAGATTTCAGCATCCATTGAGATAAGCATCCTTTCATTCATCATCTTATTTATCCTAAATGTGAAGCTTGTCCAAGACACCAGAATTGTGGCCCTCTGCTCTCTCAGCCCTTGGCCTCTGTGGTCTCACTATCAAATTACACCTCCTGCTTTGCAGGAAATAGATAAATTAGCACTTCAGACACAAGTATTTTGCAAAATTCTTACCAGTTCTTATGTACCCACAAGCGGAGGACAAGCTGTGTGCAAAAGTTTGTTCTAGCTGAAATTAATCCTTACATTAGCAACCTGCACCCACAAATGCCATCAGTGTCAGTCCTGCAGGAAATCTGCCAAAAATACACCTGTCCCTAGATTTGACTACTTTTTGCCTGCTAGCTTAGCAGAACTTACCCTGGAATTTTAATGCCAAGCATGAGACTGGGCTACATTAGAGCTACTTGGAGCATTGCATGTGGGGGCATCTCAGCTAAGGAACCTTGACTAGGTTGATAGTTTGGTTTTATTTCTGAATACATATGTTTTAATGAAATCTCTCAGTTTGATTGTACATGAAAAGACCCTTCAGGAATAAAGTCTGCAACTAGAAGTTCTTTTCAAAGAGAGTTAAAATTATGCAAAAAAAAAAAAAGTCTTCAGGCTGTGGTATTTGATGACATTCCTCAAGTGCCATCTCAGGGCTCTGGTCATAAAACACTCAATGTAGGGAATGTTTTTGTTGTCTCAATGGTTTCAAAGTTTTTCTCTCCTCTGCAATATAATCTCTATTTATTATTTTGAGCTTCTGATTCCCAGCATTTGAATGCTGCTATAGCAGTACATTAATGTACTTTTGTTCCCTTGATACTAAAAGTAAATAAAAATGGAAACAGCTTGCCAAGAACAAATTCATTTATTTGCTCAAAAAACATTTCAAGAACACCTGCACAGCTATTTTGGAAACACATTGGGATGTCCATTCAGCCTTTCCTGTTTGTGTAACTTCAGGTATATGTCCACCTAATGTTGGAAAACAGAGTATTTCCCATATCACTATGTTCAAGCTAAAGAACGTCTCATTTTTCCTACTTTTGCTATTTGAACAACTAACATGGATCAATCAGTTCATATGCCCTTTTTGTCAGCAATATTTAAAAATATGAAAATGAAGCCATACCTGTGAAAGCCATATGAAGCCAATGAAGCCATACCATATGAAAAATGAAGCCATACCTGTGTACTCTTCTCTGTGCCCTGATTTTTAGAAAAAGGGGAAAATTTTTTCTGTATGAGCTGCACATGAAAAAACCCTGTTTTCAGAACAAGGCCAAGATACAGCCAGGCTATAGGAAAGAATGAAGCATGGGTTTGTGTTCATCCACATGCACTGATGGATAATGAGATGAAGACTAAAAAGCCCTCACCAAAGACAGAGCACAGCAGTGAAACATGGCACAGGTCAGTTGCCCCAAGAGCCACAAGCTCAGGATGAAGGGCTCGTCTGTGGGATCCCAGAAACTGCTCTTGCCTGGAGCCCTCTATGTCCAAATCTCATCCCACTGGCTGCACAGACCACTAGAAGAAAATCAGGAAACCTCATCTGTGCTTTTTTACAGAGCATAGCTCTGTAGAGCTCTGAAGACGCAGTTTAAAAATTTACACTTCAAGAACACTTGAGAATAAAGATCCCTTGTCTCTGTCTCCCTTGCTCCTGCCTCCATTCATGCCAAAGCCATCAGCCACCCATGCTTGTTTTTTGTCCCTGAAAGCTGACATCTGGCAAACACATGAGATGCGAAGGGGGCACGGCTCGGATGGGGAGACGTGCACTGTATGCCTGAGTGATGGGAACACAGGCAAGGAGGCTGAGAGAACTGAAAGTTCATAGCACATGTGGCCAAAATGCTCTCATGCAGATTAACACATGCGATTGAAGTATAAGAACTGAGAATTTCCTCTGTTTTCAAGTAACTCTATCAAAATCTCCAGTTTACAATTCCTGATGGCACAGCAGACAAGTCTGTGACAGCTGGATCTAGAAATCCTACGGCAAATCACTATTTTATATACCAAGACTTATCCTGCTTTACATGGTACGTGTTTTAAACAATGACCAAATGCTTGAAATAGCTCCCTGGGTGAGTCACAGTGTACAGAAGTGATTCAGAGATGATGAGTCTCTAAATTCAGCTGTGCCAGAAGTTCATTGTTGCACTCTGTACCCACCCACCTCATAGATTCTCCCAACCCTGCCAAAGATAAAACTGGCTTCTAGTAGCTTATACTTAATACTTGCTACCCTAACTTCTCATGCATTCTATTTACTTCATGCTGGAGTACCTTCCTTTAGAAGGCACTTCTTACAGAAATGCCTTATTTGCACCATATCTGTGCTAGTAGTCTCTGAGGAAAAAGCAAGTTAAGCCCCCAAATCTCCATCCCTCATAAACTCAGAGACTTGATATAATTTAGGAGCTAAAACATCAGAGGAGTTAATCCTTAAAAGGCACTCTCCATTTTCTCTAAGCTCTTTATACACATCCTGGGGGTAACTAAGTTGGATCAAAGTCTAGTAGTAAGCCCTAGACTTCTCTCTAATCAGTGTGCTTAGAGATTAGCTGCATCGTGCTCTGTGGGACCAGAGCAGGATGCAGCTTGCTCTCTCTGGTACCCTCACCAATTCCATCTCTCCATCCTGACTGCTACCACAAGACGTGGAGAAAGATCTATTGTTCAAATATCAACATCACAAGTTGAACACACCTTCCCCTTACAGAAGATAATTGTTACCAGTCGGCAATTTGCTTTAAGGAACAAAGACCTGAGCAGTTATTCTGCAAGTCCTGCTGTTAGAGACATGGAGAAGTGGAAAACAGCAAGGCTGCAAACCTCCTCTTCACACACTGACAGTGGGTGACCGTACACGATGAGAGACCAGGACCCCACGCCTGAGAAAGCTTCCAGCCTGAAGTGCTAGCAAAGCCCACTCTGAAGGGCAGGTCCTGATGTTTTAAAGTATTAAATATGGCAAACCATCTCATGGGCTTATATTACAGCTCACACTGATTGTCATTGCAACTCAGGCTCTGAAAATGCAATGCCTTCCTGCCCAGTCTGCACTACAGACATTGTAGCAAGGAAGTATCTTGTAATAAATTTATTCTGCTCCCTTCCTTCTCTCTCTGCTCCCCTCTCTCAACAGACTGCAGAAACAAAATGGGGCAGAGTCACTGGTAGTTGAGCAACTCCTTTCACAACTAAGCAAAATTCTGAGAAATTGGAGAACTCTGGTTTGATGCCAGCAGACCAGTTCCTGAGTCTGTTACTATATGACTATACATCTCCCTTGCCAACCTCAGGCACTCAGACATTCAACAACCATACAGCAGAAGGAGTGGAGCAGGCAAATGCAAAAGGATCAGTACTCAGGACCCACAACACAAGCAGGTTTTTTCAGGAAAGCACAGTTTTCTCCACTGCCTAAGCAGCACAGCATCACCCCAGGCCAAGACCCTCCTCACTGGCCAGGCTCTCAGCTTTGCTACTTCTGCAGCTGCACTGATGCCAACACAGGCTGTAATCAGGCTGACTGAAATCCTGCTTTTGAACTGTTGCCACATTCTAATAAATAACTTAAGACTAACATGATTGTATCAGAGAGTTGATCTTACATTTGATCCTTGTGCAAAATAATCCTGAGGGGCATTGCTTTAACACAGCCAAAACAGCTCTTGTGAAGTGAAGCTTAATCCAGAAAACTCACTTTCCAGAAGCAATAAATTACCAAGAGAAAAAGATGATCCTGCATTTAGCAGCCTTTGCATCATGCCAGGATATCAAGTGCTTCTCAGACCTCCTGTTAATTTAGGATTGAGGTGCTGCAGGAACACAGCTCTGTGCAAACAGCTGCAGAAGGAAGCAATTGTGTGGGGTGAATTCTGAACCTGCCCTCCCCCTAGCCCTGAAATACAATAAAAGACAGCCACCACCCTGTAAGTGGGATGCACTTATACAGATTTGACCCATATGTCAAATAGGAAGAGAATTACATACAGAAGAGGGAAAAAAAAAAGAAAAAAATGTGACAAAGTGCCAAATATTTCACTGAAGAAAATAAAAGCTTCTCTTCCCATTTGTATTTAAGATTTTGACCAAGGTTCTTCAGCACTGTTGAGCAAGACTATCTGCCTTATTAGATTCCAAGTAACTTCTTACATTAAGATACAGAAAGTATTTGGGACACCATGTTGGAAACCCATTTAAGTGGCACTTCCACCACGTAGGTACAACAAAATCCTGGCAGTCATAAATTCATTACTTATTCTTCCAACTCTACAGTTAACACTTCTAGTGCAAATCTCACCTCTAAGAACTACCAATATCAATTCTACAAATGTATTTGGTGAAAGCTCTGCCCTCCAATTCATAGTCTTCTGTGGAATCCAAAAAATCCCAAAAAAACTAATAGTCAAGTAACTTATTTGACACCTCAGTCACAGGGGTTGCTGAGACAGGTATTGTCTTCCCTTCCACTCTCAAAAACAGCAGAGCAGCTTACTTTGCCATGGAAGAAAGTGAGAATTCACAGAGGCAAAGATTCAAAAAAATACTTACTCATTCCAGAACAGAATCCACTGAAGACCATATCAGAAATAAATCAAATAAAACAAGTTCTTCAAAAAGCTCACTGCAGTAGCTGAAGAGAAAAATCTAAACCAGTTCTTTCAAGTAGAAAAACAAAAGCAAAACTGGTTACATGCACATGGGAGGAAAGAAGTACAAGGGTCCTTACTAGATTTTCTGTCTCTTTAATATCTTTATCTCCTGCAAAAGAGAAGCTGCTGTGGAAGCCCTGCATTGAATTAGCACTTACTCCACGAATACCGCAGATGTGGGGGGAAAGTCATTATAAAGAAACAGGCACAAATCAAATAGATTTCATTATTATTGCCTCACTGAAAAAAATCTGTATTCTTTTGGGGCTTGTCATAGTCTTACTCCTACCCCCTCACAGTAAGCATGAAACAGTAATCCTTTGGGAACAAAAACATGAACTGACAAATAGATATTGGAATTACTTGTTGAACAGTGAAGTTAAAGAAGATTAAATGTGTAAAACATGACCAAAAGCACTGAACATTTCTTAGGAGTACAGCTGGAATAGCTCACAAATATGAAATAAAACCAAGCTATAGTCAGTATTTTTAAGCAAAAGGAGACTTCAGAAACCTACTGCCTATGTACTGTCCTCTTACTCACACCACAGTCTCTCCAAGCACTTAACAGTGAAAGGTAAAGCTAGATGAAAGCAGAACAAACAAAATACTTTACAAATGCCTCATCTGGTGCAGAGCACCCTTATGTCCCTGTACTCCCAAGGTTTCTCATACACTGCTGGAATTTAGGTTGCTTCTGTACCTTCTATGGCCCAAAACAAACTTTGCTAAAGAGACACAAGAGTCTAAGTGCTTTTAAAAGAAGTCATGAAATATAGAAAGAATCTTCTAATAGTGGCACTTCTGTCTAGCCTGTGTGAATTCACATCCTCACATTCCAACAGCACGGCAAAGCTTTCTGGACTAATTCAGGTGAACTGTTCAGAAAAAATTTCTTTTCCTGGCATGTGTGAGCTCCCAAGAAGTTAAAGAGAACACTTCCATACCTGTTGCTGTCCACTTGAAAGGCATCTGCCACCCTTTGCAAATACTTTATTGAAAGAAGAAATAAGAGAGAACATTAGTAACTCAAGCATGGCAAACACAATTTCCCTTCCAACAAATGTGCAGCACAGTAAACACAGAGTTACTTGTCACTAAGTGACAGAGTGAATAAGAGCTGCAAACACAAAAATTTAGCAGCAACTAAAGCCCTCAGGGTTTTCTTGAGGAAAAATATACTCTAAAAATGAGAAATTTTGCTGAGGATTACAGAATACATAACTGAAAGACAAGTTATGGGGGGAGGAAATTCTGCAGAAATGCAGAAACTCCCCTGTGTTACAGGATTGTATTTTTGTGATTTTTTTTCCAAGAAATCTCCTCAAAACAATAAGCTGCCTGTTAAGTGATCCAATGGTAAAAAATATTATTCTAAGTTAGCCTAAGAGACCAGAGACAAATGGTCAGAAAAATATGACTAACAAAGGCTGTTTTCATTTTGAAGGCCTGCAGATTTTCTTATCTGTAAGGTTTGTCTAAGCACAGGCAGTACAGAGAGAGACACTGAGACAACTGTTCCACACCAGGAAACAAAGCTGAAGGATAACAACCCCCAAATATTAGCCTGACAAGGAGAAAAGTTGACAGTGTAAAGAGAAATTAAAAGAAAGCAAAAAATTTCCTGTCAAAAGCCATTCCTTTTCAAGCCAGCCCATTTTAATACATTATTGAGGTTAACTCAATTTGATGCATTTGCTTCAGCATAACTTTAAATATGGCTAAAACTCATTCCTCAAAACTGCAGAACAGAGAAATAAACAGATGAGGTTATTTTCAGTAAAAGAAAAATCTTAGAAACTCTCTCCTAATCCTGGCAGCTGCAAATAAAGTTTCTGTTTAGAAAATGTGATAAAAGCTTCTTCAAAGATACACAGTTAAAAAGTGAAGTACTGTTTGGATCACCAAACAGCCTCCATATAAAAACAAACCCAGGAACCATCACTCCTGCTGGGATCATTCTGAAAGTGCAATGCAAGGTTTGGTACACGGGCACTCACTGAAAGAATTTCAACAGCAAGCAACCCAAAATCCGACACGCCCATCTCCCATCTACAGATCATTAGAAAATATTCGGCAGTAAATCAGTTTCTTTAAGAACAGTCGCAAATGCAAAGAAACTCCCTGATGCAGTCAAGTAACAGCTGCTCCATTAATTTAAAATTACCCTTTATTTTTCACAAGGTTTTCCAACATGTCGTGCATTTTGGCACGGTAGACTTCGAGACAGTTAGCTTCAAGTTTCTTTAAATTACAAACAGTAGATACAGTAGGAATATTTTAAACCAATTTCTTTAAAATAAATGTCAAGTTAAGACCCTTAGCTTTAAAAGGGACTGCCACCATTTCATTTTCCTGATACAAAATTCAAGTAATTTTAAGAGTAGAAAACTGTCCCTATAAAACATCCTATTAAAATTTACCAGCGTTCTGAAAATAAGCATCAAATTTCCAGTATCCATTGGGTGCAACTACACATTTAGAAAAATAGCTCACTTTAAACAAAGGTCACTTGCTGAAGTAAAGTAAGCTTTCAACAGGATAAGTTCTCAGAACAAATGATAAAATATTTTCCCCTTAGATAAAGGATTTGATCCTTGTTCCATCTCTGCAATTAATTTATTTTTTTTCTTCTAAGGGTGTACATTTCAGTACTGACAATGAATTAAGAGACCAGGCTACAGAGACATTTTCCCTTCAGTATAAACCAGCATATGGAATTATTGCTTACCAGAAACAACTGTAAACAAGATTCATTTGATTTTGTTTTTATGCTGTGATTTTTCTTTCATTGGTTGGTACCAAATATACAGAGCACCAGACTTTAGCTGTGTCACTCAACTGAACGAAAACCACGATAAATTTTTCTGATGATTTTGTATTTAGCGTTGCTTGGGGTTTGGGTTTTTTTCAACGAAGAAATGGGTTCACTGTGCTTTTCCATTTTCTCTCCTTACCCACTCTTTAGGACAGCAGAATGGAAAAACAAGTAGGACATGTTTACTTTGGGACTGAAGGCTCAGAGCAGATATCAAGAAATCTTCAACAATATTAGAACATTTTCTGTTTTCCTCCTTTTAGCCCAAAGTACCTCTGCTGTGTAGTAACAGTACCTTAAAGTTTCTTTTATCACCATCTTCCAGAAGAGATCTATAAATAAATTTTTTATGTAAAGAACACTGTTGTTGAAGAGGACAAAGAAAAATAAAATTAAGGATCAATAAATGATACTGCAATGTATCTTGTGCCATTCAAGATAGGAAGTCCTTCGTGTAAATGTGTAAGTCTTCCTGGGTGCATGAAGCTCCATCCTTTCCTGGGAGACTCAATAGAGCAGTTGTACCTAAGGAATTTACATCCACCTCCCTGTAGTGAAAACACAAACACAATAAACCCCAAATATTTGTCTTGTGCTTTAATAAATTCCTTTTTATATATCCCTTACTTCAAATAATTTTGTATTATTAATAGGCTTTTTTCTTTTACCATCCCTTAGCAATGTTGTTTACATGACACCATGTAAATTAATTAACAGACAAGCATTTGCAATCAGATTTCCCCTTGTCCTGCTTTAGCATTCACTGGATAACAATTCATTTAAGCAACAAATCTGACAAAAAGATTTTCAATAACTTCAATATAGATTCTACCAGAGAGAAGCAAATTGTGTTCACAGGCCTTGCTTCAGGACTGCACACCTATCCAGGACAGCTTTTAAACAAATCTTAAAAAAATTCATCTGGCTGCTGATTTCAAACTGAAGGTGTGCTTTCTAAAATGGTAAGTGTGGCAAGCACATTTATTGGTGTTAAGTAATATGAATGACACAGGCTTATAAACACAATAGGTTAAATTTCTCTGTAAGTAGAAGTTGGATATTATTGCCACTGCCCTCCCTAGCTCAACACTCTGGGGACTGTTTTATTTGAATCAATATCAGAATAGAAAATAATTTAGCTCAGAAAAAACCTAAACAGATATAAGAGTTAAAATTTTTCACTCTGTGGCTGATCTAAAAAAGAACCATTAAAAATTTCTACAGAAACATTAAAAAATTCCACTTGAGTCAACTTGGCATGATTTAAACTCTTTTGAAAAATTGGTTTTCACTGTACAGAAATGAAACATTTCAGAAATGTTAAAAATGAAATTACTAACATCTCCTAAGTTTTTCTTCAAACCCTTTCTCTCCCACCATCTGATACCAGTTTGATCAATTCAGCCTGACTGCATCAACAGTTCTGGATCCTGGAACTGAGCAAATTTAGTACTTGTCAAAAAACCACAAGGCACAATGTATCTCAATTTGTGATGTGCATCTTCTCCTTCTCAGCTGGGTCTCTAAGTATATGTGTTTGGGCTCTCATAAAACAGATACTAGACAGCATTTTTTAAGCCAGTGACTCACCTGGAAGTCCTCTCCTACTTTGTTGAGGGCGATGTTGATGGTGAACGTGGAGGAGTCATGGTGAGGTCTGAGCGACCGCTGTCTGTCAGGGCTGTATTTCACAACAAAGTTCAGCAGAGCATAGCCCTGCAACAAAATACACAGTCAGACTTCAAGCTGTGAACTGCCAAGTCACACACAGGATTCTTGGGATTTTGTTTAAAGCTTAGTTAAAATAAAAAAATCAACAACATTCATCTTTAACTACTGCTATGTCACATATAAACTCCCCAGCCAAACCAAAGACGTATATTCATTAAAGTACTTAAATTTAGTCACACCATGGAGTAATTTCTGCAAAAGCTTTTAACCCATACCTTGGTATAATAGCCAGCAAAGACTTTTAGCGTTACTGGGGCAATGAACTCTCGTATGAAATGCAGCCATTCATTATCCAGACCTATTTGCTTCATATGAATGTCATCAGTTGGGACATTTTCATAACCTCCAGAAATGCGGCTGTCCTAATGAAAACACCACAAATAGCTTGGAAACAGCAACATGGAATTTTTCTGACATTTCAACAAATATTTATTTGAAATCTGCAGAATCACAGAACTGCAACAAAGCAATGTTTCAGTGGCTGTCTGTACAGCAATCCCACAGCTAACTGTCAAGGAAAAAAGTGTGCTGAGATGTCAATGAGCACAAATTGGAAGTTTTTATAGGATGAGTCAATATTTGGATGTGTCACCTGTAAATAAAAGGGCTTCTTGGGATAATAAGTTTTATTTATTGAGATCCAACTGAAATTTTATCAGATCAAGAGACTACAGGTCTCAACTTGACAGGGTAATAAATGTTGAAATAATTTGAAAAGTAGGTTAAAATTCTTTCCAGAGGCTCCTACCTACACTACAACTGTGACTATAGTTTCTCATGGTACCACATTTGTGAATAAGAGAAGCATTCCTCTGATTTTAGTGGTAGTTAATAAATACCTTGAATTCCCTGAGAAGGTTGACACAACAGCTCATAACATTTTCAGGTAATTCCTTAGGGGGACAAGTCTGACAAATTAGTACTTAAGAAGTAAATGAGTAAAACTTGTCTGAACAGTTATCAACAGCTATCCAAAATCAGCCCTGGGTAACTGTCAGGTACCTGCCACAGGGCTGCACCACTGTTAGTGTCTCATTTGCTAATTCAAAGTCTGCACTGGGTTTATGTGGCACAGCTTGGGGGGCTGCAGGGGTGGCCTTTGTGAGAAGCTGCTGGAAACTTCCCCTGTGGAGCCAATGCCAGCCACTGCAAGACAGCTGCCACTGGCCAAGGCTGAGCCCAGCAGTGACAGAGACAGCACCTCTGTGGTGGCAGTGCCTTTGAGAAAGGGGGATAAGTGAGGGGAAGGTGTTTTTAAGATGTTGTTTCATTGCTCATTATATTACTAATTGAACCAGAGTAGAAAGTAAACTAACTTCCTCAAAGTGAGTCTGTTTTGCCTGTGTTGGCTATTGAATGATCTCTCCCTGTTCTTATCTCTCAAGTCAAACTCTTTTTTTTTTTTCTCTCTCCTGTCCTGTTGAGGGCAGTGACAAAGTGACTTTGGTGGGTGCCTGGCATCCAGCCAGGGTCAGCACACCACAACTTTAATTGACGAATGCCTCTAAATCTACTGAAGAAGCAGCTACATGCTAGACCAAACTAAGCCCTTCATACCACAAAGCAGATGTTTCAGATCACTGGCAATTGTTGGGATGTTTGTTTGTTGCAGTAGACTGTGACTTACTATTGTAAAAGTAGTTAAGATCACTCATTAAGATTATTTTTATATAGGCTGACACTTACTTGATGTTTTCCACCAGACCATTGCCCAAAATGTTCCATTTCTTCTACTAACTCATCACAGGCAGTGTCAGAAAATATGGGAAACCAAAACACATCTGGACACGGCTACAAGAAAACCCCAAACCATTAAAAAATTGATTCTCAAGCACATTCTCACAAAAGCAAAAACTATGAGTTGCATTCTAAGCCCTGACCCAGCACTAAGAATGTGTCAGTGCACCCACGCCTTCTGTCTGGTCTTCCACATTGCAGGTTAATATGGGAAAACAGCTTAAAACTTAACCTTGCTTTACACACAAACAATTTATCCCAGCTTTTTAGAGAGGCAATGTTCATTAAATCACTGTCCCTAATTGTCACAACTGATCATCCAATACAAGTGCTCTGTCCAGATCAGTTGCATAAAAGCAAGCAGCAAATGGCAAAAATTCAGTTCTGATCCAAAACATTAAGAAACTGTTTAGACATGGACCAAAACAGCATTTGCACAGAAATATTTACTGCATGCCAATTTATTATCAGTCAGTCACACAAATTTTTAAAAAACTACTTATATTCACCTGTTCTACTATGTTATCAGTGAAGATCTTTGAGTAGTTTGGATTTATGTAAGTTTCCTTCCAATCCTAAAAAAACATGATTTAAAAACATTACAACGGAACAATGACATTTGTAAGTGATAAAAAATAATTTATACTCAATTAATTTCCTCTACTGAAAGCACCCAAAACAATTAAACAGTTTCTTATTCTCATACACAAACTGGTTCCCATCATGTCAAAAATCATGCAACCTGTTACCTCAGGGCCATATCTCCAATTTCATGCTCTAGTCACCAGCTGGCTTACTAATATGATATATTGTCATTTGCTTAGATGGGTGAGAACAACTTTTAGCACATAATCAATATTTAGCACACAGTAAACAGAAGTTCTCCACACAGAGCCTTTAAATTCCAAGTCTTTGATAATATATAAATTTATACTTTTTTAAAAGAAATTACTTTTTAGCAATAATTAGATGCATACCACAGGATTCTCAAATATCTGCCAGAGGTCATTGTTGTAGTGGGAAGTATTGTAGTTGGCTGTAGAAAGAAGTCTTCCAAATTCATGTCTGTTGGTAATGTACATGAAAACACCCTATACCAATTAGAGAAAGCA
The DNA here is from genome assembly GCA_013397155.1 of Irena cyanogastra. Taxonomy (NCBI): domain Eukaryota; kingdom Metazoa; phylum Chordata; class Aves; order Passeriformes; family Irenidae; genus Irena; species Irena cyanogastra. The sequence continues at coordinate 1,233,986 of VWZV01014643.1, read as the reverse complement.
TCATTAGCAATACTGTCCATCTTAGCAAAGTTTTAACAAGTTCTGTTCATGATTGTGCTTCCATAAAATATAATCACACATCTGTACACATATATTGTAAAGGTGCTGTTAACTTAGCACCTTAATTTTCAAAGGGTTGACTCTAACCACCAACTATTCTTCATAACTTGTTGTTTACAAGCATTTGCCTGCATTTATTTTCTGAACACATTAAACCAAGACATATATTGTTGAGAACAATGTAGAGTTATAAAAAGGAAAAAGCAGAGGAGTGATTGGCTGATTTGCTTTCTAGAAAACTTAAACAGACACACTGATAGCATCTGATCTCGAACTGAGAATGCTCACACACAAGAAAACCAACATCTAGGGTATAGTTTCAAATCAAAAACTGAAAGAATAAGCTAACAATCAAAGGATCTATGAAAGTCAGAACAATAAACTTATTTCAGAGTATTCACTACATGATCCATCTGGTGAATTGGCCTGAAATAAAAAAGATATTGGCAAATATAGCACACAGGAATATTCAGATCAGCATCCAAAACAGCTGAGCACTCTGAAGTTTGTTCATTTTCATATGCAAGATATCAAGTGTGGTAAGATACAGCTTTATTATCAAGCTATTAACAGAAGATATTAACAGAACTCTCTTGATTAGAAGTAGTAGCAGAAAATAGTATTTTTAAAAAGAAACTTAGGTTCTATGGGGTTTTTTTTTTAGTTTAAGGTTTTTCAGACTAAAACTTTTTTCTGAAATGTTTGTGACTTTTGGATTTGCAGCAGATGAAGACATACCATTTGGGTACTTTGGTACTTCAGTCTATGTTTTTGTCTGAAAAAGAGTTAAACTGTTAGAAAGATTATGATTATGTTAAACATGCCCAGTTCTGGGCACTTACCAAATCATAAAATAGCTGCAGCAGGGAGAATAAGGAGGGCCTGGGTCAAGAAAAACAGCTTAAAGGGACAATGTGGTCACTGAGGGGGCCTGGCAGACCTACAAGGGATCTGAGCTTTACTCCCACCTAGGACTGCTCCATCTCTTTTAGCTACAGAAGCAGTGTCAGCACACCTTGACCTTAGAAACACTGAAAAACCCCCGTGAGGAAACAAAGAACCTCTCTGAGATGCTTTCAGCTGGCATAAAAACCTGTCCCTGGCAAAAACCTGAACCTTAGAAGACTGAAGAGAAAGCTAGAGCAGTATTTCATCAGAGGAAGCAGACAGAGGAGAGGTATCTTCCTGTGGTAGAATGATACTGCATGTAATAATAACTAATTAATAAAAAAAAATAAAGCAACACCTTTGGGGCTCTGAGCATATGGAATGTTTCCGAAGAAGGGGAGTCTTTTTCCCTTTGTAAAGTCTAAAATGAAGGAGAATCATCACATCAGTTTTCTGACACAATCTCTTTCTCTTTTTCCGACTACTTTTAGGTTTCCACAGGTACATCAGGGAAATAGCAGCCTTTGATCAAAAGCTGATATGCCTTTACAGACAACATGCAAAGCTCTTCATACACATGTCAAAGCTGTTTCCACCAGCCCCTTCTTATCTGCTGCAATACAAAAACAAGCACGTACCAAACCCTCCTACAGCCCAGACTGAGAGAGAGGAAAAGAGGAAGCAATTTTCTCATGAGCCAGTCAGATTAGTTTAATGAGCACATGGAAAGCATAGGTTTTGCAGGAACTGATGCTGAGGAGGTTTGAATACAACAGGACTGGACGGGGATGTTCTGAAGAATCAGTACAGAGGAGATCATGCCTTGTTATGAGGGAATAAAAAAATTAATACTTGCCAACTTTTCTTGTTCAACTCAGCAAAAATATTTTTCAATGCTATAGTGTCTGGAAATAGGTCTGGTTTAGGTGTTATTTGTCTCTGTGCTGAAACTAGTGTAAATATCAGTAGAAATATGGATTTACAGATTCATAACTTTACAGTACAAATAAGTTCTCATTACTTCCAGATTAATGCAAGAAACATTTATCTGATACAGTTTTAATCGATCTAGAAAAATTAATGAGTAATTCATGCTCCCTAAGAAGATTCCTACCATTTCTTAAATAACCTAGGCTTTTTATATAACACTGCCCATCATTAGTTTGAATATATATCTACTTTAAAAAAATGGCAAAATATTCCAACTTAGTCTGCTGGAAGTTTCACACTGTACAAAAATGTATATGATAGAGATGATTCAAATGCATTGGTAAATTTTAAATCAATTGCAGCAGAGCAGTTGAGCCCTCTTTTATCTGTTGAGGTTGTGCCAAGGAGAAAGGTATTTCAACCTCAACAGAAATTTTCAGGGAATTTAAGTAGAAAACACCATGCAGTCATTGCATCAGTGCATTGGCCTTGAAAAAAACCTCTGTTCTCAACAATTTAAAAAAATATACCTGAAGGGTTTTTTTGCACAAAAATTGGCCAGTACTTTGAATTAGAAGTAAAATATAACATCCAAGATCAATCAAGTAAAGCAGTCTATGAGTACAGCAGGACACAAAGAAATGTGTGTATTTGAAAGCAAGCTGTCACAGATACACCTTACCATTTCCCTGGCATTCCTGCACAGTGCCATATCAGGATCCAACTTATCACGCATGAAGTAGTTCTTTTCTTTCATCTCAGATCTGAGAGTTTGTCCCTTAATTAAGTATATATTAGCCATATAAGGGATATTCCATACTCCTCTGTTGAAAATAAGAAAAAGAAAAACCAACACAGAAATAGTTTAAAGCTATGAAAACTAATTTGTTGCCTATTCTATTAAACCAGCATCTCTGTATTTGCTGACAAGGCTAAGCATCCTGCAAGGAGAAGAAGCTGAAAGGTTCCCAAGACACTTGGAAAACTACATCTGGACATCTCAAAAGTAGGCGTAGGCAGTAATTCAATTTTTATGAAATATTGTTATAAAAATAAAGCAAGGTCAAATTCTCTATGGAGTTTTAACTACACATGTACTTCATGTTTCCATAGTTAAGGCAATCAGTCAAATTCTCTTACAATATTATTCTACACTACCAGATGGAGAAAGTAACTCCAAAACAGATTTTTAAATGAGTTTAAAGACTTCACTGAGACTTCACACAGCTGCTCTGACCTCCTCACACAAATACCCACAGACCACAGCAGGCCATGTATTTATGTGAGTTGGGCCAATGTCAACACAATAGCATTGCTTTCAAAATGCTCCCTTCTGCACATTTCCCCCCTCTCAGTGCCACAAGCACATCTTTTAGTACAGCAGGTCTGAAAACAAGCCAGTCCTATTCAAGCAGTCTGTTTCAGGCCTTTTTGCTCTTCCAGGGCAAAGAAAAGGCATCACCATAGGGAACAATCAAGCATAGAACAATTTAGATCACATTAATTTAGGGGAGGGATAAACCCCAAAGTTCATCCTTGACAAAAGTATTGCTGAAGAGTTCCTTCAGATATACGTGACATCATATACAGGATGAAACACACAAAGAATTGTAGCTGTTCCATTGATTAAGCATTTGCCCCAAGGAGATGACCAAGTCATGTCATGAGTACAACAAGCATTCCTTTTGGCTGAGGTTCCAGGAATGTAGAGTTCTGGGTTTTCTATTTGTTTACCTTGCCTTTTTCTGTACTGTACACTGGTAGAGCAACCAGATACCATCAGACAGGTACCAGTAATGACTGTGTCCAGCTGTCTGCACTGTCCTAACACCAGCTCGTCACATTGAACACTTGGCTTTTTTTTTTTAAACAAGTGTACTTCTGTGAAATAGAAAACACAAAACAATACACCTAACCTCATGTCTCCAGGAATAATATCATATCTGATATTATCCATAATATCATAACATGCAATATGTTGCTAATAACCATACTGGTGCCCTGACTTTAATAATTAGTTTAGAGTTACTCACACTCTGTTCCCTTGGACAATGTCCACATAATCTTCTGATCGAGCATAATAACCATCTGGGCTCAAAGCACCCCAGAAATTGGACCAAAGCTTCCCATGGCGAGTCACGAGCGGAGCAATTATCTTTCTGTGCAGTGACATATTGAATAGGAAAACATGAAAATCTGAAGCACTTGAAATTCACATCAGGAATTGCTGTTTGACAGGAACAAAATGCTTTGTGAATTGCTGGCCCCCAAGCCCGTTATGAACTATGGCAATGAAATACCACAAGTAAACAAAGAGGATTTAACGCTGCAAAAACAAACGGGATCTTATTTTCTCTGGACAGACCCCAGAGAATCCTTTCAGTTTAGAGGAAATGCTATAAAATAAGAGATTTACTATACCTGTTCTGTTCTATCAGTATTCTTAAAGTTTTTGGGTTTGTCAGCACGACATCTGCATCTATGCTTAAGTAATAGTCACATGTTTTATCCTGGCGACAAAGGTCCCTAAAAAGACAAAAAAGAATTATTAACTCATTTTAGTAATAGTGTCCACATGGACACACATCCAGAAAAAATTCACAAACAAAACCTCAAACCACAAGTAAGTACTTAACTTATTAATTGTGTTAAAAGTCCTCTGCAGCACAGTATTGTAAACAAAGGTGTCTTTAGATTACAGAAGTGTGATCAACTAGAAGATTAAAATACACGGATCAGATGCCTTATATTTTTCTTTTAATTAACTAAGTGGCCCCTAGCCTTTACCAAGTTCAATAATACCTTCTACACGTTGTCCTAATAGAAAATGAGGCAGGGGGAACATGCCATTAATTCATATAGCTGGGTGTCAGTACAATCACTTAATAGTGAAGTGTGACCTTATTTAGTAAGCTCCTCTAGCAAGTGGCTGTAATGCTGTCCTTGGAAAAAGATTCCACAGATGCAATCTGAATGGTAATTGAAACCTTATGGAGGGTGTAAGACAAACACAAACTTATATAAAGAAATATATATTTAAAGACCTTTTCTTTGTCTCTTTAGCCATATAAGGGATGAACAACAAAGCTGGCAAAGAGAACTATAAACCAATTGCAAAGGGCGTGAATTTATACTGGAGAAAGAACTGACTGTGTCCATACACTATTTCTATCAGTTGTGATTTTGATCTCAGAAGAATAAGCTGCACAAATTCCCATGCCCTCGAGAGAAAGACAAAGAAAACATATTTTACTGTAAATATGAAAGATACACAGACTATGTTTGTATGTTTCTGGTAGGGTGGAGTTGCTAGGCCAAAACTTGGTATACTGAATTCTGCTTTCCTATGCTATCGGAATAATAGGAGATTATAGGAAATCAAATATACTTTTAGAGAGGGTGGAACAATTTCCTCAAGTCAGTACTACAGCAGTAGATTCCTATCATGCAGGTGGCATTATTGAATTTGTCTATTTTCCCTATTTTAATCCCAATGTAACAGGTTGAAACATTATCTTACTTTCTTGTTTTAAAATATCTATAATCAGTGCTTTGGTTCAAGTTCCACTTGATTTGATTGATTGTGACTGTTTTCTGCAAAGGCAAAGATCTCTGTCACTTCAAAAGATCTGACAAAGGGCGGATGTGACAGTTTACACACAAGTCAAGGTAATGGCTTCCTGCCTGCTCTTCTTCCATCCCCCTGCAAATCTAGCACTAAATCTTCCATCAGAATTACTGTTCAACATTCTTGTACATAACTTAGAGCAATTTCAGTGTAGCAATTAACAACAATTTAAAAGAAAGCCAAGATTATTTTGGCTGGCAGCATGAAGTAAAGCCCAGCAGATCAGTTTAAAGTATTTTGCAATCAGTGATGTTTGACTGCATTTACAAACCACAAGTCCATCTGGAACAGTGACCTCATCTGAAAATGGGAAAATGTCACAGCTCTTCCCTTCATCACACTTTCCACTGAGACAGTCCAAGGGTCTACTTGATTGTAGCAGAGACAAATTGTCTACCCAATTTCTCTGCCATTGAGCCATCTTTTTTTTTTTTTAGACATAGTTTGGACTTGCAATTAATCAAGTTATCATTTTGAGACCTCTCAGTCTGGAAATACAACTCCTAATGTGGACTGCAAGCCCAGAGGGAGAGCACTGAAACCATTTCACAGACCTCTAAAAGAAAAGGTGTTCCAGACACAAGCCTGCAACCAAAAGCCTGGGTGACACCTCCTGCCATTTAGGGTTACATTTTGCATCTCTCCAGACAGCCATAACAGCATAAACACATTCACATCAACTATCACAAAAAAAATAAATCCAGGAAACAGATAAAGCACTAATGTTTAGTTTTGGATCTCAGGTTAAAGCATTGTTACCACAGTTATCACATCTGGAAATTACTAGAATCAGCTGTGGGTGGAAAATGTGCTTTTCAGCAACACTCAAAGTTCAGTGTTCCTCCTCCATCTGAGACTGAAACCCAAAACTGCTGAAGTGTTCAGGAGAAGCAGCTCCAGAAAATCCAGTCTCTGACAGAAAACCCTTGACATCTGTGAGACAAAGATTTAATCCCTGCTCTTCCTTCCCCCACAGCCAAGATACTTGCCCTGCTCAAAGGCTGTGTCCTGCTCCCTCCAGTGTCCATGCCATCATTTATCAACAGCAAATGGGAACTCAGAGACAATGACTTAATACCCTCCATCAAGAAACACTTAGGAGACCCCAAACATAGCTCAAAATTCAACAGTGCTCTCAATGAACTCTGACTCTGATCTCTCTCCTATTTCTCCTGAAATTTTTGAAAGCTTTCAATGTAAACTTTCATTAAAATGTGCACATTCCCACTTAAAAGCTGAGATAAATGACTTTATTAAAAAAGTTTTGGAAAATTCCTACCCTGTTCTGTTACTAATATTTTTGAGAGTGGAACAAAAAAGAACCAACTCCCCCAAAAGAGAAACCCTGAAGGGTGTAAGTACTAGGAGAAAAAATCTTATGGAAAATATACTTTTGATAAATAAAACCTCAGAAGTGCATATTTCCCAACTTTCCTTTATTACTTGCACATATTTAATTGCTTTTTATGTTTTCTGTCATAACAAATTCTGTAACAGCTGGCTGAAATCTCATCTGCAACCAAGGCAAATACAAAGATGATTTTTCCTTAAAGAAAAAAAGAACTAACTGCAAGAACTCATACCTTACAGACAAAGGCTAAAAAAAAAGACATGGAAATGCCTCTCAAGTGTTTCAAGTGATGAAACTACAGAGAAAATATTCAGACATCAAGCAGCTAAACCTTCCTTCTCTTTATTTTACTTAGTTTCCTTCCTTTTTATCTCAATTCAGCCCACAAGAAGGAAAGCTGTGCACTCCTGTTTCCCAGTATTGTTCAGTTCTAAAAGGTTTTGCAGAGTGCACAATTTTGGATCCTTTCCAACATCACTCCAACTTTCACAAGCACATGAGAGGGCTTTCCATATCAGGAAGAAGTAAGAAATTAAATGCCTCAATTATTCCTTATTATGTGAATGAGAAAAGTTGACCAAAGTTTGCTGCATGGCTATGGCTGAAACTGAATAAAGTTTATTTTCTCACATTTATACTGACTTGAGAGTGTCATTTACTGTAAATCTCATTATGATTTATCACCACTTTGTACTGGGCCAAAAGCCAAGAAGAAGAGAGGTGAGAGGAAAACTGTTCAAACTGCATTTTATACTCCAAAATATTCTGCTGAAAACAAACTAGACCTTCAATGCTTAAGTGCCTCCTCTTTGTATTAACTGACCCCTGTTAGGCTTCTTCAACTAAATGGACTCTGTGTGAGTTCTGCAAGTGAGAAGATCAAATTAATTCTGAATCTACTGTAAACTAACAGAGAGACATGAAGAGCAGATTTGGAAAAGAAGAGAAGCAAGTATTTGAGGCAGATAGAATAAAACTATCTGTCAGTAATGCAGATAGAGGCAGGAGAATATGAATCAAAAGACTGAATATCTATCTCTAAATCAGAATAATCAGAATAATAAGTTTGAAGAATCACTCTTTTCAAGTTATTCCCACTGCAGTATTAGTGAGAAATAAATGAGGTTATGATGCTCAAAGACAGGACTGAAAGCAAATAATTTTTTTCTAGTAAATTGCCTTCACCTTGAACACCCCAGACTTCCAAGGTAGACTTTTTAACAAAATGTAAAATGTGTTTGTTCCAGTGAAGTCAGTGATGTTCACTGGGCAGCCAAGCACAGCAGGTGTGCAAAGCAAGCAGCAGATTAATCAAATCTGCTTTAGACAAATTGAAAGGAGCCATGGAATTACATCTACACTGTTTACTTGGAAAATCCTACTACTAAGGCTCATACTTTTTGGACAATTCAGTGTTCTGCCATGGCCTCATTCCACACACGTACTTCAGGTTTTGTCTATGTATCTCTTATGACAGAATCGTTATCAAAGGGGCCTTTCAAAACTGGAACAACATGGGTCAAATTACATCCCTACCATGGATAGCATATCACACATATGATTATCTACCTGCCTTTCAAACAGGATTCAAAATTACTTCGTGCAAATATACGTGTAATTTACTTTTTTTTAACCACAGATCAAGCAGGGACCATATATAATGCAACAGAGCTTTTGATAAGTCAGTAGGTTCTACCAAAAGATGACAGGTTTCCAGGTCTTTGGGTGATATTTAGTATTTCTATAGATATTGGTTACACTGAAGATTCTGCCTTATGTTGTCCATATAACAACAAAGAGGAAAAGGCAATTCCAGAAACTCCACCTCAGTTACACATAACACACACCAAAAAAAGTTTGTCAACATGGTACGCTGCTTTAGAGAGTATTAGAAACAGAGAAAGAATAATTTATAAACATGTGAATGGGTGCTTAGACTACCACTGGACATCTGCAGCACTTCCTAGAAAGGCAAGGGGAGAGGTTTGGACCTCAGCCAGAGATCAGTTTTCCAGTGGCTTCAGCACAACAAAGCCCCATTCAAACAAATTTCCAAGAACAGCACAGAGACTCATGACCTTCATTCTTTCAGCTGAGGCTATGAACAGCCAATGCTCAACCTCTGAACAGAAAATGGCCTTTGGAAATTAACTTCTCTGCTCTGACACTCAGGGAAGATTTGGTAGAGAAGTCAGTCAAAGTATTATCATTGAAAGAATCCTGCTCCAGAGCCACAGCAAGGTGGTCCTGGTCTTGGTGGGACCCTGGGCTGAGAAACTCCATCATGTGGCTGATGTACTGGGAGAGCCACACGCCACTCTGCAGGAGCCAGCTCTGCAGCACTAAAGAGACCCTGTGACAGGAAGGGCTGACATGGGATACAAACTCCAAGGTTCAACTTCAGGCACAGAAAGTGCCAGGTTTAAAAACTAAAGTTTTGGACACTCTAGTAAGAGGAAAAGAAAAAATCAAGACCAAACATAAGATAGTCAGTAACCTCTGTGAGAAACTGCTGCTAGAGCACTTCTAAAGGATATTCCTGCCTCTTTGGAACACAGGAGAAAATATAATTCAGTCACCTGTACGTCCAGGTCAAGCTTTAACCATATGTTTATTTAAATATAATGTCACTTAAGAAAAGAGTAGACACTAGGACAACAAAAGAGCAATTAAAAGCATATCCAATGCAAAAATAAAAAAACTCTGCAGTAAGGTGGCTGGAAAATAAAAAAACCACTGTGTATTGTCTACACCATCATCACAAGGCTATTGAAGTAGCCCACACCAGAGATTTTTTCACAATGATCAACAGCTTTTTATATTAGACAGAAGCCGTAAAACACTTGACAATTCATGTCTTATGTCTAGATCTTTTCTACCACAAAAGTTCCCATTTTCACAAGTGAAGACATAAATGTTAAAGATGCAAAATAATACATGTGCAAGATGAAAATATGTGAGTATATGCATCAATATAACAGATTTATAGATTAGAACCTACATTCCCATGTTACGGGCTTCTGCTTGACTCAGGTTTTCTTCAGGTCCAACAATTTTAATATTTCTGATAATGTTCTTGGCTTTTTCCCAGAATTTCTTGATGTGCTTTTCATGGTAAACCTCCTGTAATCATGTAAACATTTTTTATTGCAAATGTAAGGCACAAATAACTATGAATCATAAACACAGTGTCCAAGAACACACTGTATCCTGTCCTAAAGAAACAGATGCCAAACAGTGCTTGAAGATATTCTAGTTTATCTATAATTAAATCTATCATTAAAATGAACCTCCTCTGTCCAAAACTTTAGGAAAATAACCCAACACATCAGTGATATTAATCAAAGCTGTACAACAATGCAAGATCCACAAACTATCTGTGCAGTATTTTTCAGGATATTTATGTTACAGTCTTTAAAACCCATTCTATAGCCTCAGTGGCACACAGGAGGTTTTTATGCCCCTCCAGAATCACTTTAGAGAGGGAGCTTTACCTGTACCAAATTGTACAAGCACAGATATTGTTTCTCTAAAATGTAGTCCCACTGATTTTTCCCTTAATTGCTATTTACCCTCCCCCCTACCTTTCCATTTATCTCTATTTAAGAGGTCTCAGCTGCACACAATAATTCCAAACCAGTGCCTTCCTTGTAGCTTTTCCTTATTATGGCTGACATTAGAATAATTGAAATAATGGGTAGGGGTTTTCCCCCTCTATATTAAAAAGCTGTTCAGTCTTTATATTCCATTTCAAACACCATAAAACTTTTGGCTGAAGCTACAAAGCCTACCTAGCCTACAATTCCCATGTGCCCATCACATTTATACTTTCAAAATCCCCTTGCAAAGCCACAATGAGCACTTTAGAGAGAAGCTCTACTTCTATTACTGATCCCCTTTTTCCTATCATATCAACAGCAATGCATGCACACCAAAAAGGGGTACAATTAAATTTTACTCCCATTTTTTTTCCAGCCTCATTTTTTTCCAAAATGACTGCACACATTTGGCACCTCTCTCATTAAAACCATGGAATCACAGAATGATTTGGGTTGGAAGGGACTTTAAACATCATCTCCTTCCAAACCCCCTGCCATGGGCAAGGACAGCTTCCATTGGGCCACACTGCCCAAAACAGCAGAAGTCACTGGGGAAGTATCAGCAGTGCCAATCATTGGGCAATTAGCAGAGAGTATTCAAAAGCAATTCATCTGCAGTGCCAGTCAAAATATATCTGAACACACTAATCTTTCCACGGGACCCAGCAGGAGTGCCAACAGAAACAAAAATGTACCAGGCTATCAGCAAGATTAAAAAAAAAACCCATGTCAGCTATCAGGTGACAGTTGTTAATAATTTGAGATCACTGTTGGTCAGCCCTGAAGTGGTCAGTTGCCCAGATGGTCACTGCAGGCCCCTTCCAACTGGAACTGTTCTGTTCTTATTTTACTCTATTGTTTTACACCAGTCAGTACTTCCTCCAGAAGCACACACTTCAGAATACATTTTTTGCATTAGTAAAAGAATCTAAGCAGTTTCTTTAAATAGACTTCAGTAAGTCCTGACACAATTTCATTTAATTTTTCCAGCTCTGCATACTAAACTCTGAAGGATTATCTCTTCCTATGCATTTTAACTGCGTTCTTATATCAAATCCATATATTCCACACTTTGATTCATTGCATAATTTCCAAAATTGAAGCTGTGTACAATGATAAAGTCATACTTACATTATTATGAACGAAGATACTGAGTGCCTCCCGTGGGTAGTCCAGAGTCAACAGTCTGTCTAAAAATTTAGTTAGGAAAGGAGTGGGTTGTTCAATGAAAACACCAATTTTTACTCTTGGATATTCCTAAAAAAAATGATATTTTGATACAACCAATAAGACTTGCCTCTTTTCTAAGATTAGTTATAGTAAAGAGCAACTAATGTCATGTAGTAAACTTAGTCCACACAGCTTTCAAACAATCAAAACCAATGTGTTCAAAAGTCCTATGCACTCCATTTATTTTCACTGGCTTCACAAAATAAGCAAAGACAACCGATTTAATATTGGTACAAAAATATTTGAATTTAATAACACACCGGAAGTAGAAAATAATGCAGTATGGTTTTAAAATTCTTACTTTAAAAAACCCCACTAAAACAGCAAAAAATCATTTAAGGAAATACATCTAGAGCAGAATGGCAAATTCGCCTTTTTTTTTAACAAGGTACAGATTCCATTTACAGGAAAATATAGGGGAGAGCAGTTTCTTTAAAAATAGTTAAAGAATAAATACCACAAAATATTTTACTCAGCCATACTTTAAGCCAAAGACTTCAATACCCTTCTATAAATGTATATGCACTATTTTTCCCCATTCATTTTAACTGGGCCCTGCATTCCTTCCCTACTCACTGATTTTAGAAAGATCTTTCATAATCTAACAAAGCTGCTATCCTTACATCCAAGAACACCGAACTTTCATGGACCTTATTTTAAACTGAATTCACATCTTTTGATGGTATTTGGCTGCTTTGTATGTGCTTGATAGAGATCATGAGATCATGACCACTAAAAGAAATGCAGACAGCACTTTTTTATAATCCTGAAGTGTATCACTGCAGTATGCAAGACAAAAAAATTCAACCTTCAAAGGCTTCAACTCCTACACAGAGAAATACACTGACAAAAAATTATTTCCATCTCTGAACCAGACAATTACTATAAAAGTCTAATCCATTACAAGGCTCAGAGAGAAACCTTATCTGAGCACAAAAGGCTGCCAGCTAGCTTTTTAAGCAGGCCAACACCCACTTGAGAAGTGTCTGGAGAAGCCATTGACACATGCTGAGGTTTCACAGTGTCACTGTCTGCACGGGAACCCAGAAACACCCAGGGCTTACCCTGACCCCTCCTACTCACAGCTGTAAACCTCATCAGCACTGCTGGGAAAGCCCAGCCACACAGACACCCACCCCAGTAACCCCAGAACAACTGACGAGTCTCCAAGCTGTGCCCCTCTCTGGTGGCACTGCTGAGGCTGTCACAGGAACTGTGACACTGATGGCCAGGGACAAGGAAAGCTGCCCGGGCTAAGCTGAGCACACGTGTGTGCTACAACTGCTGCAGCAATTGTACTTTGTACATTTTTCTATCCATTCTCCCCTTGTTCTCCAGGGGAAAGAGAAAGAGGTTCAGGCTAGATGTGGAGAGGCTGTGGGGGCAATGAGGAATTACTGCCACTGCTTCATAAACTGAAATGTGAACCACTGGGCTCTACACTGAAATCTCAGTGTGACCAAAGCACAGTGGTGTTTAAAAAATTAGAGATAAAAATTCCTGTAAACTGCATCTCCTCAAAGCACAGAGTTCATCAGTTCAGACCTTGGTTTACTACAAAGAGTTGTCACTGTATCATCTGAATCTAGGTCACAGTGAGCATTTTGAGTATATGAAATCAGGAGTTGCCCCTCAGCAAAAGCACTTTGAGAATACCCAGTCTGCACCCAGAAGCTGCATTTTCTCTGACAGAGTTTCTCATTTTCAGTGAGGTCATGTATTTGACTTTAAAAGTTTACTTTTTAATAAACAGTAGTTGAGTGTAAGAAAATTTTTGGAAGCAATACAGGACAATGTCTCAGTACAATTGCACACAGCAAAGTCCAGGATCTCCTGCCACAAGAGTTACCAGTGAAATGAGAAGAGGTCATCCTTTTCAGCCACATTGGAAAGTCTCCACACTAGTAAGAAGCTTTAGAATTTAAAAGCACTCCTAGGGAGGTTAAATTGGGTAACAACTTAATTGAAGTTTCAGAAAAACAAAACAAAACAGAAACCCTTAAAAAAGTAGCAAAAATTTGCACTTATTGAGTCCAGGTTCCCCTTTCAACTTATTTTCCATTATGCTGCTTCTACCTGCACAGCTGACTAATTTGGGAGTGGCAGGGGCTGCTGACATTACCAGAAGAGAGCAGTTTTCCCACACCTCAGCCATGATTGCAGCCCAGGAGATCCTGTTTCTGTCAAAAGGACAAGGACTGAGCAAAAGACCTTGCACACGCACCTCTGAGCTCCTTTGTAGGCCATCCCAAAAACCAAGTAAAATCCTCAGAAGATATGAATGTATAAATGCAGGCAGTTAAATAAAACAGTATGGAGAAAATTATTAGAGGCACAGAAGAGGAACTGCTCTTTTCACTGAAAATTTCTTGTTAAGTAGCAACCAGACTGGCCTGAACAGAGAGCACGTTCAGAAAATGAAATACTGCTGGTACTTAGAAATGCCTGAAGTAAACACTTCCACTGAGGCCAAGGAAAAGCTTTGTTATTTCTTCTGGCAGAGCGAGTGAGGCATGAAGTCCAAAGAATGCATCACAGTAAAGAAGACATATTCCAAGTAGATGTATATAAACTTTAGGAAGCTATCCAGTAAATCACTGCATCTCCCTTACTGGCTTTAACATTTAAGTGCTCCAAAACCATGTCTTAATTACCAACACCATCGGAAGAAAATCTTTGACATCTTTTCCTCAGGTAAGCTTTATGATAGGAGTGCAATCACAACCTAATTATAACACCGTTCAGATGTTTGTCTTAAAAACGAAAATGAAATTTAAAAACAGAAGAAGAACCTGAAATTCATTAAAATTCCAGCAATAACTTTTTTAGTTTATATTCCAGTCCATTAGCTACTTATTGCCCAGAAATTCTTTCACTTTTTCCTTTCATTACAAAGATAATAAGGCATGATTTCTTTCATGCTGTCCTCAACATGATCTTCTAAAACCTGTTCTCACTCAAATCTCCAATACAGAACAGAAACAAAACATCTGCTGGAAAGATCCTGTTAGACATAATCAGAAATTTACTTTTTTGTCCAAGCCTTACAATTCCACATGGTAGAGCTTAGTATTTACTCTGCCTCAAATTTACTGTGTACAAGCTGAAATATTTATAGAGACATGAAAGACATCATGCTGGGAGTGGAAGAGCCAAAGCTGCCAAGTACTGCATATACACACATGCCATGTGTATGTGTGTATTTGTCCTAAAAGGATTCTGAAATCTGTACTGAAATCTCAATTACATCAGATATTTTCTACAGAAACACATTTGCTTAGATAATACAAATATGTGTATTGTCCTCTATAAGGCAAAGCAGTTTTGGACTGTTTAATCTCAGAAAATAGTAATTGTAACCACGTTAATTAATTATTAAACTCTATTTGAAACACAAGTCGTTCAAATTATGCATATTGACTGTTTTGTAGGTCAAAAAAACTGAAATATCTAGAGTTCTTCTACCTCTTCCAAAATTCTAATTACTCTCTAGAACCTTGCACAATTCAAAAATTGTTCATCCACCCTCACTAATCAGAGGTGAAGATCTGGAGGGCCTTTGGGGATGGCATCATCTTCAGTAATACTGTGCAAACCTACACTAAAATACATGCATAAAAATATTCCTGAAAGTGGTGAAACACATTGCATGAAGAAGCCACTTGGGCTCAGGAATCATTGAACACCTACAAACTGCACCCACAAGGGCCTTGTTCCAGTGCAGAGAATTCTTACCTCTACTGCTGACAGGTCCAGTAAGTCCAAATCACAAACACTGCAGCCAGTTTCCCGTGTCCAAGCATTAGGAATATAGTTTCCCAAATAATTCAGGTGAATCTGATACATAAATGAACAATCCAAATTAATGAAAGATGCGTGCAAAGGATGATCTGTACCTTTCAAATAATTCAGGTTTACTCATTTAGTCACTTGTAGCTAAAGGCAACTGACAAGAAACAAACAAAAAAAATAGCAGGTAAAAACTTTCTTATTCTTTTTGTTGACAAAACAGATTACATATATACGATGAAGTCTAGAAGAAAAAGTATTTTATAAAAATGACATGCACTTGAGGTGAAAAAGAAAAGTATTACACATCAGAATGTAAAAATTATTTGGCATACACTCTGAGAAGTGTATCTAACCAATGCAATTTACTCATCTGCAGATTGGAGAGATTAAGTACAAAGCATTCGTATTTTATGAATAAAAAATTTTAACTATTGGGAGTGAATTCTGGAAGTCTTTTTACTCTAGTTTACTTACTAACTAGAGAAAACTTTTGCCTAAAATATTATTGTCCTTTTGATTCTATCCTGGGTTTAAAACAGAAGAATTTAACCACACTGACAAAGTCACGCATAGCAGAAGTTTCCTCTTTGTTTTTAAAGCATCACTACAGGCAGAGGTGGAAGTGTTTTTTGATGTAGCCTAACTCTTGGATCAGTATAAGAAGTTCCATCCTAAGCTGTTTGCCCAACTGTAAAATACAGAACCTTTCCTTTCATTGGCAACATGACAGCAAAGCCAGTGATGAGAGAATTTGAGGATTGAATTGAGGCAAAAATGGAAGGAATTGGTCACACATTTCACCCCTACTGAGCAGTTATAAAGCAAACAGATAAAGGCATCATTATATTCACTAATTCCAAAATCAAAATACAAGTGCACAAACAAAGAAGCAGCAGCCCCTGGGATATTAGAGAGTTTCAAACTTTACTTCGTTCTCCTGAAAGGCATTTTTCTGAAAGTGAGGAGCTACAGTAAGGAACACTTATTTAGAAGAAATTAGAAAGTAGCCAAGCCCAATCCTTCAGCCAACAGACACTACTGTAAACGACACACCTGTACACTTCTTTGGCACAGAACAGAGATGCAGCTGCCATATTACCAAAACACAGCCATTTCTCTCAGAGAAACTGTGCAGGGACCTCTGAACCACTGAATCCTTACACATGAACAGAACCTGTCAAAACAGCTCTGTCACAGGGCAGGCAGGGCTCTACCACGTGCCCAAAGCTGACAAGCCATGGGCACATTGACAGCAGTGATCAGTGACACTGAAGGCAGTGGCAAAAGCCAGCCACACTGTACCTGGACAGATACACCTACACAGACTTCTTCTTTTGCCTAAATGCAATATACTTTTTATATATGAGTACACACACACCTGGATCTAGGGCAGGAACGGATTTGTTACTGTTTTGTATCCCAGCCCGTCACTCTTGGCTACATCATCCTGCCCCCCATTATTCTGATTGCCATTTAATAACCAGATGGACATTCTTCACTAGCTTCAAGAACAGTTCTGTGTTAGTGAACAGATTAACAAAAGCTCACTTGCTTCTACTGTCCCATTCTACAATGAATTTGGGAGCAGAATGAGTTGTTTCAGCAGCAATATCAAGTTGCAGTCACAGCAGAATAACATGAATACAAAGGGGGTTTTTGTCCTCTCAATTCCTAATAACATTAAATGGAAATGTGCACTGGTGGTGTGCTATGACTGCTTCATACTCTTCTACCATTTTATTTTTTGCCTTCATGGATGTTTTGGCTTTACATGAAAATAAAACCAAACTGTCACTCACTTTAGTTGGACCGTTTCCATGAATGGTGACTGGTAGGGTGTCATACACTGAATTCCTTGCTCTTACTTTTCCTTCTTCAAATTTCAGAAGGACTTCATCTGCAAATCAACAAAGTAGTATAGTGAGTTCATTAAAAAAGCTAAAATTTCAGAGTTTTTAAGTCCTTGCTGATACAATATACCTTGTTGTTGCTATCACTGACAGTATTATTTATTTAGAAGCTTTTGTTCACCTTTTTAACTAGATCTTGAATTCTAAGCTCCTTATGATAAATAAGGTGACATCAAAGTTCATAGTTTCTGATCAGCAGCTTCAGTATTGGAATAAAATTTGCTTTAAGAATAATTCTAATTTAATGTAAATGCTATTTATAGAGAAATCAATTATTTCAGATATGATCTGACTACAAAAAGTTGTTCCAAAATTAGAGGTCAGATGTAAGAAAGGAAGTTTGCACAGATGCATTTTTCCATTAAAATTCATGACAGTTAAATAAAGGAAATTCTGTATTATTCTACACTCTACTTTATTCTCAAGCTGTTTGCTTGAGATCATCTAAAATGCAATTTTAATCACTAATCTTACTCCTGTAATTAAGTTTTGGAAAGGGAAATGGAAAAATTATCCTTAATTCTGTATTTACTGCCAACTTCATTTATTTAAAACTATTTTTTCTATTTTAAATCAAATACTTTATTAATGAGAGAATTCAATTAATAATCAACCCAAAAGACCTGTAACTAATCTGGTGATCAGGTTTATCCATTCAAACACTTCCTTCAAATAGGCATATCTTTAAAGACCTACATTCATGTTTAAGCAAAAAAAGAAGTGTGAATAACAGTTAATGAAACACACAATGTGCCAGTCATACACTTACCAACAGCTCCATTTAGGGTCTGGAAAATTGTACATTTGTGGTCCAAAGTAATGTTAATGCGCTCCTGAAATCAAAGCACCAAAGCTGTTGAGGCATTCTAAAAGCCAACATTTTTACAGTAATACTGCAATTATACTACAGTGGCAGCAAGGAATCAGGGAAAATGTGTTCTTCAAATTGCTACATATTTCTGTATTCCCAAGTTGTGCAGTTCTATAGCAATCAGTTTTGCATAAGCAGAAACTTTAAACTTGAAGGATAAAGGTCATAACTCTCCACAGGAACTGCAATTTAGCAGTATAAGCCAAAGAACATTTGTGTCTTGAAAAAAAAAAAAATTAACAAGTCTTGGCCAAGAAACAAAACATGCTGTGTTTCAGAGTCACAAAAACATAAAAGTCAAATTTAAGTATCATGTCAGAGTAGAAAACACTGGTGGTTTTAAAACATGTTCCTAATGTTGTATTACCAATCCTAGCTTACTTTAAATACCATGTTTTACCATTTTTAAAGTGTTGATTCAAGTATGTAGCATTTAAAACACCCTTAAAAACAGATGACGTTCTTTGTTTTGGTCTTCTAAGATTTTCTTACACATTCTACAGCACTGGGCATGTTATCACTATACAGAGAATCTGTGGTGATGTATGGTAAGCACCATGGAAGTGTTTTGAATCATGGTGCAGCAGTGCTCTGCATAGACACACAGTTTTGGCCTAGAAGACAATCCATTTAGACAACTAATTATGTTACTCCTGACTTGGATGCAGAATCAGCTTTAACATCTCTACATCCTGTCTCTTCAATCACATCCCTGGCATCTGACTTAACTTGCATGTAAGCAACTCAAACACTAAAGGCTGGAGGGAATTTCCTGTGAGGAGCAGCTGAGCTTTGTCTGGTTTAGAGGAGCAGGCTGAGGGACACTTCTGTGCTCCCTTACAGCCTCCTGAGGAGGGGAAGGGGAGAGGGAGGTGCTGAGCTGGTGGGAGCGGTTCAAAGCTGCACCAGGAAAGGTTCAGACTGGACATTAGGAAGCATTTCTTTATGAACAGAGTGGTCAAACCCTAGATCAGTTCCTAGAGAGGTTGTCAGTACCTCCAGCCTGTCAAATGCTTAAAAAAGGTTTGGGCAATGACCTCAGTAACATGCTTTTGGTCAGGCCCATGCTGGTCAGCCAGTCGGACTGTGATCATCCGATCACTGTAGGACCCTTTCAATAAAAATACTCTATTCTATTTCTGAACCTGTATCCAAACTGATCTGATCTTCCATTAAGTTATGCCAGAAACAACATGTATATATTTCAAAAACTTTGCATCTGCCTTAAGCATACAAATTACCAAAATCCTTCTCAAAATTCTTCTATATCAGCTTCTAAAGTCTTTTTGCATCAATGTATTGTCAACTTCCCTTATCCCTCTTTTTCCTCTAACACCTATCATGCTTTAACACTGCAACTCAGCAGAGAACTTGGTTAAGTGAGGACACAGAGAGGTCTTCACCAAAAATTTACAATGCAGCTTTATTGAACATATTTGCACAGAAAGCTGAAGGCAGGATCTGAAATGGCAGCAAGCCAAAACATAAAACACTGGATGAGCAAGTAGTTCAGTGACATCCTGGCAAAACGCCACATTCTCTGGCCATCAAACTGCCAAGTACATGGGACCCTCATTGAGATAAATGTGTCTGATCATACCTCAGAGCTGTTATTTCTAACCTGCCTGAGTCTGAAGACAGCCTGAAATAATATATCAAGTCATGACCCTTTGGGAGCCTGTTCATCATTCCAGCAGTAGGAACCTCAGGAGAACGAACAACTGTCAACATGGCACTCCAGCATAAAGAGACAGCATTCCTTGTATTTTCATCTCCTGGTGTTTTATGAGGAGCAGCATGTTATTTCAAGCAGAAAGAAAAGAGAAAGCAAGTTACTACCTACCCTTGCCAATGGGTCAACATAGATTTTGGTGTAAAACAGCTGGTCATCATCATTATCCTGCAGATTCCATTGCTGCACAATACGATTTATGTATGGAGCATAACCAATAAATCCTGCAACATCACACACACACAGGTTATTTCCATAAAAAGCACTACCCTGCCAATGCTGTCCAATAACCAGGGACTTCATTCTGAGTGGTGCCAGTAAAGAAAATGTATGAAATTTATGAAACTTGGCTCAAAATCCGATCTTCCTCCTGAGGTATGTAACAGGTCTGTTTCAAAAAGTTAGTAATTATTGGCTATTTTTATACTAATGGTATTTTAAGGAAAAAATAAATCAGATCTGCCCAGGATGGTTCTGAGAATGCCAAAGTATTATATCAGACCATCACTTTCCCAAGAAGCCCATCTGTGGAAAAAGTTTCATTTTCATCTTACTGGCAGAGATGCCTGAATCTAATACTGCCAGAAATACAATGAGAATTCAACTCAAAACCAATATACACCAAAATAAAAAAAAAAAAAAGATAGGACAGATAGGTGAGGGAAAGAAACAGGGACACTGCCAGATCTGCACACTGAAGAAGGGTGCCCCAGAAATGACACACTCAATAGCTTCTACATAGCACAGTGTTTGTATCAGTGCATGTATTAATCAAGTGCAAAATTATCAGCAAAGCTGGCATTTAAAGGAGGATTCCAGAATTCGTTGAGATTACAGGGAGGAGCTCCCACTCCTCTAAGAAGGAGCTGTGTAAGTCATGCTGCCAGGCCAGGCAGAGCTGCCAGCACATCCACCCTGTGTGCAGGGATCTCCAGGAACCAGGCAGCTGAGTTGGGGAATCCTGTGACCAGGCTATAAATAGCAGGTGCTGCTTTGCTGGGCTTGTGCACTGCATTGTTCCTGCAGCAATGGGGTCACCCTTGCACAGTGCCACACACAGCTGCTTGCTAGACCCTGACTATATTTATCTGCTTTTTACAAGTTATTGCCAAGCACACACTATGCAAATTTGAATGAAAACTATGCCTGAGCACAGAAGAGGAGCTATTCACGTGGGGAGGGGAGGATGATGACAGCATACCCAGTCATCAGTTTTATCAGGGTAATTCAGGAACAGCTCCTCATGCAACAAGTGGATAACAGAGATAGGTCATGCCCAAGTTCAAGTGTTTGAGGATCACACTTGCCTCCTGAGTTCAGGAATCGTTTTCCACTCCGGACAACAGGATACTTGTCAGCCAGCCTTTTATCTGGCCAAATGAGTCCATCTGCTGCAAACACCACTTTGTGATTAGTTTCCTGAAATTTCTTTAGCAATTCTTCAGGGCCCCCAGCAAAGATAACATCATAGCTTAAGAGGAAAGAAAATACATCCATTAGGTTAGCTTCATTTTAATGTTCCTGTGCTCAAAAAAAGTCATTGGACTATTCGAATTCAAAAATCAAATAGTCCTTCCATTCTGAAAACTTACTCAAATCATATTTAACCACCATGTAAAAATTCTATACTCTTCTAGGAGAGAAACTTCAATCGGTACTGCTTATCCAAAGTAGTTTCTCCTTCTGCTTTTTAGTCTTCCACATTTCAGACATTCCTTTTTCTTCATATTTTGTTTATCTGAAATTGATTTTCCTATTTCAGGTATTTTGCTTATGTTTTTAAGAACAACAATTTAAAATATCAAACTTTAACAGATGAAAAGTAGGACTGAAAGATGACTTAGATGATTTTCACTGGGAAAATCTAGATGATCTTGTCCATAAACACAACAGCGCTGATTCTTTTAAAAGTCTTATCAAGAATGTACTTAGATCTCAATCAAGTCTGGTTGCCCATAAAAAGTATATTGCATCCTGTCAAGGCATAGATTTCTCCTTCAACCTCTTTAATGTGCTGAAGACTCAAAAGGCTCAAAGTACCACAATACCTATTTATGAAAAACTCTACCTGCCTTTGAGTCACAATTCCTACAGGATAAAGGCCTAAAGGTGGGGGGCTCATCTTTGGCTGTTACACACAGCTGAAGGTCAACAGTGTGCCAAACCAGAATGAAACCTGCCTGGATTTGGCCAAGCTCCTGTAAGAACGGAGCATCCCAAGCCTGGTGGTTTCCTGTGGCTAAACCAAATCTAAATCAATGCCTGGTGGGCACAGGGGGTTGGGAACACAACCAAGCAAACAAACCAATCCCCCCACCATGGGCAGGGATGCCACACACGAGACCAGTCTGCTCAAAGCCTGACCCAATCTGGCCTGGAACTCGGAATTTGCCAGGGATTGGGCATCCCCAGCTGCTCTGGGTGACCTGTGCCAATGCCTCCCACTTCAAGGTTCACTTTACACAGCATGAAGAATGTCACAGTGAAATTGAATCACATCACAGATTAGTTTCTGGCTGAAGCAGCAAAATATTTTAATGGAAGCATCTCAGCCTTGCAGTTTCCTCATCTGAATGCGGGAATATTCTTGCACTACACAAGTACCTTAGAAAGTGAAAATCACTAGACCTGACAACAGACAAAGTCACAGTAGAGCTACCAAAAACCAAGGTCTAACCCTGACCAAGGCTTTTCTTGCAAAGCCTTTCAGCTGGACTAACTAGGACACCAGCACCTCCACCTGCAGCACACAGAACATTTTGCATTGCAACAGATTACCCAGAAATAGTGCCAACAGATCAATCATTGCTGACTTACGGTACTCCTTTATTACAGTTCTGAAACTATTCAGGATGTCATTTCTTCAAAGAAGATTTCATGAAATTGGCCTAAGAGAACTGAACAACAGCTGGCTTGCAAATGTAAAAAAAGATTTTCACCACAAAGCAAAATGTAAACCGTGGAGAGGAACTGTGTTATGTAGTCTATATAAGTAAGTGGTTTTCTGAAAACTCTGTTATGTTTTTCTGCAACTTTGGCAGAAGAATGCATGAAAGAAATTGTACATTTTGGATCTTCCCCAGTTTCACAAAAAAATGCCTGTTTCTGCCCAAATTTACAGGAATACACTTCACTCCCTTTTCCATTCAATTTCTGTAGCCCAACTCAATGCCAGACCAAGCCTGTAGAACACACAAGAAACAGGAGACACGTTGAAGACAGACAAAAAGAGATCTGTCTGAGGCTTTAACTTAATAGCTCATGGCAGGCTGTGCTTCTCCTCTAATATCGGGGCAGTGCTGCTGCTGCTGCTAGGACTTACAGCTGCAGGAAGGAACCAAACACCCTGGAACATTGCTTCCAAGGACTGTCATTCTGTGAAGGAAAGCCAAAGTTGAGCAACACGCTGAGCCAGCCACGGGCTCTGCTTGTGAAAGGGATATGCTACTTAATACAGCACAGTTTATAATCCTAAACCCAGAGCTGAGCTGCTGAACTGCAATGGATATTATGCAGCTCTGTTAATCCAGCAGGAACCTACACTTGCCATCGAGGCCCTCTGTTTTGTCAGGAGGTGACTTACTGTCACCACACCTCTTCCTGGGCAGGACCTCCACAGCCCTCCACCCCTTGCTGACAGTATCCTCACCAGCTGCTTCATGAGGCTCCCACTTTTCTCTCCATGCAAAAGGAAAACTTCTTAACACCTGTAAATGCATCACTTGCCTTGTTTACCTGCTTTAGCACATTACATTTGGCCTATTCAGACCTCACCTCCTGCTGCAAGGAGGGATTCACTTCAGGGCTACACCACTAAAGCCATCACAAAACAGTCCCAAGATTGTCCTTGACGTTCATACTGTTATTAGGGGTGACACAATGACTTATTTAAATGGGACTTCAAAATTTGACAGGGAAAAAGAGAGTGGACATATCCAGGAAAAAGCAGGCTTCCTTGGCAACCAGGAACAGCTCAGATACTCTTATTTATCCTTCATAAATCCTTCAAATTAAGTAGAAAGCAAGAAAAAAAAACCAAAACCCCAGAAAGTTTCCACAACCTAATCCCATTTCCTGAAGCTCCCAGATGGCAGATGTTGGGACTGGAATCCATCCCTCCCTCCCTCTGTTTTGCAGCAGCAAAGCATCCTGGCTGTGCACCCTGCACTCCCAGCAACACAGGGAAACAGCAGCAGAGACTCAGGTGCTCTAGAACTGACCATGCAGTTTTTGCATCCACAACTTCAACAGGGAGAACTTGCTACTACTGGAGCTGCGGGGTAAGAGCTCAAAATACAAGTGAGATGGTGCCTGCTAGCAACTAGCGATGTCACAAAACAGACACAAAACTATTTGGTCACTTAGACCATGTCCCCACCAGGATCACACCTTAACCATTCTGAGATACATAGAAAATATAATTATCCCTCAGTTTCTGATGAATGTTAAAAAAAAATACAACAAAACAAACAACAAACTGAGAGGCTTCAAAATTCTTCCATGATACAAAGAGATGTCTGTGAGTTGTGGATGAACAGTCCCAGCACCAACCAATTTATCCAGTCTACGTTGGCCATTAGCCAGTTCAATCTCAAATGGTCCAAAATAAACCAGAAGTTGACTCGAGCAAAAACAAGTCTAATTTAAATAGTGTTGCATCTGCAGGCATTTTGCTATCTACACAGAGGCACAAGCTGTCCACAGAAGAAGCTCAAACTATTTCCAGAATTCTGAGCCATATAAAAAACTGCTGAAAAAAAAAAAACCAAACCAAGAAACTAAGTAAACAGCTCCCTAGAAATTACTTTCCTAGTTACAGTAAGCAAACCAGACATTTCCTTTCCCCACCCCCAAGATTAATATTCCAAATGCTTCACAATCAATATAATAAAAAACACTTGAAGAAGAAAGGAAGTTCATGACATTTGTCTTCTCCAACCTTACTGCTACATTGATCAGCATTTAAATTGCAAATCAGGATTTCTGGAAATGAGAAAGCTCGTTAGAATTAAAATACAATGCTAGAATCAGCAAACTGGTTTTTTCTCTCCTGTCTGGAATCAGTTCCACCAGCTTTAAATAAATATGTTCTTGGGATTTCGGACTTCAGGAACTTGGGAGGCCTTAAATCCTGTGATTTTTCATGGGAAGAAAGATTGTGGCTTCTGCACTGGGATACACACGGTCCACTGCACTCTCTCACCCATGCCAGCAGACAGCCCGCCCCTCCAGAGAGTAAATTATGATGGAGAAAAATTTGAACTAGACCTTTGTACCAATGTGATAATAAATTTGCATATTTTACCACATAGGAAGAAAATAGTTATTTTCTTTGAATTTCTATGAATTAGGATAATAAATTCAGAAACAAAAAAATTCAATGTAAGTAGAAAACATTTTGGAAATGTTTGATTCATCTGAGCTTTAGCACAGAACAAAATCTTTGAAATTAACTTTTAAAAGTTTCAGTTCTTGTATGATTAATAGAACACTATGAAGAAACATATAGTGCATTTACTTTTAGAAAGATTCTTTTTCCACGTAGCAAATGCAAAATTGAACAAGTCAATAAAAAATGAAATTCAAAAGCTGGATGTGTATCTGCAAACTAGAGAACCTAAGCATGCAAAAAAAAATATTCAGCATAATAAGCATCCCTTATAATGCTTATTTATAAACTAGTGAAAACTATTTAGATTTTTTGCTTTCTAGGTATTTCTTTTACTCATCACAAGAGGTAAAATTGGAACAGAAAATTAAGGAAGGTATTTGAATTTGCTGCCAGTTTAATAGGCTGCTCCGACTTTCCCAAAGTGTTAATTATGCAAAACAAATTAACTTTCCATAAATTGCCAGTGTCCAGCCACCTTGCCTTGTGATGATGTCTGCTGTGCAAATCCTGCCAAGCTCCTGCCTTGAAAAAGTGCCCCTAAATGTCTTCAACTGTCAAATTTTAAATACATAAAGCAAGTTAAAAGCTGAAAGAGAATTCTGGAGCAGACATTCCAACGTGACGTGGTAACAGCAGCATGGGTGAACTCCTACATGGCTCTCTCCAAGCTCACACTCAGCTACCTCTCTCCAAGGCTGCCTGTCAGCAGCTGGAACTTCCTGTCCCTGATTCAGGACATGGTCCCACATGTTCCTCACAGTAATTATTTCAGAGCTGTGACCCTGCTCTGGTTAACATCAGTGTGGAAGAGCCTGGCGTCTGCTGCAAGCTGGATTCTGAGCTATTCTGATCATGCTGTTGTCACAGGAGGAATATAAGAGGAAGAGAAAAAGCAGAGGGAAGCCATAGAGAAAGTGTGATTTGGCCACGTTAGAGCTCTATGCTTTCTGTGACAGGGAGAAGCCTGTCTGGCCCCCAGGGAGGATGCTCAAGCATAGCTGTGCTGTGAGCTATAATCTGGCACTTGCAGCAGTACTGTCTCTCCATCCTTCCATCACACAGATAGCACAGGCACCAGGCTACATCTGACACCAAGACTCTTGTTTCAGTTCTCTAACACGTAGAAGTTCCCCTGTTAAACACTTTCCTCAGGGAGCCACTTTCCAGCTTCCTCCATATCACTGTTACTTCATGGAACAAGATTATGCCTCTGGTCCCTACTGGACACTTTATTTCTGGAGCTGTTTTTGCTCTCCCTCCCATCCACACTCCAGCCTGCAGCCACATCCTGCTCTCACTGCAGCTGAACAGGGAGAGAACAAATGCTTGCCTAAAAGTCTGTCAGCTCCCAGCAACATTTTTTTACCCCCTGGAGGCAGCAGAACTATGAACAACTCTTACATCTGTAAATCTGTTAAAAAGTAACGATTGCTCCAAAAGCAATCCGCTATTTTTATGAATGAAAAAAAAGATGCAAACTCTCAAATAAAAGAGCAAAAAACAGAGGCATGATGCAACTTTCAGCATGTCACAGCAGCTACATTTGCATGTCTACCCAAACTAAAACACTAAGACAAGAAGCCAGGTTTGCTCACCATTCAACGAACAGTACAACCAAGTCCTCTTGATCAGCATAGCTTTCAATGCCTTCTTTCAGCAGTCTGACTTTCTGCCCTCCGCCAATAGAGTTGGGCAGCTCACCACCTTTCCATTCTTCACCTTTTCCAAGAACCTGGAATAAGAGAGGGAAAAAAAAAAGCACTTTTTGCTAGTACCCAAACCTATGAGGCTTTTTTAAAGCAGACCCTTATTGAAAACAGATGCTAAAGCAGAAACAGTACATTAAAGCATAGCAAGCCAGCACTTCCAGCATTGTAGGTTTTCCATGTCTGAAGCAACATTCAACACAATGACATCACTGCAAAAACATGAGAGAGACATTTCTTAACCAAATAAGAATCAAGCAATTGCCTGCTACTGCCATTTACTCAAATAGAAAAAAAAGCTAAGGATTGTTTTTCTAATACAAATTTTGAAACATTCTGAATGAGACCTTTAAAAATCAGTAACATTCCTTTAGGAACAGGAGGCACAAAAGACCTTGGTGGATCAGGGTATAACTAATACAAATTGCAAGTTTCTTCTACAAAAAAGGAAGGATAGGTTTCCCAGTACACAGCTCACTGCTAAAACTCAGTTAAACATAAAACTCCTCGCCAGCCAAGCACTATAGCAGATATGTCAAAAAAGGAAAAAAAACCCAAACCTTTACATGTTTTGAACATAATGTTTTTGGAACATAAAAAGCCTGGAAAAACTACATTGCATGATGTTTTGGACAAATCTACAAAGCTAAAAGATCTATCCAGAGCTCAGGCTGCTCAGGTGCTCTAGTACAGCCTTATCATATTAGGAAAGGTTCTCTCAGTCCTCTAAATTCAGTGGTAAAAGTCAAAGACCATAATAATTTCATATTTATAGTGCAGGCGCTGTGGTAAGTAAGCAGAAAAAATCCATAACAGCATCTGAATTCCTGGATTTTCTCTTGGCAGAACCAATTTGTAGGGAAAGTTTAGAAGGTTAGTGCCCTCCCTTTTTCCCAAGGTCATGCAGAGGCCAACCTAAGTACGTGACATACAGAGGCATGGAGCAAGGCAGAAAAGGCTGGCAGGAATGATAGAAACACATTGTCCTCTCAGAAATTACAGGCTCCTGGGAAACACAGAGACATTTTCAGTTGTGAGCCTCCCCTCCTTCCTTGCAGCAGTGTTCCAGCCTTGCTTAAGGGAAGAGATCCAAAGCCCTTGAGTGCAGCACAGCTCCCACAAGTGTTCATACAAACAAAATTGGCCACACTGGAAAAAGAGGCTTTGAGATAAAATGTGCCAGAACCTGTGAGTGAGGAGGATGGTGACCACAACAGCTACAAACCTCTAAAGCAGCTCCTAAGGCAGTGGAAGCATCTCCCTCCCACAGTGGCTCAGAGGGGCATCAGCAGGCAAGCAAAAGGGAGAGCAGCCAGTGCCCTTCCTGCCCCCAGCTCTGCTGTTGTTTCCCTCTGTCCCAGCACACAATGAAGCTAAGGCAAGGTCAGCTACCATTTACTGGTTCTGTTTTACAGCATGGACAGCACAAATATTTGGTACAGAACACCCAATACCTTTACTGTGTAGTTGAAATGCTTTGCAGTTCGCATGAAGCGGTGATAGCCATCGGTTTCTTTAGTTGCTACAGTAAAGACTAGAAGTTTATCTGAGGAAGAAAAGTAAAGAACATGTATTAATATGCTTTCAGGGCACAGATTGTAACAAAATGCAATGAACAGCAGCACTAGCTCAGGGGGCTCTATGACTTTCTGTATCTCATACAAAGAGAGGAGGCAAAAATACTGCCATAGTACAGGTGTGAGACATTACCAAGCAACAACAGCTATGGGCAAGGTGCTGTAGTTAAAATTATCCTCTGGAAGACAAAGCAAATAAGTCTATCTACTCTGTAAACAACCAGTTCAAGACACAAAAACAAAGTTAGTATGACTACTGAACAGGAAGAAATCTTCAGAACAAAAATAACTTACTACTTTTCAGTCTGAGCTAATCCTGTTACCTCTTACCACAGGACTGAGTGGGGGTAAGAGAACTTCACTCAGCCCCAGCAGCTCCCCTGAAAGCCAGCAGTGCATACTTTTCATGAAAATAAGTCAAAACCATCCAACCAATGAAACCAATCCCCAACAAACAGCATTTAGTGCTTTTAAGTCCTTGGGCAGAGACAAAAGAGCAAGGAGTTTGCTTGGTTGGTTTTTTTTTATTCAGAGCATATGTACATTACAGCACTGCTAATTTTGCCCTCTCCTCTTCACATTCCAGGGCTTTTAACACAGTTCAAATGGGGTTATGAATTTCCATTAAATAGCTTCCCAATTAAACTACTGAACAACATTTAGAACCCTGTGCAATATGCTGCATAATGAAACTAAATAATTTGAAGCTATGAGAAGGTTTTATCCCTATCTAAAATCAAGTATTTAATCAGACCAGCCTGGATGCCAGAGTACATTGCAGTTTCCCCAATTCAGGCCAAGTTCAAGCAATAGCTGTGCTCTAAACAGAGCCCATGAGATCAATACTTATAATAAAATAAAATTAATCACCTATGATGAGTATTCCAGACAGAGTGCCTGTTACTGCATTACTTGCCAAAAAAACATCTTCTGGATTTACCTTCCTTAATCCAGTAACACGCGCAAGAAGTGTCTGCTATGGAAAACATTCCTTTTAACTCTTCAGCCTCATCCACCACCACAGGCTTAGCAGCCCTCAGACATCCAAGACACCATTCTGAGTGTATTCAAACCACTCACCACTTCCCATTTTTTTATGTGGCACCAGCAAAAGTTAACACAAAAGATGATGACCCAGTTCCCATGCTGTAGAAGAAATGCACCTTGCAACTTGCAATGCTCTGCAGCCAATACCTCAAGTGTATTGACTCAGGCAGAAATACCTGTCAGAATACAAACATAGTTTGTAAAGAAGCATAAAACCCCCTGTTCTAATGAAATTTAAGTCTGTCTGAAGTATCCACAGCAGACAAACTCTGCAGACCAGCCCCATGTGACACTTGTACTGTTTCCACTGAAATATAGCTCAGATTCAGCCCAAGTCACCAAGCCACCTCCAGAACTCCTGCCACACCTGACAGTGCTCTGGCTGCTCCATCCTCACCAGCAGCTCCACTGCTGTTCATGGTGTAGAGCAGGCATAAGACAAGCACGTGATACTTTCTCTGCTTTTGCTACTGGTCTCAGTTTAAGGGTGTTCCTTACTCAGGTGGTGTTTCTGCAAATTGCAGAATATTTGATCTGCCTTGTGACCTTGCTCTTCCTTAGACGCTCCTTGAGCAGATGTAACCTTTGAGCAGTGACAGCACTCTGTGCCCAATGCCTACAGCACCAAAACCAACCTGTGCCTCGAGCAGGGCTCCTGCAATTTTATCTGACACTGCCCAAATTCCTCAGCTACAGACAACATCTCTACCGGCCCTCCCCACTACACACAATTTTGTGGATTTCTCTCACATCCTGCTACTAGGTTTTTTTGCCTTTTTTTTCCCCCTTGGGTGGGGGTATCTGGGAGGCACGTCTGTGACCAGGGGAACAATGCACAATCCTTTTCTTCAAAGGTCATAGAGACAATTTTAACTGCTGGCCCTACAGAAGCAGTCTGACACTCCTGCAATACAATATGCAGCAAAGAAGAAACTGGAAATATTGTAAACTTTTCCATCAACTCAACTTGAACTTCCAAAAATTTTGGAAAGACAGATTTGGAAGATTAAGTGCTCCATCTTCCCCCCCCCACCCTTAAGTGCTAGCAGACTTTTGAGGCAAAGAATCAGAAGAAAATCCCCCAAGTACATCTCAAAAGGACAGGAGGACCTCACAGTGCAATGAGTTCACATGGTCTCACAAAGAGACAGAAACAGAGCAATAATGGCTCAATACCTTCCAAACAGTTTATAATAAAGATCATGCAATTGCAAGTAATTCTACTGAAATCACCACAAAATGAATAAAGAACATTGTATCTTAGACTGTGACTACAACAGAACTGAAGGCAGAGGAGGTTTTCCTCTATGAAGGAAATTAAGACAACTTCTTGTTCAAGCACTACATTTTTAAATTACAGGAAAAATCTGATCATACCAGAATTGCATCATCAAGCTAACTGGATCCATTATTTAAAGTTTCCTAGGTGACCAGATCACTGACTATAACCATGGAATTTGGTTTGAAATAGGCATATTTCACACCTACACATTGCTGGAAATGCTAACAGCAAAGTTCTCAAAAATCTGTACTTGACAACATGATGTAAATGACAGAATGTGGGCTGCATCAAATTCCTTCCACAGTTACTAAGTCAAAGAAAGTTTAAACTAACATACAAGTACAGTTTGGCAAGAAAAAAATAATCTACTGTTCTTTATGGGATATTGTTACTCACTCTTAATGGAATACACATTATTCATGTATTTCAAGATTCATTATGGAGTCTGGTATGTTACTTGACTTTTGTAGAATAGGAGGAAAGAGAATAACGTGCCAAATCATAAGGGATTTCAACCTGAACTATACAAAATGAAGAAAGCTGAGCAGGCAAATAATACAGTTTATATTGATGTGAAATGGTAAAAGAGCCTGCACTGCACCAACAGACAATGAAGCAATCCAAACAGGCTGTCTGATTGGGGTTTGCAAACAGCCACAGAACAAAAGACAGCTATTTTAAAGGTAGTATTTACATTGGAAATGCTTTATTTTTAACATGTTTATCCATGGTCTTTTTTTTTAATTAGACTTGAAGAAGTTTAAGAGGCTTTATTTTATGTCTTTGTTGCACCACTGGCTTTCAAGTGCAGGTGGTACTTAAATAATTTTTTAATTAGCAGAGGTGTAATTAAAGAATTTGAAGTCCCCTTAGAATTAAAGTTTCTTTGTAGATTATTTGCTGAGGCCTCTTTTTTTTTGTTTTGTTTTTTTGTGGTGGTTTGTTCTTTTTTTTTTTTAAGCTGCGTCTGACCAAAGACCAGAGAAACTTGCTTTCATTCTGTATATAGTATATATGGAGAGACAATGAAAATTGCAGTAAATGACAGTTACCTTGGCACATTATAGAGGGTATCATTAACCAAATGAGGAAAGCAGAACCATTCTCCTTCAGCTAAGAAAAAATATTAACATAGCTCCCGTAGGTTGCTGTGGCTATATTTAGATGCGACAACTTGCACAGTTTCACTGGCAGATTTCCACTAACTGTAGCAGGGGAGATGTTTGTTTCTTCCACTAGAAGTGAGTTAAGAGAATGCTTCTGATCACTAAATATTTCTGCTAATTTTTTTTCAACCTTTTCAAAGGTAAAAAAATCTATTCCTTGCTTGCTACATTTAGGTACAACAACTTCTTGGAACACTTATCCTGACTGTGAGTAGCAACATGGATACAAAGTGACTTTCACGATCTCACAGGAGCGTCAATGTGAAGCACAACTCTCCCAAGGCAGTGAGTTTTTCCAAGTGTCATTTCATTTCCATTTCAGGATGGGCTCAGCTATTTCAGCTGCTGCCAGCCACAGTGTTCCTGGGCACAGAGCAGGTTTGGCCCCAGGACCTCTGTGGGTGCAGAGGCTCAGGGCTGCACCAGAGCCCTGGACAGAGAGGCTGTGAGTACCCAGAGCCCCCAGCAGCATCCCTGTCTCCAGCTGTGAAGTGAAGCCCCAGGCACAGCAGTGGAAGGATGTCTGCAATTACTCAGACCCCAAGCTGCCACTGCAGCCTGGTACTCCTCAGTGAGAGCACTACAAAATCCCCACAGGGAATTCCAGCTGCAGCTGGACACTATTCCTGCTTCACCATCCCCTCCACCAAGATGTCCCTAAGGAGCTCTGCTGTGTCACCCTACACACAGACTAGAGCTCTGCAGTTCAATCCTGACTATCCACCCCACACAGGGACACATACAATTTTGGGAGCATCTTCCAACAGGAGCAGCACACTCAAAGTGCAAACTTCCACCAGACCAAAAAGCCAGCAGGCGGTCCCACTGCTCTCCACTGGCAGGGTGCTGAGATGCCACAGAGGGTACAGGCAGGCAGCTCCCTTGCACACAGCCTGCCAGAGGCATCTTGGCACTCACAGAGGGGATTGCTGAGCTTGGCATTTATTTCCACAAGTCAGTTTGTGTAAAAAGGAAATGTCAATCCTATGCTGAAGGCATAGGGTTCAACAGGAAGCAATGAAAAAAAATCTCCCGAGAGCTCCATGCCAGGTACGTGTTCGGTTACTAGGATGAAATTGTGTCAGACAGATTTCCAATACTTACACCCACAAAACAGCTGTTCTGTTTTGAAAACAAGCCTGAGAGGGCACGTGTTCAGCCAAGAAAAGTATATCCAGTGACTAACAGAATTCATTTTTACATGCAAATTAGAAACCCTCTAGCACACAAGTTGTGAAAGACAACACTACACATGCAGCACAGGCAGCACATTAGGAAATCCAGTGAAAGTTTATCAAAACAACTCACTCTTCTAGTCTTTTTTTCTGCTACCTTCAGGGACCTGACTGCATCATAAATATTTATTTCCAGAAAGAAGATCAATAAACCAGAGGCTCTACCTTCAGCGAATTGCCTAGCAAGGTCTAAGCCAGGAATTGCCAAGGCAGGACCGCTTTAAGTAGCGGTGACCTTTCTCTTTGTATCCTGGCAAAGAAGCATGCAAAGAACTACAGTCATTCCTCACACGCCCACATGGTTCTTATTTATCTTGAATGAACACTCTCAGAGATTACTACATAATTTCTACCAGGGGTTGTGGGCACTAATATAGTAGCTTCAGAGCAGCCAAAACTGAGGATATTGCTCACAGCCACACGGAAGCTGACATTTAGTCCTTGGATTCAAATACTACAGTCTTCTCTGAAGTAGAAGTGAGCTGGAAGATCAAAGGACATCTGTTCATGGTACCACATTATGACATTAAAATCTATCTCTATCTTTAAAACTAGTGGCTTATAATGGTAAACAAATGATGTTTGGTACTTGTAATACATTTTTATCCATATTCTAGTGTCTTCATAAAACAGCCTACTTCCCTGTTTGCAGATTACATCCCACCCTGAGCTGCCCAACACAGCTCATTTAATGGAAAGATTGATACACAAAGTTAGTTATTACAATATGCAAAATAAAACAACAGCAAGCTAATAAATGAGTTGCTGGATATCACAGAAAAAGCTTGGAAGCTGGAAAGATACTAGGAATACCTCTGTGGATTTAAGAAAAAAAAACCACACAAAATGGAAGAGAAAGGTCTGATAGTACTAAAGCATAGGCTGGACAGAGCCTGGAAGAAATACATGGGTGCATCCAAGCTATTGATAAAGCTATGTAATTATCTGCTGTATCTCCTGAATCTCTGGTAATGTGGGAAACCAACAGGATATAGTTTCCCACAAAAACAAACAAAAGGAAAAAAAAAAAGGACGACAAAAACTCCAAACAAATTCCATGCAGAGCACAGACTTGATTCAGCATGCCTTGACACCTCATAGAAGCATGCTTCTCTATCATTGGAGAAATACACTGAAGCTCAACACAACTGAAAAACTGTTTTCAGCATGGATTCCTCTTGTTGAGCTCACAGAGCACAAAACCCAATTCTTCCACATGCTTTCACGACAAGCTGAAGCTCTGCAGATAACTAGAGAATCACCAGTGGTGCCAACAGCAACTTCCCTATTTATATGGACTCAGACTGTATGTTCAAAAACCCAAGAACAATTAAGAAAGCTAAAATACCAAAGAGCACTCTCAAAACCCAGATCTTTTAGCACAACACAATCTTACACTTATCACTGACAAAGGCAATATTAGACTTTTCAAAAAGGAATTTGGATTTTCCACTATGGAGTTATTGCCTAAACTTAAAATTCTGTGTCAAATAAAGTATTTGAAAATCAGCATATTCTGACAAGATATCAAACAGCTGGAGATGGGAAAAAACCCATCATACACAATGTAACCATGATTATAAATTATACCTACAGACATATGCTTGGTTACTGTAATCCATCAGCAAACAAAGATCTTAAGTACACAATGAGAAAAACACAAACTATATGTATATATACATACAGTATATTCAGAAAAACATAAACTGTAGGTATATGTACATACAGTATATACAGAAAAAAACAAACTATATGTATATATACATATATACACATCCAGTGAGAGCTTATGACTCAATATATGCACAAATAAAGTAGTAAGCCAACAGAAAAGTTTCTAGTCAAATAAAACTTTTGGCACAAAGAGAGAAAAGACAGAGCCATCCGACAACTGTTTATTTTCCCCCTAGGATTCTTTAGAAACACAACAATGTGCTGAAATAGCAAACATGGTCATCTTCTTTTCTCAGGAAATAAATGTGCATTACACTGCAGGAGGGGGAAAGATGACTGGGGCATAAAACAATACTACTTCATACTTGGGAGTTCTGAAGTTTTTTTAATCTGATCTTTATACAATACAGTCATCTTCCGCTATGCACAGAACAGTGCTGCATGTCTCCACTCATCCCACACTCCACTGCTTCCCTGAGAGGCTGACTGGTTCCAAAGTCCCACTAACCATAGCCATGGTCACATCATAAGATTGGATTCTCTGCAGTTCAGTAGCATGGTTGGATTGATGCTAAAAACTATCCTTGGATGGCAGACAAATTATGCTTGAAAAGCTCATGAAAGATCAGAAAGTGGTACAAGTTAAAATAAACGATAAAATTAGAATTAACAGATAGCAAGTTAAGAGCAGCCATGGACTGCCAAACACCTAGTACATACTGACTTTCTGTAACAATACAATTCTTGTGTGTGAGAGAGAAGGTTTCCTAAGAACCAATGCCTTTAAAGGCCAGAATTTGAAGAAACAGACCTTACTGTACAGACCTCAGTTTGATCTGTTTTCCTCTGTATGACAAACCTCCCTTTAATCACTGCACTTCTATGCATACATGTCTTATTGAAAAATACAGACAGTAACACAAACATTACTTTTGTAATTTCCAAAAACTTACGAGGTTCTTCTTGGCCAGCTACTAACAGATTTGTAGAAATCTTTCTTTTGATGGTATAAAGTTATTGCAGAACTAACAGAGGTAGACAGGTATCACCTCTGCTACCACCTGCTCTTTACACTGGTTTAACCTGCAGGAAAAGAACAAAACAAAGCAAGAAGAAAAAAAAAGCCACAACAAAACATTTCTATCTTTAAACTGTTGCAAACAGTTTATAACCACAATTGGCATTTATGGTTACTCAATGCATGGGCTGTCTATGGATAATCCTTCCTGTGTCCTTCCACGTTACCTGTAAACCTGGCTGAAGTCCCTGAGCAATAGCTACTGGTATCGAAGCTGCCAACACTGCCCCAAACCAGGGAACAGCCCTAACAAAGGCAAGAAGCTTTCAGGAGCTATCTAGTGAAAGAAATATACAAAGTATCGTTTCCCACTTTCAAATAGCCGGTACTGTTGCAACTTCCTCAGCCACAGTACATGCTGCCTGTTACAGGGCTCTCCCTCTTCTCATGTGTTTTACAGGAACAAAGAAGCTGAGTTAGCAAAAACACATCCTTACACTAAGCAGGAGCTGCTCTCAATTTTCTCAGTAGAGAATCTATGTTAGATTAGCACTTGCTAACACACAGCCCCTGGACAGGACACTACAGGGTTTTTTTCTTTTCTGCAAACTGAAATTCCCTCAGGCTTTAATTCACAGCACACGACGTAAAGAGGCATTTTCTTCTTCCAAGCAGACTGACTCAAACGAGTGAGTGTACAGAGCTGCTGCTCACTGCTGTCTTGTATCACATTGGTTCTGATGTCACACCGATACAGCAGCTAAAGCTGTAACACTAAAATGACCAAATGTTGAACAGAGCCAGTTCAAAACCAATTAAATAAAAATTTATGACACACAAATCACAGCTCTTTCTGTGTATGTTTATCCATACCTACACACACTTTCAAAGGTTAGCAACTCCTAATATACACTGATTTCAGGAAGCATTTGAAAGCTGATTATGTCTCAGCTCTTAACTTACTTTCTTTTAATTCAGTAGTACTGAATATTTAGTCAACAAGAGCTCATTAGGAATTGTATGTGCACTCATCAATCATGCATGTCAGCCCTGAGCACAGCACTGGCAGTGCTCAGGCCTGCACTCACTCTAATACAAGATTTCCTTGTTTTGATAGTTAAACAAAGCCAAATACAAGCAGCAGTAAAGTGCTTTTCCATCAGCTCCAGAGGACTTGGATGAAACTCTATGTACTGAGTCAGCTATTCTGTAGTAAAGCAAAGATAAGACGTGTTCCTTGGTTCCCAAACTAAGAAAGAAATTAAAATCAACTGTTTGTAAATGACATCATTGCCATGCATGAACTCCTAGCTGCCTAACTTCCTGACAAATGGGGAACAGATCAGGTTGCAGCCGTTTATGGGTGCCCAGAAAGAAATCAAACCACAAAAATCTTGAGAGCAAAGTGGATGGAGTCATGGCACAGGCTGTGTCCTGCCTGAACACAGGGCTTGGACAGCCCCACTATGAACTGTCATCGGGGCTCTGCAGCTGAGAGCAGGACACAATTACCATCAGCTGGCTAAGTGAGAAAGTTTACTCAGCTTCTGCCTTTTTGCAGCCTTGCCCTCTCCTGTCTCTCTCATAAATATGTATCTGCAGAAGAGCATGTTCCTTCTTGGGCTGTTGTTTAACAAAGCCAGCTGTTTAAACAGAAGTGGTCAAACAAAGCACCAGGCATTGCTGAAGTCAATCTTTTGACAGATTATCAATCCATCAATGAAACTCAGCAGTTAAGATTTGCAATAATGGTTTCTCCTTTGACCAGTCTTTTTAAAAAAAAAAAAAGAAAACAAGGAGGAACTGAGCTGGAAGTGGGGCCATCCTGAAGACCCTGTCCTTCGTGTCTGCACTGCGGTTCATGCTGTGAGCAGATGCTACCACCCAGATCAGTCAGTCCATTTGAAAAAGCTGCCCTACAGCTTCACATCTGGCCCTGTGTCTGAACACTGGACATGTAAAATTCTTCACACACAAGTGACACTACCCCAGAAATTAAAAAAAAAAAAAATCTCGTACTTTTCAAAGTTCCCTTTTCTGTGTGAACAAGAAATTCAAACTCCACTCTTGTGCCTTGTCCTGTACAACGCAGTCCTTCAAGTCGTGAAATAAAAAAATTCTGTCCTACTTGTGACACAAGACATGACATCCATGATGTATATTTAAAGATGTTTTTAACATCATACATTTCACCCAGCAACTTCAGGTATTAAAGTTATAGGCCTGGTTCTGATCCAACTCAATGGCTTTACAGTGAAGTACAGCAGAATAAAGTAAAATGCTTATAAAGACACTATATTAAAGATTCGTGTGAATTACAAAGTTAAATGGTCTATTTTTACTTTAAAAAAATAGAAGAATGCCATCAGATGTTGATTAGTTTCTGCACAGCTGATTTCAGCAAGAATGGGCTCATTCAGAACACTAACACAGAACCACAGGTACAGCATTTACTCTCAGAGAAGTGGCACTCAAATGACAAGCCTACTTTTGTTTAGCATTTTTTTGTCTTTATTTCCTTACAGTATGTTTCCATTAATTACAAATACTGCAGTTTTAAAAATATACTTGCTCTTTCCTTACAAAAATAGATGTCTGGGATAAAACTACAACTTTATGTATTTAGTCTCCTTATCACCAGTACAATCCATATTTTTAAAATCAAATTCACCTTAAGGAAAAAATTGAGAAGCAGTTCTACTAATACTAAAGCTACTTGTAGTGTCAGGTTGTGCTTGCAAGCATGTATTCCTTGAGAGTTACATGTCATTTATTCTCTAGAGCTACATTACCACACCAGACACAAACCTGCTGCTAATCTGTTTGGTCAAGTTGTATTTTGTGCTGGAAAGAACCCTGCTACTGTTCAAATTAAGAGGAATCAAAAATATTCTTCCTTTTCCAACCGGTTTGCAACTGGTCCCCCAAAAACTACAGAAAAATTAACATTATAAACAAAAATAAAAATGCCCTTACTGCAACCATGCTTACTCCCCATGACAAAGGAATTCACTTAAACAGCATGTCAATTAATTTGTAATTCAGACTGGCAGCTCTACACAAATGGAAAGATACTGCTTTTGATTACACAGTGCAATAGTGCTAATTCAACAGACAAACTAAACACTTCCCCATGGAAAGACAAAGTCACTTATGCTTAAGTAAGCAGCAGTGAGGGAAAAAGCTAAAAACTTGCCCATAAATGATGGCTCTCCAGAATATGCCACCAACCTAAAGAAAATCCTGAGAAAAAATGTTAGTTTAGATCCTTGACAGAAACACATTTCACACAAACCACCCCTGGCTCAGATAAATATAGCAGTCATTCCCCTGTGCCCCTTCAGTGCAATTTACAGCATCCAGTGTTGATGATAAAGATCACAACTGTTCTACTTCTCCTCGCTTTAATTGAAAACGCATTTTACAATCAAAGTTGCAGTAACCCCACTGTATATCAAAGAGCGAAGCAATGACACATCCAACCCTGCGGTGTATTTCCACAGCTTAATTATTGCCTTCACCTATGAAAAGAAAGAAAAGCCTGACCAAATAAATCTATGGGTTTTTTTCGTTGTTTTTTGCCAAAGAGACTGGCATTGTGCAGCCTCTAACCCAAGTGCTACGGAGAACTCAGACTGCAAACCTTGGGTGTCTCCAAGGATGAGTATTTTCCAGGGAAAAATACATGATGAAAGCACAACTTTGCTGCTCTGCACCTCTACCACAATGTTTGCTCATTTTTAAATAACTTCCAAACACCCACACCTCCCACCACACACTGTTTCATTTGTCATTCACTATTTATTTCGAAGCTGGAGGCTAAAGGTATCTCCATGAGTAGGTAACTCCCATCTAAGTGGTGCACACCGATGGCACCCACACGATGTGCCCCAGACACAGGTAACCCAAGCACAGTCTAGTGCACAGTCACGTCTGGGTTCATCACCCTCTGCCTTTCCCCTTCTCCTCTAAGGGGCAGCTTTTTCATACAGCCCTCACAAAAACAGCACAGAACTGCCAAGAGATCTGGAGGAGGTTTACCCACCACACAGGTTTATGTAGCAGTTTTAGGCACTGTGGTGACAAGAGGAGACAGAAGTAGCACCAGTAAAGAGGCAAGAGACAGAAAACTGGGCAGAGAGATAGAGGCAGGCACAGAGAGCTGTGCTCATGGCCTCTCCTTCCCCAAGCACGCCGAGTCTGTCAGTACTTCTAATAAGTACGTCAGGATGGCTGAATGACTAAATTCTCTTGTTTGGGCACCACAGGCGACCCAGAAGGAAAGGCCTATTGATTGCTGTCATTCAGACCACTTAGACTGAGCCCAAATTAACAGAAATGGCAGCAGTACATGCTGTATCTCAAAGTGAGTCCTCGCAGAGTTCGAGCAGCCAGCAATTACTGCTTGAATCATTTGTGACCAACACTTGAGGGACTCTGGGGTGGAGGAGAGCCCAGTGGCTCAGAGCACTCCACAGCCAGCTGAGCTGCCACACCTCCCAGCCCAGCTGCTCTGGGAAGCCACCCAGGCTGCTGGAGCCCCCCAAGCCACCCCTCCTGCTTTGGGAGGGCACACAGACAGCAACGAGCCACGGGGCCCACTTCAAACCCTGCCTGACAGCCATCATCACAACCTGGGCCCCTGCCGCCATCACAACCCGGGCCCCGAGGCCTCAGCGCGGCTCCGGCCCAGTCGCCACAGCCGCCCTGGGGAACAGACTCAAAGGCTGCAAAGTCATTTTCCATGCAAAAGGCTGATGGATAAAACATCCTAGGTGAGAACATCATTTACATCTGCTGCCAAGAGAGTGTCTGCCTCTCACACAATCACAAATGTCATTTCCACTGACTTTCTGTGTGTCGCAATAAGCAATCTGCAAGCAGCAAGCACGGTGCAATGAAAATATTTCAGCGCTGATGTTTTAACACAGCAACTTTTGCATCTTCACCACAGAGGAGCCAGTGTTTCAGAGCTCAACAGTGCTCTTCTCTGTGACTGCCTGAAACATAAACCTGCAGCCAAGGAAGGAGCCCAGAGGGATTTCTGCAAACACACTTTGC
The DNA here is from genome assembly GCA_013397155.1 of Irena cyanogastra. Lineage (NCBI taxonomy): Eukaryota > Metazoa > Chordata > Aves > Passeriformes > Irenidae > Irena > Irena cyanogastra. The sequence goes on along the minus strand of VWZV01014643.1, from coordinate 1,192,837 downwards.
CACAGGCCCGCACTGATTGCTCCCTGTAACCAGTGCTGTGCAACAGGCAGCTCTCTTGCAATCACTTCTACAAGTCTTTCTGAGTAAGGTCTTATTAAAAAATAAAGATGCAGCCTGGCAGCTGGTTCCAGACAGCCTTGTTAAAGCTTCTGTTTCAAGTACACAACAGTAATGGACTGCAGTAAAAATGGACAAAATGCAAATTGTGTCTTCACCTGTTGTTTTACACCAAGTTGTACAAAGTATCAAGAAAATAGAAATTGAAAAACAGATTTCTAGAAATAGAGGCACCATAAGGTCTGTGCTTCTTCAACTAATACAGTACAGACTTAGGGAAAACATTTAAGGGTTAAAACTGGAATAAAAACAAGAAACACAGCAGGCAGTGTCTGAAGTCAAGAAACTACTCTCAGACTGGTTTCAGTTCAGCAGAGACTGCTACAATTCAGGCTACTCCTGTCTAAATTAAAAAGAATTAAGGTCTTCCTACATGAACACCTTATATAAACCTATAAATCTGCTTTCTTTCACTGTAACTTGTGTAGAATAATTTCTATTATTGATATAGACAGAGCAGTCTATTTTTGGGTTGCTGAATCATACGTTGCTGTCTGGAATAGTGACTCTGCTTTGCACACATTTGAAAAGCAGCAGGATTAAAGAAGAATCCTTACCATGTCAGCTATTAGTTTACACCAGCTGGAGAGCCCACATTTCAAGTGCAGTTAAAACAAAACATTATTTGAGCAGATATATTCGTGAGAATAACTGTCTGCCATAACTAATTTCCAAAGAAGTTCCATTTACAATCTCACTGCCCTGAAAACAGGGATAGGAGCTCTATTTTTTGCTCAAACCTGTGCCTGGGAGGTGCACTCCGAGGTGCAGCAGAGGCTGAAGGGCAATGCTCACACTCCCCCAAAACACAGCAACCACACCATAGCCTTTAGAGAAATACTCTGAATGACCAAAAGCAGCAAAGTATTACGAAAACTGTAAATTAGAACTTCATTGAGTGGTCTGGTATTCTTCAACAGCTTTTTTTTAAAAATTATTGTAACTTTTTACACTACTTAACAACTAAATCAGTAGTTTTAATACCAAGTTAGAACCTGCTGACAAAACTTGCTGCTCAAATAAAGAAGACTCTTCGTTCACCCCAGAAGAAATTAAGCTAGATATTAAAAATAACTTGATAACTCATGAGAAAACAAGCCAAGAAATTATGCTATTTTGGATTTCATGTAGTAATAATGTAGTGGGATGAAATACCTTTGTATGCCTAGAAGAGAAATCAGAAGTACAGACTCTAAACAGTATCAGAGCAAAAAATACGTTTTAGCATATTGTTAGACATATATGTGCTTGGACACCCCTCTCTGAATTTCCTGTATACATTTCTTTATTTTACATGCTGAAGATAAAATTTCTTTCTACATCTCGGCTCCTTGAAGCAAAAACCACTACACGAGTGAAAGGCAGGAAAGGCTCTGCAGGACGGGAAGGGGCACTGGAGTCTCCGGCTGACTTTTGCACGAAGTAGGAAACCTCATCAGAGGTTGCTCAAGTTCAGAGAAGCAGTGACTGATGCTATTGCTTTTCCGAGCACTGGAAAAATACGTTCATCAACACCTTGTCTCGTGGAGACGGGAGGAAAAGGGCGGGGGAGCGGGCAACGAGAAAGTTCAGGAGCCTCAATTCCCCTTAAGGAATCCTTTTTTTTTTTTTTGTTTTCCCTTAAGTGGAATTAGGCATCTATGACCTCCTGGGCGGGTTAAGAAACTTTCAGCCGAGCGGTTCGTCTCGACAACAACCTGGGGAGGGCTGCCCTGGCGGCCCCTTCCCCCAGCGCCGAGCCGCTCCGCGTTACGGCGCGGGACAGGGACGGGCTGGTGGGAAATAAAGAAATAAATAACCGGGCCAAGCGGCGGGTCGCAGCGTTCTCTTCCCGGCGGATATTGCCGAGCCGGCAGGCACAAAGCGGCCGACGCCGCCCGGCCAACAGCGCATCCCCGCCGCCGCACACACCTCCCGCGGGCACGGCCACGGCCACCGCATCCCAACCCCCGCAGCGCATCCCAAGCCCCGCACCCATCCCAAGCCCCGCACCGCCCTCACCTGCGGGGCCGGGTTGCCGCTCCGCCGCCGCCGGCAGCGCCAGGGCCAGCAGCGACAGCAGCAGGAGCCGCGGCCACCGGGCGCCGTTCCTCGCCATCTTCGCCCTCCGCACCCGCC
>VWZV01014643.1:987560-1190571 GCA_013397155.1 Irena cyanogastra | reverse complement strand
CCGACAGCGGGGGAAAGGGGCGGGCGTGGAAAAGGAGAGGGGAGAAGGCGCCTGGGGAGCGCGGCGGCCAGACAGCGCTCCTCCTCCGCGGCGGGCAGGAGCGCCGGGCGCTCCCCCCGCGCCGGACTTTATACGGCGGTGGGAGGGCCGGCGCAGCGAGGGCACCGGCGGCGCAACAGGAGCCACTGCCGGTGCACGGTGCNCGCGGCCGCGGGGATGGGGCCGGCGGGCCGGGCGCTGCGGGGGGATCGGCCGGGTGCGGGCAGGGCCGGCGGGGAGCGCTCCCGTTTGCAGTGCAAGCAGCTACACTCGCCTGCCCCGCCAGACACTTGCTCAGTGCTTTCATTGGCCGTTATGTCCCCATGAACGTATTGCCGACCATGTGATTTTGTTCGGGAGAGTGAGTACCTGAAGCCGCTACGCCGTGAGCCGATGGAAGCGATGCGACACTCCCGCCTGTGTGCCCTGATGGCATCGGGAGCGCACTGCCCATCTGCTCTGCTTCAGAAGGACACGTTTGTCAAAGCCTCCATCACCTCGGCATTCTGCTGACTCGCTTCGTTTGTCTAATCAAAACACACAAGCCTTCTACATTTTTACCAACAGCCAAAAAAATCACTGCAGGCAAGCTCGGTCATGATAAAGGAAATGTACTGGCCCACTTCACTCTTTTTCTTATTGTGATACAAAGCATATTCAAAAAAATACCATAAATGTTTAAAAGTGACATAAAATTACAAAAGCAGATGTCAACCTACTGGAATCGCTGTAGATCTACACCTTGGAAACAGTATTTGAAGACCAAAGGCATAATCCAAAACAAAAATTAGTGGTGAAAGTAAGATTCATGTATTTGAGTTCCACATATATAACCATCAAATAGACACCTCATTTTTTATCCTAAATGTCTCTATGGGCTTAACAGATGTTCTTTTTTGGACCTATAGAGAACAGAAAAAAAGAGTGAAAGAAAGGGAAAACTTGACCTGGGCTACTACAGCTCTAAGAAGTGCATGCTGTTATTTGGAACCCAGGACAGAAACCAGAGCCTGCATTATTCTCCCTGATGCCTTTATGGTTAATTGGAAGAGCTCATTCTTTCTGGATCAGACTGCATAGACAGCAGGGATGGAGAGCAAACCAAATAAAAAGACTGGGTCCTTGGTCTGAAGGAGCTTCTGCAACGTAGAGGCTCATGAAAGCAGCAGCTGGGAACTAAAAATATAATCATGCAATTGATGGAGAAACAAAAACGATCCTCTAGTTCTTGGTCAATTACTCATTATGTACTTTTTCCTCCCACCTCTCCTAGGCACACAGAGATTCACCAGAGAACAAATATGTTTTGAATGCAGACAGTATGACCACGTTACTGAACACATCCGTGAACAGCCTCTGCTCAGTCCTCCAGGAGGAAGCACCACTGCTGCTGATCACCTCACCACATTAGCTGAAAGTGAGCAATGCCATGACTGGGATGGTCCTGCAGGTACATCCATCTTCAGGTTTGGTTTTTCAATAAACAAGTTCAAGAAATTAGGCTAATGGAAAATGAAGATGGAAAAAAATAGTTAATATATCACAGCTGTAGTTTTAAGGTAGAAAACAGTTTAAACAAGCATTTCGAAAGAGGTCATCAACAGATCACATCTCACCTCAGATCCAGAATAGCTTAATGGTAGCACTTGTACTGAGAGATAGAAAGTATAATTGCAAAGCTGAAAAAAAAAAACAAACCAACCCCCACTGAGAATAAATCACTAAAGACATGTAGAACACATTTAGTACCATCAACCCTGAAAGAAATCACAGATTTCTTCAATAAAGTCTGAGAGGAAAAAACAGGACCATTGGGTATAATTTCAGAATACCATGGAGATGATGTCATGGCTCCCAGGGATGGAATGGGAATCAGACAAAGCTTCAGCCCCCAGAACTGAGAGTAAAATCAGTGGCTGACAGTCACGTACATACCCAGTGCTTTGAGAAATCACAGCCATAAGCAGCTGCTTTCACCAGAGAAAATACACAGGTCCTGAAACAGCACTGCTAGGTGCAAACCAATGGGCATAAAGAGGAGAGAGCATCCAAGAGGAATCCTAAGAGGCATTTTGTTATCAAAATGTACAAGTAAACAGTAGCAGGGAAGAATGAAAAGAATTGGTGAAAGAACTCTGTAAATATGCAACAGTGAAAGGAAAGGAAATAGCTGGCAGATTTCTAAAGTAGGAGGAAAATGGATTGAGGGAACTGTGATATAAACACAGCTCATACCTGTAAGTGCAAGCCCAGACTTGGAGTAGAACTTTATGCATTTTCTTGTCATTTTCCGTGGTCTCTTGAAGGCTAATTTCAATTTTAGACTGTTCTTAGAAAATGCAGGCTTTGTCCCCAGAGAGAAAACAGAGCTGAAAGCTACCCAAAATATTGCTTTCAAAGTGACAGATGTGGTCAAGACATCTCCTACCCCCAGAGGCTTCACTCGGACATTGGCTGACGGAAAGGAAAAAGCTTGTGAAACTCCAGAACTGAGCTGCACCAGCTGTGCTGTGCCCAGGGGCTCTGCCTTGCCCTGCTCTCACAGACACTTGGGTTAGAAATGCTGCTTTTGTGCACAAACACCAACTTCAAGGCCTGGACTGGCAGCTGGTGGTTAGCAGGGTCTTCAGCTCTCCTGATGCTTTTGCACGCTGCTTCAGGACTGTAGTACTGGTGTAGCATCTGCAACACTTAAAACACTTAAATATTGGAGCTCCTAAGCTGAAACTTACCCTCAAACCAAAACCATTTTAAAGAATAACATAGGCAGTATTGAGTGAAATGTCCAAGTATGCCTGTTAAGCTACAGATGTTAACTCCTGAAGCAATTCCTATGGATGTTCCAAGAAAAAGGCTCACATTCTTGCTATTCCCAGTATGTGTTCCTTAGATTTTTGACTCTATTGAGCCTTTTTCCCTTTTCTTTGCAACAAGGCAATTTCTTCATAAGAAATGAATCCATTTTGTTAAGCAGGCATAGAGGATGGCAGAGAGTTTTAGTTGTGAGGTTTTGAATGTGGGAGCCCAAGGAGTTTTTTGTCCTAAAACTACAACACTAGTGAGGAAAACAAGAATGAGAGCAACTGCAAGCAGTCCTCACTTCCAAAAGCAACTGTGAAAAGGGATTTTCTAACCTCATAATCAGTTACCAGATTTATTTATTTTTCAGACCCTGCACATTTTCAACAGCTCAGCAATAATATCTCAAATTCAGCTGGCAAGTATTTGGGCAAAATTCTACAGGACCTCTGCAGAAGACAACAGCTTCCTGAATTGTTTCTAACCCTAACTCCTTCAGTAGCTCTCCCTAGATATTTAAAGAGTCCTTTTATGGTCTCAGTAACTCCGTGTCTGTATCTGCCCATCTGTACCTCCTTTTCCCTGTCTCCTAATTGTCTGTAGGAAATTATCAAGAGGTTAGAAACCCATCTTCCCCAAACCACCACCATTTTATATGTCAAAATGCATGTAGCCAATGCCACGTGGAATGGAAACAAAGAAAGTTCATTGCAGTACCAGCCCACCACTGCAGTCAAAGGGAGGAAGGTCCTGTCACAGAAAGCCTTCTAAACCACAGGAACTTCTTATGAGACCTTTTTCAAATCCTCTAACTACTCTTCCTTAAAGAAAAAACAGTCTGGGCAGTTGCAGTGCTTTTCCTCTCCTTGAAATTATCTCATCTTGCATCTAGGCCTCAAAAACTTTATTCTGGAGCCCCACTAGATTACTTTTTCCATGAATGGTGGAAAAATTGAGAAGCATTGGTCAAGTGAACTTCCTTTTCTAACTTTGTAATACTGAAATTATTAATTATACATTAATTAAAACAAAAGAAAAATAACAAGATTGATGAGTGGAAAGTCACAGCCAGAAGAGATTTTCAACAATTCCCCAGCAGCAGCATTCCAAGAATAAAATAAAATCATTGTGCAAGGATCTCAAGTCCCTTACCTCAATGAAGATCATCATTTTCTAGCGGCTGATAGAATTTTGTCTGGGCAAAATCAGATATTCCCCAAAATCAGATATTGAAAATATATGTATTTTCAATAGCAGCAGTCATTAGTTATTTGTTATAAAGAATGAATTTATTCATCTCCTGTTCCAGATTTTCTTCTCAAATGTCTTTCTTGTTGCATAAATTTTGTCCTCTCTTTGTGTTACAGCAGTAATTCCATAGCAGTGATTTCACTGCTTGGGTCAAGTGGATATAAACTACAAAATCAAATGAAAGGTTTTGGCTTTTTTCTTACATAATGGATCTAATTTATTAATCAAAGTAGTAACATGAGTTCATTTTTGAGACTATATTAGTATCAGACCTTTGAGATAGTAAGTCATACCAATTCTTGCAGTTAAATTATTTACCTAGTGTAATTTCTAAAAATAAAATACTAGTTTTTAATTATAAATTGAACACATATCAGTATTTTACATGAGTTAGGGGTAGCTGAAAATAGATTTTTGCTATTATAGAGTAATACTAATAGGAATTGACATTCCAAATTAATTAAAAGCATAAAAATCCCTTGTCAGTCATAGGAAAGAACCTTCTTCAGATATATTTAGTTTAGATGCCTGAAGTTGTTTAAATTTGACCACAAGCCAATGAAACACTACCATTAAACTGGAATTGATTTTTCTTCTTTTCAAAAAAATAAAAAAATCAATAGGGATGTGGAAGTCCATCTGGCAATAACATGGCATTCAACTGTGCATCATCACACTGTCTGACCCAGTATGTGTATGCAAGCCTGTAATAAGGCCCCTTAAGTACTTCAACCCTAATAAGAACTCTTCCATAGACAAATTATTTCCAAACAATCAGGCTAAATGGCCCTGAAATTCTAGTCTCGCTGTCTGAAAATAGTTTCTCTTTGGTTGCCTCCCTTTAATTTATCCTGAGTTTCAACCAGAATATTTCTCTGAGTTGCTGCCCCAGTGGTGTGATTCTGGGTGTGATCCAGCCATGGCCAAGAGCTGCCAAGTGCTCCTCAGGGATGCTGAGCCCCTGCTGATTTCCATGGATGCTCAGCACCTTTCACCATGGGGGAACCTTTTGGGCTGGAGTCATGGTTTCTTTCCCAAACCACCCAATCAGAAATTACTTTGTTTCATTCACTCATTTATAATTTTAGCTATAAACAGCCCATATGAGCAAAAGATTAATAGGGCTAGCAAGCATTTCCAGGGTATAATCGGCTGCCATCCCATAATTACTCAAAGAGATTGAATGAGTGGCTTTGAAATTACAAGGAGAGTTGAGTTCTTTCACTGAGATGGGAGCAGCAAAACATGAACACCCATGAGAAGCCCTGCTAAGTTTTTGTCTGGGGCCCATCCTTTAGCATTTAGGACATGGTTGCTCCTATCCTGTGGTACAGAAGTCAGTGAGCACCATAATCCTGCTGATCTGGCCTTAAACCAGATGCATTAGACCTCTGGTACTGCTGCTGGTGGACACAAAGGTCTGATCCTCATTTTTCATTCATTTTTACGTGATTTATATAGGCAAAGAAACTGAGAATTAAATCCTGCAGAGTAATCCCTGCTGATCACGGTTGATCTTGTAAAGATTTCACTCCCATCACCCAATAAACTATAAAATGCTTCCCAGAGCCTCAAATGAGATGTGTTGAAATGCACAATTAATCAACATGACTAAAGTGTTGCTTTTGTTATAGTTTGGGGATGCAGAAAAGAATATAATAGAAAAAGAAGCAACATTCAAGAAAACTGGCAAAAAGAAAAATAATTTTAAACATTTGCTGTGTGGGATTAATAGAAACTAGTAGAAAAAATTCCTCTAAGAAATTTTGTGGAGCTGGGAATCGATTGGAGTTTTGTGTCTGTCAAAACCCCATCACTGTACCAGTGTTCCACCAAAGTGAGCCTGTGGTACTGAGCAGGCTGAAGGGTGTCACACGTGTGTGACCAATAGGGGAGGGGAGCTCCCAATGGGTTTTACAGTAGTTCTCCTAAAGCCAACTATTTTTATGATTTCAGAAGACCAGAGTTCTAGAGTGGCAATTTGGGAAAACCACTGGAGCAGAGAACCATGTCCCACAAGAATTCCCCTACGGGAAGACATCACATTTCATACCCTCTGTTACTGAAACGGTTTTGGCCAAAATTTCTTTTCCTTCTTCCCCTGCTCTGGGAGTTTTATGTCTGTTCTGTCTATCCACAATGATCTCATTCTCTCCAGCTGACTTGTTTGAGGTAAATAGAAACTGCTGTCCTAATTTTGACAGGTAGTTTTTTTTAGTAATTCAATTTGATTTATAACAAAATTGCCATTAAATTAATCTTATTCCTACTTCCTGTATGATGCAAATGAAGAATCCCAGATGGCCCGAAAACAACTTCTGGCAGAATTTCTGGAGCACTATATTCAAGAGAGAAAAGAAAGGAGGTGGACTGGCCACTATTTTGCTGCTGCAAAGTCCCTTTCCACAGAGCCTTTCAGCTCCCACTTTTCAGCAGGCAGTGTGTGAAAGAGCAGCCTCAGGAAAGGTGAAGGAAAGCTAAGAACCACAGATTTTTCTTAATTTAGTGGCTGGTCAAAATATTACATGGCTTTTCAATACCCAACTATTTTGCCTCTTCAGAAAAAAAACCCTTTTACAGGGAAGAAAGGTGGAAGCCAATAAAAACAAGGAGAGTAAAAATAGCATATTTAAATGAACAGTTAAATACAGTTACCAGGAAAGCTGAGGTTGTGAGCAGTGTCCCTGGCACAAGCAAGGAAGCAAGAAAATCTCATGACTCAGTCAGTAAGGCAGTGTGCTTTTAAACTTAGAAATATTTAGGAGCTTTACACCTTTTAGGGTTTTTTTCTCATTCTCTTCTGCCATCTTGCATTGTGTGTGTACATAGCTTTATTGCATAAAAGGGGATATGAAGGGATGTAAGGTTCAGACCTCTACTAGAAAACTCTCTCTGCAGAGCAGGCATCACAACTGTTAACTAACACTTGTCTACTCAATCACTTCAGTCAGTGGCTGCCAGGGCAAGTGTGAGAGCAAAACAGATTCAGAGCTTTAACACTAAAATGGTCAAGAATTACTGAAGGGATGAAAAAAGTTTTAGGTTACAGGCTGTGCACTGTGAAAGCGAAATGCATCCAGTCTGAATGGTTCTTCTCAACTGTATTTTTTAGGCCACATCCTTTTTTTTGAAGCTGGGAGCTTGACTGTTCTCAGCTTACACAGAAAGGGGCACAGAGGAGGCACAGAGCAGTTTTGATGAAAATTATCCAGTCTGTGTTCAAGACAACTCACCTGTCTACTGTTCACAGAGAGACTGAAATAAATTGAGAACTTCTGACAGAACCTCAAGAGAACTCTTTTCAAAAGATTTCGAAATTTAATTATTTTTTTAGCACATCAGTCAACAGAGGCCAGGAGGATGGCTGCTTTAAATTCAGAGACTGCAATTTGTGCTTATTTAGTTTGGATGCTCAAGCAGATGAAGTCTCTAACTAAAATAATTCTGATGACTTGTCAAGGTTGGCAAAACCTGACATTGGCAGTACATTTGGTTCTGGCTTTAGGAGGGTAGTTTCAGGGGTGATCTGGCTCTTTTCATCCAGATAATCCTAAACTTGTGGTGTTCAAGGCAACATACAGATTGATTCTGCATTAGGAAACATGATGGAAAGAAATTTCTTTCTATTCAAAGAAAACTGAACAAACTTTGTGTATTGGAAGGCAGCAACATCCTCCAGAGTGGGGAGAAAATTGTGATGGATAAACAGCAGAAGTCACAGGTAGCCCTGCAGTAGCCCAGCACTCTGAATGGCTGTTCATAAAGTTCCAGGCAGAATGGCACATAAACTGAATATCAGGTGCTGACAAACCTGGGTCTCTGTCTTCTTCTGCTTTTCCCTCTTCCTCAGCCTTTTTTTTACTCCACCAAGAGGATATGTGTAGCATAAAATGCTGTAGCCAAAATCACTTTTGTAGAGTCTAGAAGATTGAAAATTACAGTACTCAACCTAACAGAATCCTCAGACAAACTGTGCAGGTAGGCTCTGTTCCAGGGTACCCAAAAGAGGACACTAGGTAGGCACAGAGCACACGTTCCCAGGAGGCTCCTACTAAATGCCCAGGAAAAAGCCAAATTGTTGTCATGGCAAAGAAAAGGGGTAGACACAAATTCCTCTGCCTTGTATCCCTGTACCAATGTAAGGCTATACTTGCCTTTGAGACATTTACACATTAACAATGTTCTTTGATATAGCCTGAATGAAATAAGGAAAAACCTCTAGCCCCTATATCTAACTCTGGCAGCAGCTATCTAGCAAAATATCACCGCTGCAAAACCCTTACATACAGGAAAGTTTTATTAATGTGGCTGTCCCATTATGCTTACATTCTGCCTGCTACAATTTAGAATTTAGCTGAAAATACGACTGCAGAATTCACTGTGGCTCAGCTATAATGCTCCCCACATATAGTGAGAAGACTGATTATTACTTGCATTCAGGTTCCTAGAGTGGGATTTGTACATGTGACCCAGGAAATACTGAAATTAAATAGGAAATACTGAGGTCAGTAATACGAGATATGTGATATAAATTATAAATGAAAAAATTACCTTTGCATCTGTTATTGTCATATTATTTCCTTTTCATGTATCTTTTTTTTTCAAGATGCTTCTTGACAGAAGTTTTTTGAAGATAAAAAGTACTTAGTAAATATCTTTCCTCAGCAGGAACATTAAGTAATCTTAATAATCTTATTAGTAAAAGCATTAATAATCTTATTATTAATCTTGTCTAATCTTATCTAATCTTATTATTAATCTTAAACATTAGTAATCTTATTATTAATTAGATTTTATTATTGGTATCAGTTTGGTAAATATGGTATTCTTTGACTCCAGAGAGGAGTCAGACACATTGTGCACACTACTGTAGTGACAGCCTGCAAAAGCCTACTGAGCACCACCTGGGCTAGCAGGGGGCTAGCAATCTGAATAATGATGTTGAGACTGTTACTGAATATTTACTGAGCCATCTGGACTCCTCAAATCACTGTATAAAGCTATTTTGAGGTATTATTATTGCCACAGGCTATTCATATTACCCAATTTAAAGGTTCACCCCCCAAGAGGTAACAGTGATAACCTCCCTAGCTTTCCAGTCTAAAGGATAGAAATCACCTGCTTCCAAAACAAAATATAATCTTTAAACTGGACCTGCTCAAATAGCTACCAAAGCCAGAGAGAACACTACGACACAGTTTCCAACACCTATTGAAGACAATAAAAAGGCAGGAAAAAAATCCCCCCCTAAATCACAGATATTCAAGAAAATTTATACACTGCTAAAGTCAGGCTTCTGCAAAATCTCAGTGGCAGCCTCTTTCTGTTCCTGATACCTCATGTGTCTTTTTCCAAATGAGTATCAGAGAGAATGAAGATTCTTGTTGTTTTAGTAAGACCAGGCCATTTAATCCTGCTCTTCATTTTTTCCTTCTGCTGTTCATGAGCAGTTCAGATTGCTGTTTATCAATATACATTTGTCCTGTTGAGTTATTACAAATAATTCTCCAGTTCTCAAACATAATTCTAGCTTTTTATTCCCCCTATGTTCTAGGACTGTAATTGAGACAGCTGATGATGTAGCTGAATATAAACTTCCATAAACAGACACTGTGAGTTAGAACTCAGCTGCACGTAGGCCAGCCACACACTTTTTCCACTCTGACTCTTTCTCCCTGCATCCAGTTGGGGAAGATGTTTTGACTGTGCCTCCCCTGTGGCTTATTCCACGTCACACCAATGATCAACCGGAGTGAGGAAAAAGCTACTGGTTAAATGTCCACAGCTTTCAGTGTGCTGACACCAAGGATCTCAGGTGAGATGCACTCCTTTTCTCTCCTGAAAGGGATCTGCCCTCTCCAGGCAGCCTTCAAAGCCTTGGAGCTCTGCTTGGGGAGCCTGTCCTCCTCACCTCTTCAAAGACAAGGAACTTACTGCAGCAATCAAAACTTTACTGGCTGTGTTTGCTTTTCATATAGTGCAGACAGTGGATATCAGGCAGGAATTTTCTTTACAATCACCGTTTATATAATTTACTCTTGTTCTTTTCATCCCAGAGAAAGCCTAACCTCTTCCCATGGAATTTCTGTTAAGTGAGTCACAGAAGTCAACTGCTGCCCAGGCACTCACAGGAAAGGAGGATTTACATTTCATATGTGTTTTTAGGAACACTCTTCTGTCACAGCATTCATCTCCACAACTAAATTAGGTCATTCTTTTGCTTTTTCCCTCTCTGTATCGTAGAGGAAAACAGACATGATTTATCAGTCTGTCATTATGGAGAAGGCTTCATTCTGAATTTGTCCGTTCACTTCTAACTCCACGCAAACTTCGGCCTGTGATTCCCATCATTTTGGGGCTCCATAACCAGAGAGCATGACTGGGCAAAGACTTGGATACTTCGGTGATTAAATATTTATAAAACACCTAATTTAGATGGTGGGTGGATGAGAGCAAGGAAGCAACACTTCTCTTTGACGTGGTCTCCCCATAACCCGCTGGAAAATATTTGCCAGTAAGCAAAGATGCAGAAAGCAGTACTAGCAAATACGCTTTGTTTCTCCATGTGTGCTGTGCCTGAGGTGGCTGCTCATGGCAGGTCCCTGGGGGACAGCAGGTGTCACTGGCAAAGGGACAAAGGACCTCAGCCCCTCTGCACAGCACCTGGGTCCTCCTGCACTGCCCAGGGCATGCCCTAGAGCAGTGCTACAGGGGACCCTGTGCCTTTCCAGTGGTGATGGGGAAGAGAATGCTACTCTTAAGGATGTGAATGCTTTCCAGACTTCTATAGATTTTAGATTTATTGAATAAATTCTTAATCTTGCACCAAAAGTCCTTTGGGAGTTGCATATATAAACTTTTAAACCAAAGCAATCTTTTGCACTTGTGACCTGCTCCATTATTAGCGTGGAACAGATGGAAGAAATTCAGTTACTGCTCCATAGTCACAGAAACCTCCAACAAACAGGGCACTGTCTAACTAAATCTAATATAACCATTAATTCAAGGATCATTATTAAGATAATTCCATCATATACAAAAACTTTAAACACAAAATTGCTACATTAAGAGGAGCATCTTCATTGTTCTACCTGGCTGCTTTTTTTCTTTTGGGAGAAAAAAAAAAGGATAGTTCTTGTATTTTAACACGAGAAGAAACACTTAATCAGGTGTTCTGACCAGAATGTCACACTCACTGCATTTCTCTTTCATACACTCCTATTACAGCCAGAAAAGAACATGTGTTAGATTAAAACATTTTGGTCCTCAGCAGAGTAAACTGTTGATGCCATGCTGACAGCCTGTTAACAGCCATCAGCTATTACTAGAATTACTGTGGGAGTTTGTAGGAAGGCATTTGCAAATGCTTTATCAATACAGATTTACCTCAGCAGCAAAGGACAGACAGCATCACTTGTTGCAGCCTGGGTGGAAAATGCCTGCTCCTTCCTCCTAGCCAAAGAAAAAGCACCTGAATCAAAATGAATTGCAGGGAGACAGCTCAGGAGCTATCTGGGGCAGAAGCTAACAGTCTCAGGGAAGGAATGGAGCTTCAAGAATTGCAAGCATTTTCCAATTTTTACCTGTAATCAGGCAGCACACCTCCAAAGAAAGCTCTCATTAAGCTCTTTTATCCATTCACTCCAGACTGCAGCTTGATTATGCTGAGATTTCAAGCCCTGATATTTTTAGCATCATTCTCTTGCTTTTTCCCTTTGTCAGCAGGTATATTTGCATTTTTAAATAGGCAAATTCTAATCATAAATGTAGATTAGTGAAAAATCTCCCAATCTGTACCTAGACATAAATACTGCTCTGGCTGGATCTGAGCTGGGATGCAGAGATTTATCAGTGGTGTTAGGTGCCCTCTGGACCAGGCAGCTCCTTGCCTTTGACTCTGCCCATCTTGGCTCAAAGGATTTTGAAGTCAAACGTGTTTTGTAGATGTTTACACCCCACTACCTCTTTCTGAAAAGATAAAAACTTCACTTGTGCACACTCCTCTCTGCAAATTTGGTTTGAGTTCCTCTGATAGTGAGAGCTTTTGCTAAATTTCACCACATAATTACTGAAGTGCAAATCCCCAGGAAAAGCAATCTGCTGTAAAGATTTCATATTTGCAGCTTAAGAGATGCTGATTAGTTGGTGTTTTATTCCAGCATCAAATTGCAGTATCTTCCTTAGAGCATGCATAACCACTGATATTTTAAAATTTATTTCTCATTCCTTTTCATTAATATGCAATTTTGCACAAATATTTCCTTCAGCTAGGCATATTGCTTAAAAAGTTGAACACCATAAATGGAGCACAAACAATATACAAAAATTTAGTTGATTTATTCAACAGACTTTGTCTTCCTCTGTCTTGCTCTCTTCTCTACCACTACCACATTAACTAATTATCTTTTCCTTTTTTTTCCCTTTTTTAAAATATTCTGCAACACATAGGTAACTTCTTGCTCATTTCAATGGCTGGCTTTAATTCTTGGTGCAATTTAATATTAGCTTACTACCTCTAACAGCCCTTCCAAAGTTTGTTGAGTGGAAAGGACAGGGCACAGTGAGCCCTTGTCTGTGTTGAACAACTTTGCTTGTGTTTCTTTTCTGTCCCAATCTGGCACCAAGCAGAATACAGGCAAGCTCAGCCTCAGTCTGCTGAAAGACCTATATTTTCCACGAGCCACAAATTCTGCTCTCAGAAAAACTAGATAATAAAAAAAGTGTGTCTCAGTTCCTTCATACAGTCATATGCAGTGGGATTAAAAAAAAAAAAAGTTTTATACCAGTTAAAAAGCAAGATTGACTGCAGGAACAAAAGAAGGGAGGATTCAGGTGTTAATGTATAGGTCTCTGCCAAACATACACACTCTTGCAGCATTAGGATTAATTTTGTTCAAATTCCCCAGGGCAAGTGTTGCTCAGCATAGTTATGTGTGGCTGGAGAGAGCCACAGTAAGAGCAGGAGGCTGAACTTGAGCTGAAATATTGCCTGAGCTTGGGAAAGATCATAAAGAACCAAAGGAACAACTTGCAGCATGTAAAGACTGCTGGAGGGAGCTCCTCAATGATGTACATGACAGCTCAGTTGTACAGCAGGGTGTAGCTAAACAGAAAGCAGACCAGCACAAAGAAATGCCTGTGCAAGGCCAGAGACCTTGGGAGCTTGTGCTGTTCAAATTGTGGCAAAAAAAATCCCCACATTCAGGAGCAACTGTACACTTACACAAGAGCAGAGCTACAGAGCAGAAACATGCAGCCAGGACCTGAATTAGAAAACACTATTGTACTGATGTGCTGGTCATACACAATACCAGCAAAATGCTGCTGTAAACCCCAAGGTCAAGGCAGCCCCAAAGTCTTCAGTGTCTTCAGGGTCAAAACATATGACTGGGTCATTTAAATTAGCAAGTCACCTTTTGTTTATACTACTCTTCTTATGAATAGCTTTAATTATAGCCTGCAGCACAAGCCTCAGTTAGCCTGGGAGTTTCCACGCAGCATTTGCTGCCCACAGCTGGCACCTGGGGCTCCTGCCAGCTCAGTGAACCAGCCGTGCCAGCACTGACTCCCAGCTGCACGGGCAGTGCCCTGGCAGCGCTGCAGTGTCTGCACTTACCTTTGGACTGCACCTTTGTCCATGCGGTGATGAGCAGTCGCCTGGGAATTTTCCTGCAGCTGAACATCTCCAAGTCACTCCCCCTCTGCAACACGGGAATCGAGGAACTGGAACTCCTCACCAGTGGTACCTGCGCTGCACTAGCCCACTCCCCCATTTTTTTTGGCATGCATTTGCCCTCGGGGACTAACAGCGGCTGTGCATCAGGGGCAGGGACGGCGGGAGCTGCGAGGTCCTGGCGCACAGCGCTCTGTGCTGGCTGCTCAGCTGCCACCAGTGTCTGTCTGCTCCTTGGAAAAGGAGAATTATCAACTGCCTCAGATGCTACCAGCTGTCTTGGTTCAATAACTAGGTCAGCTAAAGGTTAAACCAGCTGAGGCATAAGCAGCAAGTTTAAATTTAACAAAAAAAAAAATACAAAAAAAAAAAAAAGAGAGGGAGAGAGAGAGAAATAAAAACAAAGCCGTGGAGGCCGGCAGTCCACGTCACAGCCATTCACACTGAAGCCATCTCATGTTTAGGGGGCTAAATGCACCTCAGACATAAATCAGCGACACTAAACCAGCAATGAAATCAGCTTGTTTTCTTTGATGCACCCTACTGTGATAGATTAATAACTTTCTGCTTTTTATAGTAAATTATGTCAGAAATCGTAGTTCCATTACAAATTATACCATTTACCAAGCCTAGTGCAACTTTAAGGACATTACACATTTAAATCAATCATGGTTTAACATGCACATTTTTTAATTTTCCTAGTGGTGTGTAATTGTGTTTGAAGCTTAGGATTTTGCTGCTTTGGTGGGAAAGACACATCTAGCTTTCCACACTCATGTAGGGAATACATACTTTGGAGATAGTGTAATGCGACATTCCTCCACTGAGAAAATCAGAATGACATGTAAGGAAGTGGTTTGTAGATCTCAGAGCCAGGTTTTAGCAGTGGAAAGATAATTTCTGTGCTAATACTGCCACCCATCGAAAAATAAGAGGCACAGTCATTGTACGTCCCTGTTTTCGTCTCTTCTTCCTCTTTGGTATGCTGCAGTGTTTTCATGGATATTTTCTCCTCACTGCTGCCTTCAATAAAGTAATGCTATCAGGTAAAAATTGTAAATAAACTAAACCTAAGTGGCAGGTCAAATATAGCTATAAACCAGAAGATAAATTCTCTCCAGAACAAAACCAGTAACGTATGGAAGTCTCCCTGTGAATGGTGACAGGCAGCTACTAAACCCCCAGCTCAAAAACATGGCATGCGTAAACATATATATCATTAAAGTACATGCAGAGCCCTGATCCAACAGAATTCCACCAGCTGGGCTCTTCCCTCCATCCTGGGAGAGCTGCACTTTTCCTTTGTTAGAGAGAGAATCTCGCTCTGACCTCCTGCTATTTTCTCTGAGGTTCTCACACCTTTTTTATCTCCTGCCTCACTAGCATTACGATCAAACCACATGATTCTTTACCTTGTGGTGGAGTGGTGGTTTCCCCTCGATGCAGCCACAGTTGTTTCTTTGCCCTGGTTGTGGGAGGTTCCCTTACCTTCAAGTGTCTCTGGTTTCACAACTTCTTTCCTGAATCGTGCTTTTACCTTTACCATTTCCTCTCACAAATTATTAACATCCACATCACACAATGGCCATTAGCAGTGAAACACTTGAACCATGCAATTTTACAATAAATTCCCTTGCACAAAGATTTGATTTTCTTTATTATCCCTTGCATTTCACAAGAGTTACTCCTGCATCTACAGTAGCAGGAGCTAAATTTAGTTCCTAAATTTAGGAAACCAGCTGCTTTCTCCTTCCCTGACTCACCCTTTGCTGTGCAGTCCTGCTCCCACTGTCAGCTTTTGGTCAAAGTTATTCTTGTTAGTAAAGCCAGCACGAGGTACATGAGGGATGTGAGGGCTGTCCTTGAGTCAACAAAAAGACCCAAGGAGACCTTTTTATGAACTTTGCAAATATCAACTAAAATGTTTTTAAAAGGCAAACTGTTATACTTCAATACTTTAAAACAATGCTCCTTCTTTTTTCCTATTAGCAAAAACCCAATCTTGCTTATGAGTAAAGTAGTATATCACTTTTTTTAACACTTATAACTTTTGTTTCCTGGAAAGTGGAATTAATTATGCTTTTCTACTGACAAACATCCTATAAATTATGGTTTTTGTGCTATATGGACCCTAGGGTTTTATTAAGCAGCTGCATCTCCTGTGTAGCTGCAGATGAAAAACTTACCAGGACGGCACAGGTGGAAAGGTCATTAACAGAACTAGAGAAATCCATCTGCAAATCTCACTCTGTAAAGGGTTTTATGTAACAGCTCAATCTCACTTAGATGCTATTGAATAACAGGCAGCATGCTGGAAATCTTCTAATGCTTTACACAGCCTGGATTTATGGACAGGGGGTTAAATCACTGCATTGCTTATTGTCTGAAGGATGAAGAGTGGGGAGTTCTAGACCGGTGATTTATTAAATATGGATGCTGTTATGATTCTTTCAAAATGAAAAAAAAAGGCTCAAAAAATGATGTATTCTTCATGTAACACAATTTCAGAAATGAGCAAGTCTCCAGAAGTTTTTGAAAAAGTTAAGGACTAACCATTTTTCAGTTACAGCAACAGAAAAAAGTGAGATGACAAAGGCAATAAGATATTGTTTGGTTAATTAGAGAGTTACCCCTGGACAGCTTTAGTTAGGACTTCCCATGCAATATTTTTACTTCGTGAGAGAGTGTAAGCTGTTTCACAAGACAAAAGTTTATGAGCTGTGTAACCAGTGCCAGAGTTATCCAGTTCCCCAGCTGATGGAAAGTTCCTCCAAGTCCAATGCCCTCTCTGTTGTTTTATGATCTGAGGTTGTAGAACTTCTTTCCAGCTCTTCTTTCCACAATTCTGGAAAATCTAAGATGCTTAGCTGCCACTTCTTATTCCTTAGCTGGATTCCCTTATTCTCTCAGATTATCTAAACTTTCACCTTATTTACTAATTTTGCTAAGTACATGGTAAAGGAATAAACTGCAGCAGTCTGACCACTAAACTTGAGCAGCACAAAATCAAAAAATCGAAACGGGCAACAGCAAAACTTACACAACTTCACTGTTGGATTTCACTGTATTTGAGAAACCTGTGTGTAAGCACAGATTATCTTTGCTTTGATTAGGTTTCACACAATTGTTACTGCTTGCAACTGAAATTCTCATTAAGATACAAGAATTGCAACATTGTTTTCCTACACATCTTGATGTGAAGTTGATCATTCTTAATGATTTGCATTCTCCCATTCTTCCCTTACTGCCCTACAGAGATATACATTAATTTTTCTATGTAATTTTGCAAGCAAGATTATTGGAACAATGATGCTTCTGGGACTTAAGGTGAATAACTAAGAAAAAAATATGAACGAAAAGATTTTAATTACTTGGAGGAATAAAAACAAAGGCTCCTGGTTATGTCCTATTAGGCCAACCTCCTAATATCTCACTTATATTTGCATATACTCCCCAGTTTATTGTCAGTAGATGAATTTATGATACAAGATCCTTTTCACCAAAGGCAAAGGTATCCCTGTTTTGTCTACTTGCAAAATATTATTCCAATCATTCCCCAAACAGCCATGGACCTCACTCTAATGCAAATTGTAAATTTAAATTCTATGCAGCACCTGCCATGGAAGTAAATAGTATTTTCAAATACCCCCCAAACAATTTTTATAGAATATCTGAGTAACTGCTGAAGTGCAGGGATCAAATATGTTTGAGCCTGGGACTTCAGAGCTACATGCAGAAATGAAGCTGTGTGCCACCCCTTGCAGGAAAAATAATACTGATGGACCCAGCCTTGTGAATCCCTAGAGGACAGGTCTGGTTTCTAACACATGTAGGTTCTACTCCTAACTCACAATTCCAGAAACTTCTCACAGATTTTAGAAAGACTGGATTTCTGGTATCTCATTAATAGATGGTCAATAAAGCACAATTATTTTTTTTTTTTTAGTTATACTATTAAGTTAATTCCCTAAGAATAGTGCTGATGAATCAAAAATGTACCTCTAGCAATTCCATATACCAAGAACTTTAGCAGCAGAAGCTAAATTAACAAGGAATAATATACAATTTAAAGACTTTCAGAACAGTCTGGACTGTTGTCCCAAATTTGCACAATTATTCCATCACCAAAGAGAATCCAGGTACATAGCAGCAATGGCATTTCTGTTTTCTTTTGCTTTTTGACTGGCCAGAAGTAACCAATAAATTGAAAATACTGAACAAAAGGACTCTTCAGCAGGACTAGAATGCAACTGAAAATACTGGCAAGGACTTCTCCCCATAGCTGGATCCCAAGCACCATTCTGTGCATGTGCTCATGTGTGGGGTAAGAAATTGCAACTTATCCACTGCTTGGACATTTAAATAAAATATTTAAATAATGCTATAAATGCTAAGAAGTTGACCTGCTATTTCATTTGTCTGCTTTTGAAATGAAACTGTCCTGTTTATGCAGAACACTTGTTCTATTTACTCTGTGCCCTCAAAACAACAGACAGACTCACAATCTGTGAAAACCATGGACTAAACAAGGAGCAAAGAGGACTGGAGCAACTGAGAAGTAACTAACAGTTTTTTCCTCGCCTCAGGTCACTCATGCACAAAGCAATTACTAAAGGATTATTAAACAGAAGAAGGCACAGACAATTTTATTTCCTGTTACCTCTACACTTCTGTTTGTGAACATGCAAGCCTTAAGTTTCAGAACACTTTCCCAAATAAGGAAATTAGGTCATGTTCAGGAGGAGTCATATTTGACAACATATTTGAATTCATCACTAGATATGGTGGGTTCACTTTAGCTGGGTGCCAGGTGCCCACCAAGCCACTCTATTACACCCCTTCTCAGAGGGACAGGAGAGATGTAATAAGACACAAAACGACTTGTAGGTTAAGATAAGGCAGTTTACTAAAACAAAACTAAAAGTTTGTGTGTGCACAAACAAAGAGTAACAAAAGGAAGAAAATTATTCTCTACTTCCCATCAGCAGGCAATGCCCAGCCACTTCCTGGGAAGCAGGGCTTCAGCACAGAAGGCAAACACTGTAACAACTGAATGCAAAACCTTCCTCCTCCTTTTCTTANGTGCCCACCAAGCCACTCTATTACACCCCTTCCCAGAGGGACAGAAGAGATGTAATAAGACACAAAACAACTTGTAGGTTAAGATAAGGCAGTTTACTAAAACAAAACTAAAAGTTTGTGTGTGCACAAACAAAGAGTAACAAAAGGAAGAAAATTATTCTCTACTTCCCATCAGCAGGCAATGCCCAGCCACTTCCTGGGAAGCAGGGCTTCAGCACAGAAGGCAAACACTGTAACAACTGAATGCAAAACCTTCCTCCTCCTTTTCTTATCTTTGATACCCGAGGTGATGCCTTATGGCATGGAATGTCCTTTTGGTGAATTTGTGTCAGCTGGCCTGGTTGTGGCCCCTGCCAGGACCCTGCCCACCCCAGCCCACTCAAGGCAGGTGGGAATGCTGGAGAGGCAGGGCTGCTGCTGGGCCAGCACTGCTCAGCTGCAGCCAAAGCACTGCAGAGCTCTCAGCAGTGCAAGCACAGCTCTGGGAGGGCTGTGAGAGAAAGGAGCTCCAGCTCAGATTGACCCAGCACACCAGAGTAATAACATTTTACACTCATTTCAGATAGTTCTGTTCAAATGCATTACCATGCTCTGAATGTATATATTTGATATGTTTGATAGGAAGATGGAAACAACAGAATGTGAACAACAAGGCAAAACTACCAAAGAAGAATACCCAGGAAAACATCAGTGTGTCCTTATTAGGCTTAGGTTATTATTAATATTGAATATAGAAGTAGTCCTCTTTTTTAAGAATCTAAGTATTATTATAGTAGTTATAAATAACTACTATAATTAGTTACTTTAAAATTACAGAGTTCTTGGAAAAAAAAGGTTGCTATATATTTCTCTAAATTATATTATTGAACTGTACAGATAAAGAGTCCTTATTTGAATATTACAAATTATTTCACCAGAATAAACAAATAATAGAAAAGACCATAAAGCTTTTAGTTTATAGAAATGTAACTATAACATGTTCATTTCTCATACTCTTACTGGAGGTCTGCAATTCATTGGAAAGTTGGGAGATCCATGTTCTTCTTCCTTCATAGAGAACATCTAGACTTCATTACCAAACTCCTGCTTGCTGGTGTTTAATTACCACTGTACTCAAAAAACATGAAGTCCTAAGGGGATAAAAAAAAAGCACACAAAACAAATAATTCTTAAATGTGGTTCTTAGTTCTGAGATGCCCTGGCTGCATGGCACCTGATGTACACCTTCCTCTAAGAAACCTCACAGGGGGAGAAGAAGGTGGAGGCACATTTGCCATGCCCTCACCACCAGGATCTCTCAGAATGGGACATCCACAGAGACAGAAAGATGGTGAAAGACCAACATGGGAACTTTAAATTTATCACTAGCTAAAGCTTCCTTTACTCAGGATTTCTGCCCTGACTTTGTTCAGCCTGATTCATTCCCTCTCATTTTACCTCAGGCTGGAGTCCACCACAATAATGATTATCTTTAGTTTACTGGTGGGGACCCCATTTCTGTGCCTGAAAGCCCAGGTTGCTCACCCTTGCTAATGCTGCACTAGATTCACTTGGTAGCACAGGAACACACACAGGAACCAAAACCCTGTTCATGCACGGGGCTGTCAGAGGTTGGTGAGACCTTTCCAAACTCAAGGTGCTGCACATGCCCCTTTTCTGCCTCTCAGCAGCCCAGCCAGCTCAGAAGCAGTGGGTTTCATGTTTTGAAATGGCACCTTGATGCAGAATTGCACTGTTAGGTGGAAACAGGAGTGTGTTCCACCTTGTTATCCAAGAGGGAAGTGAGCTGCCCTGCACTATTGGCAGTCCGAGCGCAGCTGAGAAGGGCTCTGACAAGTTCAACGAGCTTAGGATCCACAGCAGTCCCTCCATCTGGCAATTGCTGCTCTGAGAGCATTAATCCTGCTCAATTCAGTGCTTCACGTGCTTCCAGAGAGAGTTGGGAGGCAGTGGCTGCAGCATTCAGCTGTCCACCAGCCCAGCAGGCTGCTCGGGCTTTGCACGGGTCTCTTGGCTACTGCTGATCTGTATTTTTCTGGTTTCACCATCCATAAACTTGCTTTCCTCTGCTAATGAGTCTGTAACAAGTCTTCCCTTTTCCTTTTTGCAGTCCCACTAAATATGAAAGTCTTCTTAAATACAATTAGCACTGCTTGTAGTCTAGAATAAGCTTATTGTCCAATTCTGTGTTGCCTTTTGTGGTCAGTTTTACACACAGAAGGTCACAAGCTGTTGCCCACTTGAAGGAGATCAAAATTGACTCCTTTACCATCACAATTTAAACATGGAGATGAAAAAGTTGGTTTATGTTCATGTATTAGTGAATGACAGACTTACGATAAGGAAGCAAGCACCAATCATGACAGCTTTCATTTTCACATCAAGGTCCATTGGGAATGAGATTCCAAAGTTATCTGTATCTGTAAACATTTCCCGCACCAAACCAGTCCACTGCTTAGAAATCCTCCCAACAGCACAAGTCTCATCCAGAGACTTCACCTATAGTTTAACATAAAATTTAAAAAATAGTCATCAAACCTGTCATTCACAATATTCCTAAATCCATTTAAGAATAGATTCATTTAAAAGCTTCAGACTGTTATTTTAATTAGTACAGTTATTGAGCGCAAGGGTTTTTACCAAAAGGCAATCAGACTATCAGAAAGTTGGTCTAAAGTATTAGAGCCATGAACTTGACTCTGAATCTGACTGGGAAGTTGAATTCCTTGATGGTGCTGGTATGCAGCAACCACACACACACTCTCTGCTGGAAGTGGTGTCTTTTAGCCAAGACAGTGAATTAGCTTCTCCTGCCTTGCATCAGGAACTGCTCCAGTGAAAATCAAACAAATTACATTCTTCAGTTCAAAAGCAGAGATTAGCCCTCTAGCAACATTACATTTTCTAAAGTTAGATCCAGTCTTCTGGGTCATGTGAAAGATTAGTTTCCAAAATAAAATGATAAAAATTTGCTGTAGTAACTATTTGCAAAGTCATTTTAAACATTAAGTTGTAGCCTTGCATTATCTTTTACTTAATGTCCACAAAAACAATGTTGCATAAATCAATGTTTTTTAAAAGGAAAGATGTAACTCTTCAGTGATTCAACTCTATATTTCAGGTCTAAATAATCTTAACTTACTAGCTCATTGAATAATTATTAGATGATTAAATAAGTGGTTGAAGGAAGTCATTTTAATAGACACCTGATACAGCTGACTATATTTTTCTTAAAGAACAGCTTCAAAAATATTTTGGTGCTAAATATTTCAATTAAGTGAATTGTGTGCAGCTACAGGTAATCCTCAGTGATCACTGATGAGTGGCTCTAACACATGATTTCTGGAAGTTTGTCTAGTTTATCTAGAGTAATTTAGGCATCTAGAGAAGTCATTTGGTAATACCAGCATTAAAAGATGATGTAGAAATTACTTAATATATACTACAGTTCAATTGATAGGTAGTGGGTCGAGCAACAAACTAATACCAAGCTACTATCTGATACGTGCAAACAATGTTTCCATTGCATACCTCAAAATGAATGTCCTCACAACACCGGCACACAATACATGGGCCGGTAATTTTCAGGATATCCGTTCTTCTCTCATCTTGAATGGTAAACTTTGGCAGGCAGGCATGCCAGTTCTGGACAACATAACCAACTGTTGTTCCTGGAGGTGCCTGGACTTCCAGCTTCACAGGGAAGAGAAAACCTCCAAGTGAATGATCATGCTTTCATATGCTAGTGAGACAAAACCCACACCAGCACACAAATTAAAAGCAACCTATTTTTCCACAACAATCAGGCCTTACAAAGCATTTTGCTGTGAATGTTTTCAGAAGACCACTCAGGTTGCAGACCTCCTATTCAGCTTTTGCCTTCAAGAAAACAGTAAGAGACTCCTCAGGCTCTGGAGCACACAAACTATGCATCTACAATATAAAGACCAAAGTCCAGTGCAAGAAAGGCAGTGAATATCCCAATGGCATTTAGTGAAGGCATTATACGGTGCAGCTACTACAAATGCCTCAGCAGGAGCTCTGAGTAGTTAGATTTAGAGCTTCAGAAGTTCAATCATTCCAGAATTACGTTGGTATTTTAAAAACCTCATGAATGTCACTGTGTTGAATGTCACTACAAGAATCAGAGCTGCAAAATGAAAACTCTAGCTGTTATTTTATGAAAGCTGCTGCCTTACTCTTCCATTCCAAGTCCATCCCCAGTGCAGATTTCAGCACCAGCCACAAGTTCCCCAACATGCTGTTCAATCAGATTTTTCATTACCACAACCAGAACTGGCCAGCGAGTCCAAGTGTTGCAGCACACTTGCTTCCTTCCAGAAGAACCCAACCCACAAGAACCTCATCCACAAATCCCACAGATCTCTCTTCCCACACCTTACTGGCAAACCCTACTCATTTCACCTCACCTCCTGGTTCAAGACAACCCCACCTTAAAGCTGCACAGGAGGTGCCTGTCCCAGGAGCAGGCAGGCAGTGAGAGGCAGCAACTCACCTCCTGCAAACAGCAGGGGCAGAGGCAGGAGGAGCAGCGGAGGGGTCTGTGCAGCCTTATCACCTCACGGCCCAGGTTGTCAATGATCCTCAAGGTGAAGGGCCGTGATGGCCCACAGCAGTTCCTGGTCAGGCAGTCAGTGTCCTCTGCTGCAAAGTACACCCTCTGTCCTAGTGCATTCTTGAGTTCGTATTTGTTGTTTTCTTCAAAGCCAGTCACAACTGAAAAATGGGAAACAAACCTGCTAAATTCCTAGGAGTGTCTGGTCAGACACTCCCTGCTCACTCTGCAGCTGCTCTTTGGGAAGGCAAGCCTTGCTCAAAGTCTGTCAGAGGCAGCTCCTGGCAAAGGGCAATGGTAGGAAAGGACCCTCAAGCAGCAAAGCCTGATGGAGAAGTTCAAGGCAAGAAGCCACCATGAGTAAGGACATGTGGAAAGAAACTAAGATTCCCATCTGTCCCAGTGTCCTCCCTGGTCACAGGCACCTGCTGCCTGAACAAGTACTACCATTACCAATAACACAGCAGGGAAGGTTCTCAGGGGAGAATTGAATGGATAAGAGTTAAAGAGAGTTGTGAATCTGGGGCTGAAGCCAGGAAAGGGCACAAATACTTTCAGAATAAGAAAGGCACAAAAAAACCCTCTCAGTCAAGATTTACAGCAGCACACATCAAAAAATAACAAGAGCCAGGACAGAAATGTTAATTAATTTCTATAACAAACAAGAGCACTCATAAGTTTTAGAAAGAACCAGAAAGAAAAATGCAGCAGCAATGTTAGGGGTTACCTGGGATGTATGATCCATGCTATTCTTTCTATTTGAAAGACATTGATAATACAACTTGGATATTCTTAAAGCACAGAATGAGAGGAGCAGAAAGAAAGCCATTCAGTCTGCTAAAACAGCAGGATTGCCTGTGAAAGGGATCAAAGCCACATCCCACCCAGAATTAGGTGGGATGTGACAGGACAGAAAACAAGATCTTTAAGTAAGGAAGAGAGGAGAGTAGAAATCATTGTTAACAAGTAACATTGGAAATGTGTGACTTCATCTACAACTAGCTATATATCGACTAGAGCATCTATAACCAAGATTATTCAGTTGCATTGCTGTGTATCTTTTGAGATACAGAACCTGCTGAAAATCTTCTTCCCTCCTATTTTTCCTTCCTCTCCTCCACTTCTTCAGGACTTCTGCAGGAATTGAGACAGGTAATACAAGAAAGACAAAGGTGGTAACCACATGAAAACATAGTGTCAAATAAAGCCTACACTTCACTATTCTTTGGATTATTAGATTTAAATGCTTTGTACTTACTCTCGAGAAGTTCAAGTTGCTGATGAATTAATATCTGGTCAATCTGCTCATGGTTGAAAAATTAAACAGAATAAACAGTTAACAAGTAGCAACTAAGAAAAACTGTAGCTTTAAGAACCGCTGCTGTTTCGTTTCAGAATAAAAATGTATGGATGGATACATTGTGTGGAGCGAGATCATCTCCCAGTTAAGCTATGCAAACAGCTCGCTGGCCTC
This sequence comes from Irena cyanogastra, assembly GCA_013397155.1. Lineage (NCBI taxonomy): Eukaryota > Metazoa > Chordata > Aves > Passeriformes > Irenidae > Irena > Irena cyanogastra. Next base: position 1,165,677 of record VWZV01014643.1, on the reverse strand, counting down.
CTTGGCCTGTCCTCTGCCCGTTTAGCAGAAGGGTGTTCCAGACACTGGAGCTGATGGGGACAGCTGAACCCCTGCTCTGGGGACAGCACACAGGGCTAACAGGCCTGTGCCCCCTCAGGACTCAGAGCCTGACAGAGCTCTGACATCATGTCCCAGAGGCTCCACACAGACAAAAGCAGGAAATGGGAGTATTTTAGAGTAGAAGCTCAGCTACTGCTCAGCTCTAAGAAAAATTCAGGGGAAAATCAGCCTCTCCTCACCAGTGCTTTTGTTTGTTTGTTTGTTTGTTTGTTTGTTTTTTTAAGCACTTTGCAAAACTGGCAACAATACATCAGTATTAATCTTTCCAGTGCTGAGATGAACTGTATTTTACAGTACAAGGTACTGTACAAGTACAAGTACAAGTACAAGTACAAGTACATTACATTCAGTAATGTGGAAACAATTCTTATTTTGCTATTAGCATTCTCTATGCTGTGAAGTCCGACTGGCAGCTCTACTAAAAATATTAAGAGGTGTGAAGAAAGCATCATATAGAAAATTAAGTGCCTCTAATGTGCTAGAGTTGCCCATATTATAGGTATTTATTCTATACACCTTTCTGAAGGACATTGTATCTCCCAGACAGTAACTTCAGAAGTGGGAAGATGTGTGATAGCCCTGTGTCCCCCATCCTTTAGCACCCTACTGGGCAGGAAGGTACTCCTGAACAAGTGCTACATCTCTGACAGGTGTCTCTGCATCCAGACAATACTAAAGGCTTCACTTAGCAGCCCACGAGCAGTGACCCATGCAGCTGCAACACAGCCAGATGCTTTATTCAGCTATTTCATGGTGCAGCTGCTTCCCAGAGCAGAATACCTCATCTCTGGGGAAGGAGGAAGGGTGCAGGTACCTGTGTGAGGTACTCCAGTCCAGGAGGGCAGTTGGGAATAGAAGGAGGGATAGGCATCCAGATTTTCCCATCCATGGTGGGCTGGTTCTGGACAGGTGGAACAACAAATCCAGCTGGGAATCCCATGGGCTGTGCCTGGAATCCATAGTTATCTACACCTGTGACATTTGGAGAGACACAGTTACGAAAGTTAAATGTTGGAAAATAATTGCCCTGTCCATCTTCAAAAGAGTAATTTATTCACTGTTTGGAACTATGGAGATCCTTATACCTTATGTATTTCAGTTATTAATACAATAACTCTCATGAAGGAAGTGCTGTGGGAGGTTCTGGTGCCTCATACAAAACCAAACCAAATAAATAAAAAAAATGCATCATTCTTGAATACAGAAGAAATTTCATTCACATTGAGATAGTCAATTCAACAAACAGAAATAAATTAATGAAGGTTATTTCTAAGTAGAGAAGAAAGAATAAATTACATGAAAAACATTAGCATTTACATGCTGTCAGTTGAGCAAACGAGGAATTTTAAGACAAATTTTCCTGGAACTATACCTTCTACTTTTGTGAAAGGAAATGTCCTTTTAGCAAAATTCATCTACAGTTTTCAAACCAGATGACTCACAGACCTTCAGCCCACACCAGCTCACACCAAATTTCACATTACAACAATTTTTACGTTACAACACCTGGACCAGTGCATGTGAAAGATCAGGCTGTGGCCATAAGCAGGCCAGTACCTCAGGTGATGAAAACAGTGGCTTAAAACTCATAGGTGGGCACATCACCCACCCCAGAGAAGAATCCTCCCTTTGGGAGTTCAAAATCACTTTTATGTCTGAGCACAGTCTTTGCACACCAGCTACCTGCTGCTATTGTGGGCAAGTGTGTGCACAAACAATCACTCAAAACAACAATGCCCCTGTGACCTCCATGGCACAAGCAGGGAGTGCTCGTTCCCTGCTAAAGCCAGCTGCACTTACAGACCTCAGAGTGCCTTGTCCCAGGATACACAAGCTTTAACTTGCAAACAGCACAGTAACTTAGCCCAAACATTTTGCTTTTTACCTCTGACTTATGCTCTGAGCCTGATTGTTAGGTATTTATTGTGATTTGGTTCTTCAGAAAGAAATCATTGCCAGAATGAGATGTTCAGGAGTGCTGCATTTGGAAGTGGAGCAGAAAACGAGACAGAAGAGGAGAGAGCAAGTGAGGGAAAGTGTGAGGTATAACCACCTGCAAAGTACAGCAACAGAGTATGAAACAGGAACTGAATACATGCAGAACTGCAAGAGGAAAACAATTCTTTCTTCACTTCTGTATTTCTACAGAAAAATAAAGTGAAATACTGAAGTAACATGATAATTTAACAATCTGATTATCAGTAAGAACCTGCTGCACATTAATTGCAACCAGTAACACTCAGAAAACCTCCCTAGCAAGTCCCCACAATGACCACTGAGGAACACCTGACATTTTTAACTCCTACCACTGCTGGTACTGCTCAGCACATACTAGCATGTAGAACCACAAAGGAAAGAAATGACTTTTCAGCAAAACAGAAATTAAAAGCAACTCTGTAGAATTAATAGCAGAAAAGTAAATTGGAGATGATCACCTTTTTACAACCCCATATTCCCCATGCTTATTTCCTAATGGTCTCACAGATCTGTAACCAAGCCACCCACCTTGGTAAGTCCCAGGGACCTGCTGAGGGGAGCCATAGGGCATTCCAGGTGCTGTGGCAGGTGGAGGTCCTGGAAGAATGGAAAATACACTCAGCAGAGTACAGATCAGTTCCTTCTACCCTGGGCTGAAGATGCCCAGCACTGAGTCCTTTTCCAGCATACTCATAGAACAAAATCTAGGCAGCTGTTTTCTGTACAGCAAAGATATACATCAGGGACCAAATTTATGAACAGTGCATGCATCAACAAAACTTAATGGAGTTCTGGTCCTTAAAGCACAGAAAAAAAAACAGGCAATGCACAGGATGTCACAAAGATGTCACAGAATCACAGAATTGTTCAGCTTGGGAGGGACCTCCTGAGATCATCCAGTCCAAGCCCTGCTGGAGCAGGTCAGCTCACTCTGTCTGGAGCAAAGATGCCTTTGTTCATTGATCTTTAGAAAGAGGCTTGAGTTCAGAGCATTGCCAGGAACTGACAGGCTGCCCTCCAGTACAGAACATAGCAGTGAGCCACTCCCCTCTGTGTAAAACCTTGTCTCCCAACTTCTTCCAAGTTCAGAATATACTAATGCCTCACCAGCAGATGGAGAGTGTTATGGATTTAAAAACATTTACCAGCTTCAGTTTATAAGCAGAAATAACCTGAATTTCAAGATTACTAAATTATTTATTACTTTTACTTAACTTCAGAAATCAAGATCTGAAAATGTAAGCTCTACATTTTGTAAAATATTCAATTTTAAAATGTAAATAATTTCAGGTTAAAACATTCATTCATATTTCATATAATTAGAAGGTAAGCTAATAGCTAAGCTAATATTGCTTGAATGTGCTATCTTTGATGGTAGCAAAAGTTGACATTTTGGTTATATTTTACTCACCTTGCATTTTCGTAGATCTGCTTGTAGTTGTTCTGCAAAAGAACATTTTTGTCTCATGATTTTTTAAAATATATAATTCCACACAAGATCTATTTAGAGTTCTCTATTATTGATAAAAGATATTTGCCTCTCTAAACTGCATGGGAAAGTGAAAATTACAAATACAACCAAAAATAAACTTAAATATCTCAGCTTCTTTCTAGGCTATATCTCAACTACTACTTAAGTCTGAGTTTTCTATGCCTACAGGCATGCTTGAGTATCCTGAAACCATCCCCAGCTCAGAAAAGCATTGGGATGTGGAAGACTCCACTGTGCAGCCATTCAGAAATATCCTGTAATTGATAGGAACAATTTACTGCAGTAATTTTAGGGCAGCTGGCTCAGTGTATTGATGTTGACCACAAAACCTGTCCAGGTAAACCCTGGAGCAGCCATGCTACCACCCACTCAGCTCTTTAAGCTATTCCATTTCTCTAGGGGTACAACTAAATAACACATATCCACTATTTGCCTTCACAGGATAACAAAGTGTGGTTGCCAAGAGGAACAAAAAAAAAAAAAACGAAACCAGAAACCAACCAAACCAAAACAAAATAAAATAAAACCACATGCAAAAAAAACACTACTTACTGACACCAGCTTAAACCTTGAGAGTTATTTCTTTCTCTGGGGTAATGAGAGAAGCAAGATAACAGCAGCAGCTGCTATCACAGACAGATCCGAAACAGTCAGGAGATCCAAACATGGAACTGTAAAAAAGAATGGTACATTCATTTTTACTAGGATTGAAATCTTTAAAATAAAAATTAAATCTAGTTGTTCTCTAAAAATAATCCAGTTCAATAATCAGTTAAACCATGAATACAATTTGTCTGTTATGATTCTTCTGTTTCGTTTCAATGAAGATGGTTGTTCAAAGCTGGGAAGTGAAACTGAAAGTAATTCCCTCCTGTTTTTCACTCCCAAAGTAAAAGCAGATCTCACAGGGTGACGTCTTACTGCTTCTGGAATATCATGCAGATTCAGTTGCTCTTAAAACATTCCTTTTTAATATACTTTTTCTTTTACTTTACTAACTCTTCTTTACTAACAAAACCACCACCCTGTTGCACATACTTTAATTGGGTTCTGGTCACAGGGTAGATTGGAATATAGACACTGTGTGAATGTAGGAATATCACAAATTACAGAAGAATAAAATTAGCAAAAAATAAGTTTATGCTGTGAGATGTTCCAGCTACATGAACTTCAGTGAAATACTGAGCGTTTCAACTAAATCCTTTGGTAAAGGGAGAGTGGAGACAGAATCACATGATTTATTTAATAGAAAGGCTTTGTAGTCATCCAGAATCTTTCATTGTCCCTACAACCACACACACAAGCCACTGTACAACCCAGGATTTAGAAACGGTTGATAAGCTCTATAGCAAAAAGCAATAAAGATTTTACAAAGCTCAGCCCTCGTTTCATCCCTAGATCCTTTTTTATGAATGTCCGTGTTTATTTTCGGTCACTTTCTCATTTTCAGAACTACATAACACATGTCCCCTAGTCTGATGCATGTCACCAGATATGCTACAAGAAATTCAGATAATTATAATTATGTTAAATATAGGGCTTCTGCTCTTTATCAGAGAAACAGAATACTAGCATGGTAAGTAGTTTCATTTCTTATCCAGCTCACTAAAATGTTGCAAAGAGCATGTTAATGTAAGCTCCCAAGCACAAACGTGCTTAACTCTATGGATATAACAAACCAGGCCCTTTCCAATAAGTGGTAATATTCGAAAAAACAGGAAGTTAAATAGCCAGGAGGCATGCATCAGTTCCCCTTCTGTGGCTTTTTTTTTTTGACATTGCATTATTACACTCTTCAGCCCCTGGATTTGAACCCTGATCGCTGGAGAAACAGTATCCTTAAAAACCATCTCGTTAATCTAATGAAATGAGTTGGTTTAGTCCAAAATGCTATTCAGAGTAGGAATTGATCTTTTTTTGGTTCTGATGCAGTAGGGTACCCTGCCCCCTTACACTGACTTTTGTCCTCAGAGCTGGGAGTGCCAGCACCCGGGAGCGCCAGCAGCCGGCGGCACAGGCAGGTCCCCGCCGGGCTCAGCTCAGCCAGCGCCGCTCGCCCTGCGGGCACAGCCCCGGGACAGGCTGCGGGCACAGCCCCGGGACAGGCTGCGAGCACAGCTCCGGGTCAGGCTGCGGGCACAGCCCCGGCACCGGCAGCGGGCACAGCCCCGGGACAGGCTGCGGGCACAGCCCCGGCACCGGCTGCGGGCACAGCCCCGGGACAGGCTGAGGGCACAGCCCCGGGTCAGGCTGCGGGCACAGCCCCGGGACAGGCTGCGGGCACAGCCCCGGGACCGGCTGCGGGCACAGCCTCAGGACAGGCTGCGGGCACAGCCCCGGGACAGGCTGCGAGCACAGCCCCGGGTCCGGCTGCGGGCACAGCCCCGGGACCGGCTGCGGGCACAGCCCCGGGTCAGGCTGCGGGCACAGCCCCGCTGCTCTTGCCCCAAGCGGGCTCTCCGGGACAGCCCGGGCAGCCGCACCTGCACTAGCGCAGTCTTGCCAAGCGAGCTCCTCCTCTGAAGGGATCAGCTCGAACTCAACCCGCCCTGCCCGGCCGGACAAACGCGGCGCTGCTCCTCGGCAGGCCCCCGCCCCAGCGCTGCTGATCACCACGCATCCCTGTGAGGAAAACTCCGGGATACCTGACAGGAGCTCGGTCAGGACGCTCCGGCGTCCCCGTGTCCCGCTGTCCCTGTGTCCCGCTGTCCTGGGTGCCGCCGTGCCCTGCCCGTCCTGCGCCGCTCGGGAACTCCCAGCGCTGCGAGGCGGGGAGCGAGGGCAGGGCAGGGCAGGAAAGTGATACCGCTCTGCCGAGAAACGCCGAAATTTCTACAGCTTCGCTATTCGTGACATTTACTTTTTCCATTTCTATCAGCCTCAATGCCGATTCAACCCTTTTAAATTTAATTAATTGATTAACACAATGCCTGCGTTTTAGTCAGAGGACATCGGGTTACATACAGGTGATAACGCCAAGTTCTATGTCCACCCTGAAAGGAGAACAAATGTATTTGGAACAATTTTACCTTGCTTATAAGGCAGAACCTCAGGGGGAAAAATATATTTATGTGGACTTCTTAGTTACAGGAACAAGAATGTACAATACTAAATTGTTTGGGAAACAAAGGACTTGGAGTAAGTTGGCTCACGCCCTGATTAACAACAGCTCTGCTGAACAGATCTTCTGCATCCTCTTTTGTACATTCATGTACATCAGATTGGAGCTGTTGGTGTCCACGGATGCCAAAGGAAAGTTTCTTCAAAGGAAACTGCATTTCATGTAAACCAACAAATCTGCTCACAGTAGTTGGTGCAGGTGTGAAACCCAAGACTGGGGATTCAGTAAGTGCAGGTCACCCTGTACATACTCTGTAGTCTTTGTCTTCTACCTCCCAAAATAAGGTCTCCATTTCAATATTGAACTTTCCATAAACAAAATCACCACAAAAAAACGCAAAAAAAACCCCAAAAAACAAAAAAAACCAAAAAAAACCCCCACCCCACCCTAACTATTATTCTAGCCCTGCACTGGATTTCACCTAAACACCAGATTTGACAGGGATTTGGGGGTTTTACTTTGCTTGTTTCCTCAGGTACAGAAGAATCTAATCTAAAGCTGACTAGCATTTTCCCACACATCTGCACTGAGTCCACTAAGAGGATTAACAGCAGACCAAGAAATAGGTTTTAAACATCTCTTAAGAAATAGGTATAGAATTATTTTGACATGGTTGGAAAATTAGAAATACATGGTAGCTTTTGATAGTACACTTCTTTTTTACAGGAATATAGCACAGTTATATTTAGCTTGGTTTACATTTATACACTGAAATTCAAATTGTATTGCCGAGCAAACATGACTTTTTGACATAGAGATGAACACTATTTCTTAGAAGAGAATATCATTGTCCTATCAGAGAGAACAAAGATAGTAGCATATCTCTTCCTTTCACTCATGTGTAAGTAGGGAAAAAAACCTATTCACCTGCAGTGGCAGAAAAAAAAGATGCCATGACTCACAAAATACAAAGTGATTTATCAGTCTTTCCCATATCAAAGAATGTACCAGTTCTTTTCTTATCTGGCTAGGATCACTGATGTAAGTGACAAGTCAGTGCTTTTCTGTTAGATCAGGGGGTTGAAATGGTCAGTACCTTTTTATTTTGTCCAGGGAGCAGATTTAATCAGCAGGAGAATGGCTAAAACATTAAGAGAGTTGGAATTGTTTCACAAGAAATAAGAAAATGATCATAGTCCTCATAATTTAATCTTTTAGGTTTAAGCATGTTTACCTGAAAAGAACCATTCTTTGTAAATTCTTGACCACAATTTTTAGGATTTCTATGTTGCTTACGGCCTGGATATTCAGAACATTACTTTCTACTGCTCTAAGTTCTGATGCTCCTGATGTTGGCTCCTCATCTGATCTTGTGGTGTCCATCACTAGAAGTAGGACCATTCCTTCTCCTGCAGAGGTCTCCAGTAACCTGGAGGTGAGCAGATGAAAGCAGCTCACACCTCTCTTGCATAACATCCCCTAACCAGCTTCTTCTCTCTCAGTGCTCAGGCAGGACATCTGTGCCAGGGGACGGGAGGAAGGTCACTCGGGGCTGAACCCGAGAGCAAACAGCCTCTGTGCAGCTCCTACTCTGTTTAACCTCATTTAACCTCAGGCATGGCACTGTTTGCACTGCTAAAGGAAATAATAGTGGTTACTGGGGGAGTGCCTTCTGTACCTATAGACACAATCCCAGAGAAGAATCCATTCTCCAGTGTTTGTAATCTGGAAAGCAAACCTGCAACAGCAAGCAGACATGGGAGATGACGACAAGCTGAGAGTAGTTGTTGTCTTTATAGAAAAGACACAGAATGTGAGGTATGAGGCACAAACTTGAGGGGGCTACCAGGAAATAAATTAAAAGGAGGAACAAAATAAAAAGAGGAATAGAGAAGAAAGAAAGAGAGAACAAAGAAAAAGAAGATTCCTCTCAGTGGCAGGCCAGGAAAAGCTCCTGAGCTGCACTGGCTGGAGCACCAGCCATGAGGTACAATTTTTTTTCTGCTGTTTGCCACCCTTCACTTGCACACATTTTGGGAAAACCTTTAATCGTAACAATGGTAATTCCTTTACCTTACAGTGCTTAGGCCCATATTCATGTGTGCAAGTGGTTATCTTAGCCCTAGAAATTGTGGGCCTCAGCAATGCTGCTGGAAGGTGATTTAAATAGGCAGAAGAATTGGTGGGAACGTTTAGAATGTATGTATGTGTTTGGGGAAATGCAATGAGTCTGAATCAGTTACATCGATTTAAATTCGTCTGTTCTCTAGCTGTGGTGTGTGGGTTAGGCAGAGACATCCCCTCATTTCCTGTGCTGAAAATAAAAGTGGTTCCACTTTCTGATACTGAAATTACAGCATTAGTTTTATTCCTGACTTTTGATGACAAAGTGATACTGACCTGACACAATTTTTACAATATTTAGAACTTGGAAAGTTTAGATTTTAAAAGACTGCTTCCAACCTAACTATTCACATTTAAAGAATCTTCTCCAGAATCAGTAAGTTATTTTCCTTCTTTCCATTTATAGTACATGTTACATCCAAACTAGTAGTGGTTTTGAAAACAGGTAGGCAAATAATGTAATGTTCCAATAGGGGATATCTACATTTTGATACAGCATGATGAGTCTAGCATGAGCCCACCACCAGTGTGACTGACATGATGTACACGCAGTAAAAGGCAGTTTAAATCCAAGCATTTAAAAAATCAGATAAATTGCTATTCTTAGTATTAGTATTATCCTTACTATTAGTATTTCTTTGATGTGGAACTGGGGAAATGGATTCCATGCTGCTAACATTTGACAGGCATCTGACATCCCCTGAATCTCAGTGTAGCTCTCCTTTTGTCTTGGTAGTTATGCCTTCACTGATTTAATAAAATATGCATTCATGAAGCCAGAAGAAGCAGCAAACACATCATCTCTGTATTAAAGATTTGTAATTGTGAAATTGTGAACAGGCCTGTTCACATATTTGATTCCATTTAACAATGTCAAGTCAGTCATCACGACTGCAGTCTAACAAATGAGGGTTAGGTTTTCCTTTGAGAGGGAAATTGGGTGAAAATGGCTTTAGTGCTGTAATGTCTTAGTTAATTCAGCATCCAGATAACATCAGTGGACAGTTATGAGTTCCAAACCACATAAAGTAGCATTCCTTATATTTTTATGTATCCTGAGGAGCAACACATCCCCCTGGGCTGTCACTAACAATCATAATAATCACTCACAGAGGAAAAGCAATTCCTGCAGAGAGCTGTCAGCCATCACCATCAGTCCTTCATCAAGACGCTCGAGCACAAGGGGAAAACAGCAACTGAACAACAATGGAAGCAACACCACACATTTGGTTTTGCTACTAAATGTTTTTCTGCCACAGCAATTTCTTTCTCAGACTGAGAAGGAAGCTAAGTAAAGTTTTACTGCTGCCAGTCATGCAAGGTTTTGAATGTCAGCGCTGTAGATGAACCGGCATAAGCTGCTTTGCCATCAGAAAATGGGATACTGGGAGGAAAAGAACAACTTGACATAAAGAAATAGGCCATTACAGTTTACAGCATTTAGGATTAACTGTGGTACCAACAGTTTAAAATGCAGCTTGTGTAAATCCTGTTTTCTGCTACAGGGATATTGCTACTGCAAACAGGTACTTACAGGGAACATTTTCCTAGGCATGATTTTGTTCCTAAAAAGTATAAATAATACCAGCTTAATTAATGAAATACACCAAAAAATCAAGTCAGGACAATCCCATCCTGGGTAGACATCCAGCTCTGTATGTCAAAGCTGGCACTCTTTGACAGCTGCTCAGTTACCTTTGTGTTTTTTGGGGGAGAAGGGAAGCCAAGTTCTTTCATTTAAGCACTGCTGCAGGTGACACTGAATCATACAGCAGCAGTGATGTTAAGGGTCCTTGAATTCTCCCTCCCTCCCTCCAATGCCTTTTCTCACAAGCACACACCATGTATGGTGGGACTCACTGGCCAAACTGCTCTAGAGCCAGCATTGCTGCACCACTGCAGAACTGGGATCACATAAAGCAGTTATGTCAGGACACCACAGGCCTTGAGCTGACACTCCCCTTTGACAATGAACATAGAACAAGGAAGCCTGAATCAGCAGCCCTTTGCCATGGTGCACAGGCTACCTCTGGCTCAAGGTAGCTCCTTTGTCTATCCTCTGGAGCCCCTGCTCACCAGCCACACCTCTCTGAGCACAGCAAAGAATGTAATGCTGCACCCAGCCCACGCACTTTTATCAACACGAAAACAAACAGAGCAATGCTGATACACAGAACCAGGCTGAGGGGAGGATGTTATTAAAACCAGTGAAGTCCAAGTTAATGTGTTTCATAACAGAGTCATCTGATAAAAATGTACTGGGACCTTGAGGCTTCCATTAATTAAGAATATAATTAAAAAGTTGTAAATGTAGGACCACTAGATCTGCAAGAGTTTATGAGGTGAATTTACAGCTCAATTAAGAATGAAAATTGAAGAAGCCCAGCATCAGCACTGCTTCTTACACAGACAGCTGGGGGATTTCAGGAGGTTTGAAGCTGGAGAGGAGAAAACATAGGAAAATGGAAAATATTTAGGTCTTAATAGTGAACAAGATTTATATCTGATGTAGTCACCCATGTCAGGTACTGTAAACTCTTTCCTCACACTGATTACCTGGGATGTGGAATAATCACACACGAAGAAATTGCTTATCAAAGCAGTGGGCCCCACACTCAGGCCAGAGCCATTTCCCAGAAATCCTGAGGATTTCTTTCAGGAGGTTCACATTTAGTCCTATTATTTCCTAAATCAAGTTTGCCAGATTTGTTACTCCCAGCCCAGAAGGTTTTTCTCCCTGGCTGCTGTATCATGCGGTATTATAAATTGTATTTGCCATCCAATCTCTGATTCAATTTTTTAGTGTAATTGAGCTGCTGCTGGTTGTTACTGCTCAGATTGTTACAGATGCCCTCTCCTCTCTTCTCCTCTCCCCTTACCATGTTTCTGCTGGCAAGGCAGCAGCAGGATGCATCCATGCTGCTGTGCTGAAGGGAGGGAACTCCTGGCCAAGCTTCCTCCCTTGCACCTGTGTCAGGTTTGCTGTGTGCTGCCAGAGGACACTGTGCCACAGACACACCACCAGCCAGCCCTGCCAGATGCTCCTGCACTGCTGCAGGACCAGCTTTGTGACCCATGCTCCCCCTGGTTCTGAGAGGTCCAACACCCTGCACTTGCAGCTTCTGCAAGCTGGATGGGATAAGGTGGCCTACAGAGTCTGTGCAGGCAGGCTCTGCGAGTGCCTGGAACCAGTATGTTCCTGAAGCAGGTTTTCACAGTTGAAGTAGAAGTCTTTTTCACACGGGCATTTACAATTATTCTATATGGTTCTCTTTCAGTGATCTTTCCCAGAATATCAGAGCATGTGATTTCTGCCCAATTAGACCTATATTAGCATTAATCAGCGTTCTCTATGGCTTTACAACAAATGTTTTACACCATTTCTACTTATTCTCTCTGAACTAATAATATAAAATACTTGCTATTAGAGCTGTCTACAATTGCACTGACTCATCTGACAGAAAGCCTTATGACCTGATCCAAACCCTAACATTTGTTTTATCAGGCTTTCAATGAAACCCTGTGGTTTTAATGCTTCACTGAGGTGCTGGAACTCTAAACCCTACTACATCAAGCATGACTGCAGTTAAAGATGACATTTTTGCTTTATAAATTAGACACTGAACAAAGCCATTTACAAAACTTTCTGGGACATCATGGGAAAAGAGAAAAATTTGAGACTTTTTCTTTTTTATTGCATCTACTTCAGGAATGGCTTCTATTTCAGTTAACTATAATGGTTTTAGATTAAAAAGTTCACCAAGAAAGCTAACACATACTTGTAGTAATAAATACATATGGTGCTGAGCACATCAATGCTGCATGAGTCATTTTGCATCTCTGCAGATTTTCTTAAACATTTTTTCTCTCTTAATCATCTCTTATCAGTTATATTCCTGAAATACAAGATAAAAGAACATTTTAGCTTGAACAGATCAGCAGTGCAATAAAGAATTATGACTTCACCAAGCAGGATCATCAAGCTTATTTGATCCAAAGATCCATAATTCTTTTCCACTGAGAATGTATTTGTAAAGACCATATTAGTCTTCACTTCTGATTGAAAACATTAATTTACTCTTAAAAATATCTTATTCTCCTTGTGTCCTCCTCCACCTCCTGCTAATTCTGTTCTCATACTCTTTCCTTAGCTCATGTTGCCCTGATTTTGCAGGGATTTGTTTACATCAGACTTCTCCCCAAGGTCCACAATCATTTACCCTTCCCAGGGCCAAGGGTCTTACCCAGGGTGGTGACAGTTCAGCTAAAACCTCGTGTTCAGTGAAACCACTCACACACAGTACTGGCAGGAGAGAACTGCAGAAGACCACAAGAGTCAAGATAAACCATTTTATGGGGCTGTTCCACGTGTGTTAGTTGGGTCATGCACATATCTTTTCTATGCCCCAGCCATAAAACCACACCTCTTTATGACAACAGCAGGCTGTATTGAAGTCCAAAGCATAAACTTCTTGGAGGAGGTAAGTTCATCTGTTGATAAAACACAGATCATGAACAGAAGACCTGGTCCCACTGGTTCCAATCACAGCAGCTAAAAGCAAACAGTTTCACCTTACAGAAGTTTTTGTGGATCACACGCACTTGCTTTTTTTTAGGTGCTACACCTGCTGGCACAGACGATCTTGACACATCAGTTAGTGTTTCTGTGTCCTTATTGAACAAAGTATTTGCCAAAGACACACCTGCCTGTTTGCACAAGGGCTTCTCTTTACAATCCTGTCTAGATTTAGTGTCTTTTGTCCTTATTTTATCGCCCTGAAACGTTCACGTCATCTCCCCACTCACTGTTAGCAGTTATGGAGCAAGGCTCGGAGAAAATGCACCCGTTCAACCTTTTTCCTCAACAGCAAGGACAGAACCACCACACACTCTGTGTTTGTAACAGTGCAAGTACTGGCTTGGCACCACAATGATCAATACTGTATGAGCATCCACAGTAGACAAAAGACATTTAATGACCCATATTGCAGATCAGCAAAATGAAAAAAAATCTCTTTGATCTTCTATTAGGCTCAAGTAGGAAAGGGAAGTGATCGAACTGGGACTGCACTGACTTTGCGAGGGCAATATCCACAGTATCAAGGAGGATGGAATACTGTACATCCTAACTCTTGGTGGGATTTCACTCTTCTGCAAGTTTTTATTTCATTTTGTATCAGACCCTTGAGAGTCTGAAAGCACAGATAAAACTCTTCTTGATAGGGAACCATTTAATTAATTTATTTACCAAATTGTTAATTTAAGTAATAACCGATTTGTCCTGGCTTCTGCTAAACTTGTTTCTATCTCAACTGTTGCATTTTCAGAGCATTGAAGTGATGCTGCTCTCATAGGATAGGCTTACTTAAGTGAAAACATTTCAAAATCAAATACTTAAAACTGTTCCAAACTCTAAGGAGTTTCAAGTGCACACAGTTCTTGGTTTAAATACTAATATTTTAAAAAATCCTTTGAATTTCAAACCATAATGTTTGTAAACTAGTCTTATTTTCAGGAGTTCCAAGTGCAGTGTTTCTCACCCAGTCCTGGCAATGCCAAAGGCTAAAGAATGCACCCCTTTTGGGTCTTTAGGTGTTCTGAGCCTTAATCTGCAATTATTTGGAACTAGAGACAGGAGAGAAGATTAAATAAATTCTGAACTGATTTGGTTTGGAATGGACTTAAAGCTCATCTTGTTCCAATCCCCTGCCGTGGGCAGGGACATCTTCCTGGTGGAAATAAAAGCCCCATCTAGCTTGGCCTTGGACACTTCCACAGACGGGGCAGCCACAGCTTCTCTGGGCCACCTGTGACAGGGCCCCACCACACTCACAGTGAAGAATTTCTTCCTTGTATCTAATGTAAACCTGCTCTTTTCCAGTTTAAAACCATCCCCCCTTGTCCTGTCACTACACATTCTTGTCAAAAGTCCTTCTCCAACTTTCATGTAACAACTTTAGGTACTGAAAGGTGCTGTAAGGTCTCTCTAGGCTCTTCTCTGCTGCAGACTGAACAACCCCAACTCTCTCAGCTTGTCACAGAAAGTCCTCTGGATTACTAATTATTAAGGAATTATTTTTTTAAAATATTTTCTTACTCCTATCCTATAAACTCAGTACACTATCTTACACATAACAGCCAAAATATCTCCCCTGGATTTGAAAAATAAATAGGATTTTTTCTTTTTTAAATAAAAAAGTATTTTGACACTTTGAGTTCTTCAGGGAGCCCAGAAGAAATTTTTAAAAAATGCTCAAAACTTTCCCTTGAATTCTAGAAAAGTGTGAAACATACAAGGTATTTCTAGTAGTGATCCTCGTTCTGATACCAGGCTGCAATTCTTTTCTCATTTCTTGTTGATATAAATGGCCATTATCATGACAGCGGCTTAAAATGATTCATGATGGCAAAATATAATTTTTCAAGGGGCTAGAAAAGACACATGGATAGAAAATTAATAGAGTCATTAGCCTTGTTCAAAATTTACCCAAGATTCTGCAAGTAATCCATAGACAACTAAGGAAAGACTTTTGAAGCAATACTGGACCTTGACACATGCACTGTGATATTTCCTTTAGGGCCTTTGGCAACGTGGTCTAGAGGAAAGTGTCCCTGCCCATGGCAGGGAGGTGGAACTAAGTGATCTTTAAGGTTTCTTCCAATCCAAACCATTCTGTGATTCTATGATCTGAGGGGGATAAGGGAGGGGGCAGAAAGAGAAAATGCCCATGGTCATTTCTAGATAGAAACAGGTATTTTTCATAAAGCAATGTCTGTACCAGAAGCTTGCAGGACGTTTGGTGATTTGGTTGTTGCTGTGTATAATACAAAACATCAGAAGTGTAAATAGAGCACTTACCTAATGTGACTGGAACAGAGGAAAACAAGTCCTTCAAATGAGCATCTTAAAGTGGAAAAGCACATCAACTTAATGGAGTCCTGATGAAATGACTTGCAGGTAATTTTTCCTTCAATACTCACCTTGAGTTGAATTAAACTAGGATTTATGATTCTAACATAGAACATACCATTCTAATTGAAAAGAAATCAATACAACTGAGGGTCAGAAGGAGGAAATTTCTTCTGGGTTCTTTTTTTCCCCAAACAGCTTCACTTAGACAACTCTATTAGAAAATGTGCATTTAGGATCATTTCTAGGTTTGTCTAATCCAACAAATAACCAAATTGACACAAAAAGATTTTTCGTAAAACAGACAGCAAAGTCTATGAAGAGAACTACTTTTGTATCCACCAAATTATGAGACAGCCAAAGAACTCACAGCAACTCTGTGTCTTCACTCTCTTACAGGAAGAGTCTGATCTTCCCACGGGCAAACCAGCTCCTCCCCACGTGCTGGTGCCACCTGGGTTTGGGGCACTACAGGGGATTTCCCCTGCTCTGCCCCAGCACACAGTGACAGACCATCATGACATAACCTTTTCCTATAGAAACCTTCTACCTTTCTAGGTACACCACCACACAGCACTCTCCTTCACACAAGGCACTTTCTGCACAAGGTGGGGAGTGTCCTGGGCTGGGGCTTCTCTGCAGAAGCTTCTCTCTCTTCTCTGCAGAAGCTGGAGAGATGCACCAGGTGCAGAAACTACAGTGGGTACTGTGAGGAACAGTACGAAAATCCCTCATTGTTGCCTCACAATCATCTCAAAGGACAGAGACTGAAACCCTGAAAACCTCAGAAAAGGACCCTCACTGGAGTTCTGGCCTGGTTGAGGTGGACGCTCATGAATTTCCCCACCTCTTGGCCAAATGAACTTCCTGGGGTAATTTTTGGTTATTCCCTATGGAAAATCCCTCATCTGCCTCCTGCCCACCGTGACAGATGGAGAATGAAGCCCCCAGCCCCTTGCCGAGGAACAAGGGGTGGGGGAGGGACACCAGCCGGACTGAAGCGAGACGTTTCCTGCAGGTGTGTTGCCTGGACTAAGAAGACAATAGCTCTTGCTTACTGTAAAGATCATGGACTGTTTGTATCTGTTCCCCCCTCCTTAGCAGAGGACTGTAATAGACCCCCTGAGTTAACCAAGGCTTTGAGATCTCCCCAATGGACAGAAGGCACTATGTCGGTGGACGGCTGCGAGGACTTTGGCGTTGGTAGCTATAATCCCCCTTACCCTCTATCTTCTCTCTATACTTTGTTTCCCTTCCCCTCCCCTCTATTGCATAACATTGATTAGTTGTTTCAATAAAGAGCATTGCTGTGATTGCACTGAGAGTCCCCTTGCATTGCCTTTCGTGCTCTTAGATCAATAAAAGAACCATCACGAATCTCACATTGTGGATCGTGACAGGTACTGACCACAGGAGCTCACTTTGTGGTAGACTGTATTCTGCCCATGCCCTGGTCAGATCTCATAAAATAACCGATAGTTCAGCTGTAAACTGCAGGTAATAAAGATAATCCAGTATTGTGTGGCAAAGGTTTAATATCAGACAGATAAAATAAAATCTTTCAGTTAAGAGCAGAATTCAATTAGAGGTTAAAGGTATGTTGAACTTCAATCAGCATCCTGGGTACAGCTTATGGTGTGTGAAAAGCTAAATACTGTCATAATGAGCTGTTGCTGCCATCTACTGAACACAAGGAGGGTGAGCTACACAGATTTACAGTTTGGCTACTGATCAAAAATATTTGCTTGGCTGGATTAAGTAAAATTTCTGTTTCTTTAGAGCAAGCACGTTTCTTTCTAGATGATATCTAGGACATGAATTTGCTTTAGAAAAAAATTGTGACCATTTGGGAGATTCTGAATTCTCCTTTGGGAGCCACTCCTAGCCCATGGGGGAACTGTGAAAAGTGGGCATGTGTAGCTCCCATAACCTGAAACACACTGCAATTAATAAGAAAGAATTATTAGTTAGAGCTGCAGGTTATTAAGACCCTAGAACACATTAGCTCTTCTTTAGCAATATCACGCAGAATCCATAAACTCTGCTGAGGATGGATACTTGCCCTTGTGTGGCAGCTGTGGTTTAGATGAACAACCTCCCAGCTGGAAAAGCACTGGAATTGGCACTGAATTTCTACCAGGATTCTGAAGGGTGGCACAGAGGTCAAGCAGACTGCTGAGGGAGTTGTAAGCAGCAAGAGCTAGCCCAGCTCCACTGCTTATTTTATCCAAGGGAGGAGCCTGTTCTTGTATGTCCCAGAAGCTGCCTCTGAGTGTAAACAGAGGCATTCAAACATACTCATATACATACACATTAACAGCAAAAACCTTTGTAGTAACACAAAAAACAACAACAAAGTCACTACGTGTGAGAAATTCAGTGCTATCATCTGGCTGAAATTAATTAAATATTACATGCACATATTGCTTACCTACAAGGTATATACATGGATATTCACAGCCAAATTCAGCCCTGCAGGTAAATAAAACCTTATTTTGTGCTCAATGAGATTGGACACATTTGCTTAGAGACGTCTTTGGCCTGTTAAGGACCACAAGAAGACTGGAAACTTCAGGGGAAAAGTGGAAGATAGGTGGGGATCCTACTGACCTTAAGGCACTGAATACCGTCAAGTGTTCAGACACACACAGCCCAGTAATAGTGCACAAGAGCCAAGATTATGGGCTACAATAACAGTGACTTCTGTCTAAGATGGCAGAGGGATTTAAAGATTAAAAAAAAAATATGATTCTTTTTCTCAGTCTACAGTCAGGCATGCAGGAGCTGCATTTAACAACGACACCAGCGTGAGATTAGTGAGAACAGCAAAAAGCATCCTGTATTCCTCTGCAAATTCCGGAATTTCCACACGAGGGAGCTTCTTGCCCACGAAGCTCACAGGGCGCTTCCCCCGGGAAAGGTGGCAGCAGTGGCTCCCTGTGAGCTCCCAACCCGTGTAGCCTGATTGCATTGCTACGAGTCACAGCGAGAGCCAGAAGTGAAATGGTTAACAGATAATGATGATTGTCAGAGCTTGTTAACCACAATTATTTTCAAGACATATGTAAATCTGTATAAATACCTAAGTGTGGTATATAATCTAAAACATACTGTTTAAATCTATAAGCATTCCTGAGTTAATTTCACTATGGGAACATTAGTTACAACTTCCTGACTTCACTGTGTTTAAATTCATATCCATGAACATTAATTTAAAATTAGTCTAAATATTTGTTGAGAAGTAATCACCTGATAAATTTAGCTCTTTTCATTTTTATGAATTATTCATTATCTCCTCTCTTTCCGTTGATGTGTTGGTTGTTTGCAAGAATTGAATTATTGGTTGACACAAAAAAAAATCCACCATTTCTAGTGATTTGTAAAATGTTCCCTTTAGAAACTTGACTGGTGACTATGAAAGCAATTGGATTTGCCACCAATACTTTATGGTACTGGTTTGCTTCTTTAAGGGAGTTTTTGAGAGCCATAAGCAAGTTCATACAGAAAAAAACAGCAAAAAAATCTGTTTATGTCTTGCATATACATCATTCCTACAAAGGAAGTTTGTTTTAGCAAAAGTTGGTGGAAATGTTTGGGAGCAGTATGATGAGGTGTGGCTGCAGGAATGAACAGCTATGTGAAACTGCTGAACTGCAAAAAGCTCCTTCTGCACAGTCATCACAGAAAATACTTCAGCTTGTCAAAGGAAAAGAATAATTCTGTTCTAGGATGGCCTCAGGCAAGTCTGAATCAAAAATTATCAGCCACCAAATATTACAAAGAGGAACAAACCTTATAAGGAAAGCCTCGAGTAGATGGCAGCAAGGATCCTTAACACTGGCTGGTACAAAGGGAAGTGATTTGTGAGCCTCTAGCACACCAAGGACCATTGCTCACACTTCATCTATGGCCTGCCTTCAGTGCAAATAGTGGAAGACCAGAATTTCTGAATAGAACTTACAGTCCCAAGTCTAGGGCTGGAAACCTAATTTCTGGCTGCCACTCATTAAAACAATCTTTGTCACAAAATTAATTTACTAGCAAACATAACTTCCATTCTTCCAACTCACTGAAACAGACAACATCTTGAACTTCCCATTGGGTATGTCTTTATATTTGTTACTTTCAAATCAGTTTGCAACTATTAATTAAATAACAAATCAGAAAATTACTTCCAAAATTATAAAAAAGCAAAACCCCCAGAACACACCTTCATGTGGTTAGTAACTGGTACCAGCACTTGCAAAACATCAAAGGCTTCTCTAAACATAGACTTTCATCAGTGATGCTGCAAGCCTTCATCTAATCTTTCATGATTTCCCATGCAGGAACATCAAAAGAGAAAGGAGAGAATAGCACTGTTCCAAAGCAACAGTGCTCTGTGTGAAAAGTATGTGTTTAGCTACAGCACATATAAAATGTAAGTGGGAAATTATTATTTACATGAGACATATTTTAATAAACATCATCATTAGCTCCCTGTCTTTTCCTATAAGGAACAAGGATTTTTGCAGTTCAAAATCATGTCCAAAGCTCAAGCGATTTCTGGAAGAAAATGAAAAAGAATTAGAAATGTATAAGCCTTCAAAGTAAGAAGATCAATTTATGTTCATTTTTACCTACTGAAACACATTCTGCATATTTCATTGTTTCTGTCATCTTGTTATAATCCATCCAAAGAGTTTTCAAAGAACATTAAGTCCTGCAAATAAACAAACTGTGAATTAGATATGGAAAGCACAAAAATGCAACAACTGCTATCAAAAGTCTTACTTGTAGGCTTCTGTTACATAAAGTATTTATATTAGATATACTTTTTATCACTGCCACTGTGAAACAGGAGTTTTGGAGGGGGCAATCCAAAAATCGTAACTGTCATTTCTATCCTACTAAGAGCAAAATTTCTAAATTGTTCTTGGAATTTTAAAGCAAACACTTTTCAGTGAATAATTTAAATAGCATTGCAAATTTGGTTTATAGTCTCTGATGTAAGTATCACAGATGATTTTGAAACCATTTCATGTTAACACAGTTATGTTGGCAAAAGAGCTACAAGGAAAATATCAATTTCTAATCCTAGAAAACATGCATCTGAACTTCATCTTTACTCCTAGAGCTGAGTATTCTCCTTCTCATATAGTTCTTATGGTTATCTTCACAAGAGAATTTTTGTAGGAATTTTTCTATGAACTGAAGGTGTTACATACAACACTCAACAGAATCATGGAATTGGTTTGAAATTACCATTAGAAACAACATAACTTTTTTCTGGTTCATACACTTGTTCAAACACAATAAGGGGTTTGGAGAAGTTTGGTAGGTTTGACATGTATGTTGAGATTTGATTCTGCCATACAAAACATTGAACTGCATGTGTAATACTATTTAAACAGTTTAATAAACAAAAATTTAGGAACATTAAAAAAAAAGGCAGACATAAAATTTAAAATGCTTTAGTTAATTCATCTTTTAGGTATTGGGTTTGGTTTTCAAATGCACTTGCCCTTTTGTACATCTCAGCTGACAGCAAGGGCCACTTTGGGGATCTGCACATCTCTATAGAGGTCTGCCTCTGCACCTTGCACACTTACAATGAGGAAACAAGCACCAATCATCACCGCCTTGATCCTCACGTCAAGATCTACAGGGACCTGGATCCCAAAGTTGGCAGTGTTGGTAAAGACATTGTTGACAAATCCAGACCAATACTTGGAAATTCTGCCAATCGTTGTCATCTCATTGAGAGCTTTTACCTGCACAAAGGAAAAACAGGAACAGACATAAATGTAAACAAATCAAGTGCACACTGATGACATCTCCACAGAATTAATGACTGTGTCCCGACATGCAGAGCATGCTATAGTTGTCAGGCTCTCCTTTTATTCTTATTGCTGCGATGTTCTATTAGTGTCAAATTTCCCTTTACGAGTGGCACGCAAGAAAGGGTCTCAAGTTTGGAAACATCAGCATCTTTAGAGCGGACAAAAAGTGGGAGAAAGCAGTCTTGAAAGTTTATGCCAGTTTTGCCTTTCTTTCACAGAGTAGTGGGTTTTTTCCCTCTCTCATGTTTTTTACATTCTCCTAGCCCCAAAGCTGTGGACCACTGTCCCCTCAGGGCACAGGCATGTTCTCAATTATGCAGCCATCTGCATGTTTCTTACAGCATACTGAAATTTCAGACAATATCTGCTGGAGTCTTCTAATTTGGCTAATGAGTTGGAAAGTTGATAAACCCAAAAATTCCTTTATGATTCTTAACTAAAGCAAAGCACTTTGATCACATCAGAAAACTCTGTTCAGGATTTCTTCAAGTATCTCCCATTCTCCCTCTCATCTGAGAAATTTATTCAAAGTAGTAAAACTTGTAAATCGTTAACGCTTGTACAAAACATACCTCAAAGTCAACATCTTCAAAACAGCCACAGGTTGCATATGGGCCAATTATTTTTAGCACATCTTCTTTACTTTGATTCTGTATAGTAAACTTTGGCAGAAAAGGGTCCCAGTTCTGTACAACATATCCAGCTACTGTACCTGGTGGGGACTGAACTTCTAACTAGCAAACAAAAGAAAACAACAAAAAATGTTTTAGCAGATTTTGTATTAATACACTTTTCCTTGATAGTATATTGTTTATATAATGATAAAATATTTACCTACTGAATATAGTAACATACCATTTTACCCAACATGGAACTGGATATTGCAGAACTGTCTAACGGTGTTGTTAAATATAGTGGACAACATGAAGCTCAAAAGCTGCACCAGAAACCAACATCTTACATACAATAAAAGACTTTATAAAAGCTACAAACTGGGAAAAAAATTATTGTATTCAGGGAGTATCCTACAGGCTTATTTTAAGTAGTTGTACTACCAAAGGACTTTTCTTTAAAAATCCTGACAAGGATAAGTGCTAAGAAGGTAAGTGGATGAGCTAACCTGTCAAACATTTTCATAACACAAGAAAGATGTCTGAATAAAGGCGTGTCAAAAAATACAGAGGAAATTCTGATGCTCTATGGGATCTGCATTTTTCACTCCAAGCAGCTTACTTCCATGCTCTGCCCTTTCCCAGAGATAATATGGCCCTGAAGAGGCAGATCTTCAGGGGCTCAGCCTTCTCAGAGATCTGCTTCCAAGTCACACCCACAGACCCCAGTGGCCTTCACAGAGTTTCCATCCTTCATCCTCCTGGAGTTCAGTGGGTGATCTCTGCCTGTGTTAGTGCAAGTAGTGTTTTGGGGTGTCACTTGACTGGAGAGACATCATCAGACACCAAAGCTTTGTGTGGGATGTCAGCAAAGCCAGGTCCCATGGGAGCAGGAGGCACACCGGGAACAGAACTCGTTTATCGAGAGTTGTATTTACCCAAAGGCCTCCCCGCAGTCCCCAGGCTGGTGTGGGGCTGTGAATTCCTGAATTCCTCCCTGCTCCCTCCAGGAGCTGCACAGCGAGATGCTGGGACAAAGGGCGCTGGGGAGTCCCTCACCTGCTGCAGGAAGCAGGGGAAGCAGCAGCTGTTGCACCTCAGGGGTCTGATGACCCGGATCACCTCGCGGCCCGCGTTATCCGCGATCCTGATGGTGAAGGCCCTGATGGGCGAGCACAGCCTGCGGTCAAAGCAGCCATTCTCTTCCACTGCAAAGTAAACTCTCTGGCCCAAGGGGTTTTTTATCTCATACTTGCTGGAGGTCTCTGTGCCAAGTATGGCTAATAAGCAAAACAAGTAGAACATTAATTTAATATAATCTTTGTTATTACTTTAGTATAATGTTAGTGTTACAGGAAGGTGTCTCAGGGAGACACTTTAGGACTTTCAGTGGTTTGCTGCAGAACAGGCAAACAATAAAGTGAGCCTTCCCCACACTATCACTGTGTAACAGCCTGACAAAAGGGTAGCAGGAGGGTTCACAGTGAGCTGGGAACTCAGTGACTTCAGTGAGCTGGGAACAAGACTTGGATGCCTTTTGAGGACACCCGTGTACCAGCACTGTTAAAGGGTGACAAGGATCGTACCATACCTTCCAGAAGCTCCACTTGCTGATGAATAATTATCTGGTCCAGCTGCTTAAAAAAAATAAACAAAATTATGGGTCTTGGATAGGTCTGGGGCTGCCAGTGGTCACGTGTCTACTTTTATTGCTCATCTCCCTGTAATTAAGATTTCTTTCCTTACAAAGGTGCACAGGTTGGGCACTTGAAGGATATCTCAAGTCACACTTTGGACTTCTCTCTGAAATTATGGCTGAGGAATGTGACATTAGGTGTTGTGGCCATGTAATTCACCCACAGATTTGAAGAAAAATAATCTTTGCTGGGGGAATTAGGAAAACAGCAATAGAAAGCAGAATCCATTCTTCCTCCTGTTGCTCTCTTTGTCAGAGGGGAAGCTCCTTACCCCAAATCCAAGGTTGGTGCTGGGCATCATGGCAGTGCAGGAGTGAATGAGCCTGGGCTCAAGCTCAAAATGTGCTGTGGCCACATCCCAAAGGACCTTGCTGGAGCAGTCCAGCATGGCAGTCAGGAGATGCAAACGATAGCACACACCAGCTTTAACTCTCTGATCTCAGGAACATGAGCCCTGCACCCTAAACCTGGCAAATGGTCAGGCCACGGTACCAGAATGAGCAAAGCAACAATGAAACACTCAGCTGGCTGAAAATATCTTCCCCCATGAGCTGATTACAAATGCAGGAGAAAAACTGCTTGCCATGATACCTAAGTTTGCTGTGCTTATCGTCCCTCCAACATTATTCTTTCCTGGAGAACAGTTATTAGCATTGTAAAACCAGCAAGACTTAATTTCAGTCTACCTTTCAGTTTTATGTGACTTTTTATGCCTGTTTTATGTGACAGTTTTAGGCTTTACCAATCTCTTTTCTGTAATTTTTCTGTAAATTCCTGATGAGCAAACACTTGGCACAGGGTTTTGCCATTACTCACAGCTGCAGACACAAAGCACACAGCGACCTTCTGAGACCAGCATGTCACAGCTCTCCAGCTCCTGGATATTTTAAAATTGATAAATCTTGCCTGGTACGTATTCAAACTGTTGCAGACATTTGTCACTTCTAGCCAGCTCCTGCAGCTAGTTCAGGCTGCAAAGAAAAGCTGGTAAAAAGACTAACTTCTCTATCCCTTTCATTAATCTCGGAAATGTGCATGCCAGTAATTGAAATAATAAAAAATATTTAGACGTAAAAATATTCTCCCAAGAATCTTTGCTGTTTGTTGTTTGGGTCTCATGAGAGAGCTCTTGGAGCTCATGGGAAGGGCTCTGCTGACAGAGTGAATAAAAAAGTTAAAGATGGTGGAGGTATTTTAATATTTTAGTATTTATTTTAATATGGATTTCTTTGCCCCATGTAGACTTTCACAGGGAAAAGAAAATTAATGACCCTGAATTGTTAAAAGCTTTGAGTGATTTTGGTCTGTTGGTTTACTGTGCACAATGTATAAACAATGTTGAGACAACACAGTAGCAGCATTTGTTATCCTTGTTTTGCCTTTCACTGGTTTCTGCAGAGCACTTATTCTGATGCATTTTTATTGGGGCACTTGTGGATTGAGGGAATTCTGCACTTGCATCTGAAAGCACCCAAAGCCCTTTGGCTTAACAAAGGTCTGGTCCTCTTGAGCTCAGATATGTCAAAATTCTTTATACACAGCTAATTCTCAGTATTCAGTTCTGTGGACATCAAATTTACATCTGATCAGTCTAACCAAGTCTAAACAAAGAAGCTTTTTACAAAAGTAGTTAAACCTGAGTGGTGGCACAACACGCAGCTGAAGTACTCAGAAAATTCTTTTCCAAGGTTTCACCTGTCTATTCCTGCTGTGGGAAAAAGGTTTATTCGATCTTTGTTATGGCCACTGAACTACTCTTTGAGCTATGGCTGTAATCTGGAAGACAGTAATGAGGTTTAGGTAACTCTTTTTGTAGGAAGTTATTGAAGAGTGATAGTCATAGAAAGATGATGTGTTTGCTGAGGCAGAAGCAGTTTTTTGCCCTTCTCTGGTGCACCTCAAACAGCCGATCAGAATCGTTCCTTCACCTGAACTCACTCTGGGTATGGATCTGCAGAGTGAAATGTTGCTGGCTGGCCTTTACCTACAGCACACACATCTTCCTTTCCTCTCATACTTGGGTTTCACTCTTCCTTGGGTTGCTATTTAGTATAAGATTGTAGGGATCTCTCTGAGACTGACTAAATTTGGACCCTTGCATCAGAGTCAAACATGTCATGGTCTTATTGAGAAATACATTCTACTTTTTCAAATCTATCTAGTTATCTTGCCCAATCCTGCTGGAGAACGTAATTTCTATTTGTTGTTCTGTATTCATTCACTATATAATCTTTCTCCTAGCAATGTAACTCTATAAATTAAATATGTCTCTTTCCCACAGTTTGTTTCCTCTCCTAGGCACTCAGTATGGTTCCCTCTCTGATAGTGTTGTTTTTAGTCTACAGATAAAACAGATGAAGTCTTGTTTTAAAGGAGTTTCTCTATTCCCCATGCACATCTAGTAGCACCTCTCTGTACCTGTTTGGACCCTCTTTTCCCCAATGCACACAGCACCAGTCTTCCAGAAGTCTTCCCAGTGGCATAAATAATTCCAAGTTTGCTAGAAACATCTTAATTCGAGCATTTAATTATGTGAAAATCTCTTAGTCCATGAGGATAAATCCCAAGGGATTACCACATGCCTTCTGCAGGCAGCCCTCTCCCTGCTGGTGGGACCTCCTTTATGCTCCATCTATCCTGAATGAGCCCCTTTGATTATCCACACAGCCAGTGTAGCTTCAGCAGCACACCCTAAAACGTTCTGCAACGGATGGAAACTCACGCTGTGGGAACATGCCAGCAATCAGCACCGCACACATGCTTCCCACTTTTCAGACTGCTGAGAAGATTGAGAATCATTAGCAAGGGCTGCAGCACAGGCCAAGAATAAGCATGAATGAGGTCTTCAGTTCCAGTTGTAGCTCTGAGAGTGACCTGCTCTTTTATCTTTATGTCAGATGCAAAGCTTCTATAAAATGGAGTGATAGTATTTGCTTGCCTACATTTTCTGGGTAAATCTGAGGTATAATTCATGCTCGTACAGGAGCCTGGATATGTAACCTGCCAAGTATCACAATCACTTTTAGACTAAAAAATGTAGCTTCCACGGTCTGTAAGCAAATGCTTGGGTAATTGACAACACATACCGTTTTGTGCTCAGGCATCTAGAAATGAAAGTCATCACTCCACATGAAAGACTGCTTCTGAAGAGTCTCTCCGTTTCATTAGCTATCTAGGTAACTTAGCTCCAAATATAAACACATTCAATTTCTGCTTTTATACAAAACCAGCAGACGTATGCCTTAAATACACATCTTGAGTGAAGTAAACATTTCCCAGCATCACCAAAATGCAAACACAGCAGAGATGTATCAGAATCATGATCTGACTATGCTGGGGGCCTGATTCTGTCCCAGCCCATACGCGGCAGGGCATGTGACACCTTACACAGCATGTAAGATTGGCACAATCCAGCCACATGTAAAATGCAAACCTCAGTGAGTGTCAAAGCAACAGCACAGAGTGACCCTCCTGGTAAGAAGGTGCAGGAGAACATGAAACTTCTGAAGCACAGCTGTAGACCATCAGTGCTCTGAGCTCCAGCAGCTGAGAGATTTCACAGAGCAAAAGGGACAGCCACACGTTTAGCAGTAGGATGGAGAACACTTAAGCATCCGTTTTTCCTCCCCAGACCTACTTCTCTGCCTCCATTTCCAAGCATTTTCCTCTCTCAGACACTAGCACTTTCCTCCTCACACAGCATTAATGCAAGTTTGTAGCCACTCGGACTTATGCTCATCTAATTTCTATGCAACAAATTGTAGCAATGAAGAAAAAGCTTCTTGCTCCTGTGTTCCTTATTTCATAGTAATATCAGACAACAAAAATGCCTCTCCATCTCAACCTACCCCTTCCCAAAGAGGAAAAACCCAAACACACTCATCCCGTAGGGTATCAAAGCAACATAAAAAGAAAACTTCACAATTCTAACATTCAGAAAGATTCAGGACCTGGTTCAGGTACTCCAGACCAGGTGGCAAATTGAGAGTGTGTGATGTTTGCTTCCAGAGACTTGTTGGTTCGACAGGTGTATTCTGTTGAGCAATGTCAGAAGAACCAGGGAGATAATCCTTGAAGATTAGTTTGGTTTGTCCCTGAGATTCTGCAGGAAAAAAAAAAAGAGAAAAAACCCAGAAATATCAGGACCAAGTTGTAGCTAGCTTCTTTGATCAAAGCTGGAACAATAAAATCATTCTGCATGTGACTGTATCAGTACTTCAGGTCAGGAGTGAGGACCCAAAAGCAATCTCCTGATTGTCCCACACGTCAAAGCTGCCTTAGACTATGCAAAGAGGAATCACTGCAGATGAAGTTAAATCAGGACCTGTGGCCTTGGAGGGCAACTGATCTGCTCTGACAGCTGGTGAGCACAGAGCCTGTGTGGCAAGGCTGGAGCTGGCCTGGACCCACACACACGGTGGCCAGAAGCCCCTGAGCACAGGTTGCCCAGCCCTGCTCCCTGTAAGCTGTCCTATGTGCCAGTGTGTCCTGAGCTGCTGAGAGCTGGCTCCCAGCAAGATGCTTTCCAGCATCTTGAGGGCACCTATAATTTCTCTTAATTAGAGATAACTTCTCCAGGGATCTCAGATTTCCCAAGCTGGATATTACAACCCTGATATCAAAGTCTACACAGCCTCTTATAGTGTATTATTCATTATTATCTTAATGAATGGATCAGATATCTTTATGCTGTGTTTTCTGGTTTGCTACCACAAAGAAGTCCTTTAGGGCACAGTGATGGTGACCTTGGCCAGTGTTGTGAAGGTAATCAGAGCATTTACTGCCACAGGGATCTGTAAATCCACACTGCTCCACAGGCACAGGAACCATCTCCCACAGCACAGTGACCACCTTAACCACTGGATTGCCAAATCTGCAGGACTAGTTTTTCCAGGTACATTGTTCCTCGGCCTTCAGCAGCACTGGCTCGGCAGGAACCAGGAAGAGCAAACTGAAGCTCTCCCCAAATAAACGGCAAATCCTTGTATTGAACTGAGCCTCTGCGATTTGGCAGGAAAGCAGTCCCCAATCTGATAATTTTTATTTCATGTGTGATAATACTTAGACACAATGGGGTTTGGGGTCCAGAATGAATTTTGGCTCTGTGTCTGAATCTCTCTTTTGCTGGGTTTAAATGAGATCCTTTAGTATTACTTGAACTCACTGTGAAAGATTCATCATTCAATCATATTTTGATCTTAATTTGTCTTTGCAGCCACTGCTTTCATTCAAAGTCTGAGACCACAGGAAGAAGTAACCTCTTTGAATTTGTTGCTGGCTTTTAAAAATGTATAACTGGGTAATAAATATTTTATATGCTCTTCTGCATCATTTTACCTCACAGGGTTCTGTTACTGCCGTAACTCTTGTTGTTACACGAAATGCCACGAAGTAGCCCAGTGTTAGTGTTATTCTTGAATAATAAAGAGAAAAAAAAGACAACAAATTGCAGTTCTACCTGTCAAATTTTAAGCTATACAAAAATCAAACAGTAAATACATTAAATATTAATGACAATTTGAGCTAGTCTGACACTTTGTCTATTTTTGTGTATGATTCCCATTTCATTACCAGTATGGAGAACCTTAAAAGTTACCGTGACAGAATACAGTGAGTATTCTGTACAAACATAATTTGTAGAGTTGCATGTTCCTCAAAGAGGTGAATTGTCAAGTTTCTTCATACAAAAACCATATTCCACACCATTACTATTTAACCATTTCTCCTAACTGACATACATCAAAAATATGCAAAACCACATTTCTCTTACATGGCCAATGCTAAACAAAATTTAAACCAAAAACTCCTATATTGCAAGAGTACAACAATGCTGTAAAACCTGCTTACTCCTGTGTACCTTTTAGTGCTCTAATGCAGAATGTCTTGAGTGTTTTGAGGGCAAGAAAGAGGGATAAATATTTGGCAAACCTAGACAAGACATTGCTCAAACTCCCTGGGCCAACACATGCCTCTACACATGCCTACAGAATGACCTCCCTGGAGTTGCACTCAAGAGAAAAAGAGATTTGTATCCTTCTGCTTAGCTTAAGCACTTGAAAACCTGGAGAAAATTAATTGTGAAGGCTGATTACATCAAATGCTGCATGTTTGCCCACTGCCCTGAGAACTGAACTGGCTACTGCTAAAGTCAGTACATGATAAAGACACACCCAGATAGGAGTAATCTGATTAAATTCAGTTATTCTTCAGTTATGATTCTTCATATGGGCTTATCAGGTCTCTGTCCAGTTTTGAATGTGAATAGCATTTGCTGATGTAGTATTTTCAAAGTGAAATAGGGAAGTGTGCAAAAACAGTGGTACCTTTGGCTCAGTATTCGCTCTTCCCAGGCATTCTGTACCAATAGGTTTAAACACAAAGATACCAACACTATATTTTCTGACTGAATGCAGAGGCTAACATTTTAAAACATATTTTATTCAAATAACATCCTACTATAGATTTTAGTCTCCTTAGGAACCTTTTGGATGCTGGATCCTGAAAAATTAAAGGAAGACAAAACAACTGTGCTTTGACTGATGTGGTTTTATCCTGAAACACTCATTTCATCAGACTGCTGATTGCTGGAAACGCACAAGACTGTAGTTTTCTGTAAACACAATCTAAAAATACATACTACAGATGCACTTACCTTGAGAGGCCATGAAGCTTCCTGAGTTACTTCTTCAAAGGAAGCCGGGTTAAAAGAAAAGGCTTTTCTTGCTGCTGCAAATAAAAAAAAGGCGCACAGCATGCAGAAAACTTCAGAAGGTGTCTGTCTGAGCTGGCGGAGCACGGGAGGAGCGGCGCCGTCCTCCCGGCGCGGAGCGCTGCGCTGGCTGAGCCGGGCCGCGGGGGGAGCGCCTGCCGGACCCAGCACCGACCCACGCAGGGCTAAGAGGGAAAAGGGTTTAGCCAGCGCGCAGAGGCAAAGCTGCAGAGTACCCGCTGGCTAAATGAACGCATTCGACCTAAAATCCTGCTTTGTAATGTCTGTGTTTATTCTGAGAATACGAAGATTCTATGTTTTCAGTTCAGTGTTGGTGTTTCCACTTCTTCAGGCTATCCGATAAAGACAGAGGAGCTAATGAAGTTGTGGATGGCCCATCCCTAGAAGCGTTTAAAGCCAGGCTGGACGGGGCTCTGAGACTCCTGATCTAGGGAAAGCTGTGTCTGTCCTAGTCAGAGGATTTGGAACTAGATCATCTTAAAGGTCCCTTCCAACCCAGGTCATTCTATGATTCTACGATTCCCCTACAGCTGACCCCAGTCAACATCTTCCATGCACAAAGCAGGAAAAGCTGCCTTGGATTTCTCACTGTATTCCATCCATGTAACATCAGCCAGAGGATGTCCTCCAAGGGACATCATGCCTACACCCAGTCTCAGAAAATCATCCTGTACGTTCCCCCACCACCATGCCCCCCAGCACTCACATCCGCGCAGGGCTCTGCTGATCCCTGTGAAGTGTCTGAACTGGACTTGGAGAACTAAACAGTCTGGCAGTGTTTGTCCTAGACAAGAACTGTCCAGAATCGTGACATATATAATTACCCCATTGCACTGGGAGGAAAAGATGAGGAGAAGAAGGGAGAGTAACCTTGACTTACCAGCTCATATTCCTGCCTTGAATGCCCAAGTTGCTGTGGAAATCATCAGGCAGATGTGATCTGCAGGCAGCTGTGATGCATGGCTGCAAGAATGGCAGAACTTATGCACAGAGCCCAGCAGAGCAGAGGGAGGTGCTGGGGACCATTTCCTGTACTCTTTGCTACTGCAAGTTGCACAGGTTTGAATCTCTCCTGAAGTATCGTTGAGCAGATTAAATTCCAGAGTTTACAGCTCAGGAAGATGCTGATGAGGATTCTCTGAAGGAAAAACACAAAAAATCGATCCCAAAAAAAACCCCAAATTATATGGAAGCTGATTTTTATAGAATAGAGTAGCAAATGCAAGAGTCTCATATCTACTTACGGATTTGGCTAAATGAAATTTCCCAGGAGTTTATCATTGCCTGCTTGAGAACTCCCGGGGTGCAGTGGCAAGCACAGGCCAGCCCAGGAGCCAGACCCTGCTGTGCTCAACCTGGAAACCACCAGAGAAGTGACAGAGACAAACATTTTGGTGGCTGAAAATGGGTACTAAACAAATCCTTCTGGATTACGAGGAAGTTTGACATAACTGGAAATAAAAATTAAGAATTACCAAAAGTTTTTGCTTCCTTTCTCCCTCTAAAGGATGGGCTTCTTTGTAGCAGAGCCTCTAATCCAGAGAGCAGACACAAAGGCTAAAAAAAGAAGAAAAAGTACAGGGAAAGCTCCAGATAAATATAGTAAATTCATCTTTTAAAATAATAGATGAGAATTTAAATGAGATTGCACTCTCTAAAAATTAATAAAGACTTACTTTACCTACCAGAAAATTACAGGGGGAAAAAAGTCCCAGTAATTCTGTCAATGCATAAAACAATCATAATAAATGTATTATTAACAAAAGTGCCTCAAACAGACAAAACACGCTAAAAAATATATATGCTGAAAGAAGACGTTTCAAACATTTAAAAAGCATTTTTTGAGAAGTCCAAGTGATTCATTTGCTGACCCAGAGGAGGACTCAGCCACAGCCTGTGCTGCAATTTGCCTGTAGCAGGGGCCAGCCCAGGTCCCTGCCAGGCCATGCTGGGACAGGCTGTGCCAGGAGCTGCTGCTGCGGCTGCTGTCCTGCACAGGCTCTGCCCCAGAGCTGCCCTGGCAGCACGGGCAGCCTCTCCTCCCTGCAGGAGCCAGGTTCATTTTCCTGCTGCTCATGAAATAAACATTTCCCCAAAACAGTTCTGCCCCAAAGAACTAATTTTTCTGACATTATTTGCAAAGCTGCAGTAAATACGTAACAAAAAAAATACAACTTGGCTTTAAGTACACGTTGTGGATTTTTTCCATTTTTTCACAAATTTCCACATCTTTTACCCCATTCCTACTGTCTTATTCCAAAGCAATAATTCTAGTAGATTATACTAGTAGATTTCTGAAGGATTTGCAAACAAAAGTCTTGCACTGCCGTAAGTCCTTACAAGTAAAACCACATATTCAATAATTTCTTTTATCTTAATTTTGGTGTCCTTTTTTTTTAAAATAAATATTCATATATTGGTCCAAATACGCTGTTGCCATGATTAAAAACATTCTCACTAAGACATCAGGTTCAGAAGACTTAATCATATTTATTCAGGCACAAAGACAACCATTCCTTGGTGCCCTTTAGATATGCACAGGAGGAACACTCAAGAAATGAGGACAAATATTTGAAGAATTTTGTAGTGCTACTTCCAACCATATTTTAGGGCCTTCAGGAAGCAGAGCAGCAGCACCCAAAGGAGAATTTCACCAAGACACTGAACTGGCTGCCTCTGCCCCTTGAAGAAGGCCCAGGGGAATGATATCCCTGCCTACATTGACTCTACCAGTCAGAATCTCAGCACTGAAACAGAGTACACTGCCTTCCTCTGCATGAATATGCTGGGCATCTGAAACACATTTGCAGATACTGAAAAAAAAAAGGGGGAAAAAAAAAGAAATTGAG
This sequence comes from Irena cyanogastra, assembly GCA_013397155.1. Classification (NCBI taxonomy): domain Eukaryota; kingdom Metazoa; phylum Chordata; class Aves; order Passeriformes; family Irenidae; genus Irena; species Irena cyanogastra. Next base: position 1,132,323 of record VWZV01014643.1, on the reverse strand, counting down.
TCAGCATACATACATTCCTGCTACCTCTAAAATATTCTTGCTCCATCCCATGCTGTAAAGCTGATAAAAATTGATGGGAAAAATCCTTAGAAGGCACAAGTTAGCATGGATCCATCAAAATCAATGGGCCTATCCTGATCAGGGCAAGCAGTGCTTGGCTGGAGGAGTTTACACATCTAAGACCTTCTTTTTTTCCTTAAAGAAAAATTGCATTTTTTCCATAACTACCACTTCCACAAAGGCCCAGAGATCCATCCCTACTGAGCTGATGTACAAGCACTACTACAGTTAATGGTTATTACATAAATTACTGCAGCCTGTAGGAAACATATCCATGAACTAAGACATCCTTGTCCTCAGCACAGAAACAGAACACAGCTTTTCCTCCAGAGAGCATGTAGTAACAGTCAACCAGGTGGATTAAGAGAGCAAAAATGTCATATGGCTCAGCACAGGTGCCACTTCTCTGGAGCCTAATCACTCTTCCATTTTCTACAGGCACCACAGCAGGACTATGGCAATGGTTTCACAAAAAAACACCTTCACAAGAGAAAAACAAGAGATGGTAACAAATTTCAAAGTATTAGGAAAAGCTGTTTGATTTCTCATCCTGCTCCCTGCTGTTCAGAAAACTGGTCCGTGAAGCTGGTGTGAGGTATTTGTCCTTGTACTCAGCAGGAGAAGATGGCACTCCCCCTTCCCCACCGTACCACTACAGACTCCTCCAGGTAAGAAGAAACTGCCTCTCCTCTTGTCCCCACAATCTCCACAAGTTCAGGCAAGAGAGCTCACCCCTCCCCAGCTGCCCTTCCTGAGCTCCAGGCAGCCAGGGAGGCCCTGTGCCACGCAGCAGCAGGCTAAGAGCAGCACACAGGCATCAGGAAATGCACCTGAGCATCACCAGGCAAAGCCTGCGCTTCCCTGCTGCTGAGAGAGGTCATCATCGATCACTGTTTGCATTCTAAATTTCCTTTCCTCGAAATATCAGTTGTGATCAGCATTAAAATGCATTGTTATTGCCATTCTTAATAGGAAATATTATAGCTTCCTTTCTTCCCTTTTCTTGTCTTCCCCTTAGCACAGGGAGAAACGCTGAGAGTGATCATAACTATCAGACTGTGACCCTGTGCAATTACAAGCCCCAAGTTATATTATTTCACCCAGTATTGCTTTCTGCACTGGAGAGAAAAAAAAACCCGAACATTTTCTTAAATCAGCCAGCACTTAGTAGGGTTCTCACCTTGAACTTTTGTTTGTGAGGCGTCTTGCTTCAGCTGGTGTCTCCAGGAGCTCCTCCCCTGCAAGGACGTCTGCAATCAGGCTGGAATTCCGCAGGCAGGTCCCGCTGCCGGCAGCGCACGCTGCGGAGCCGCCTCCGGAGGCAGCACTGCCAGGGAGCTGCTACACAACGTGTCTGTCGTGCACCAATTAACAGCAAAAGGCAATCTTTAAAATAACAGCTCTCCAGAAACCTGATCTTTATTTTGCATTCAACTCCACTGGGAGAAATGGGATCAAAACAGCAATCTCAAAGTGATTGTGTAAGGAAAGAAACCTGTTCAGCGTTTGTGTTTGGAGGTGGCACATGGTACTGAATACAGAAGTTTTAATGCTACCCCCAGCAAGTATTGATGTGGATCAGAAACTAAACACAGATGTCAGCAAAATACAACAATCCACTGGAAATTCATAAAGCAGCTTCCATAACAAATCTTGATACAGGAAAAAAAAAAGGCTTTGGCTTGGGGTTTGTCTGTTTGCCGGGGGGGGAGGTTTAGGGGAACAGGTGTATTTGGTTTTTGGTTTTGTCAGGGGTTTTTTTTGGAAGTAGATTTCTGTTGCACTGAGTTTTCAGGTGTCTTAATAAGCTCTAAAATCTTGTTCTTATGAAAATACAGCCTTCAAGGGGCTCTGGGCACTATCACTAAGCTCATGAATGTCCTGGTTTCCTACCAGCTCTGAAACAGCTGCACAAAGCAATTAGGCCAAAAACCTGAATTCACCCCCAGACCCAAATGTTTCAATTTTAATCACATTAAGCAGGTTTTAGAACAAAAAGCAGAGGAATTGTGGCCATCAAGAGACTGATTTATGTAAGCAGACCATGTGATTTAAGCAAAAAATAAGGCCAGGAAGGAGCAGCATAGAAGACCTGAACCAAAACCTGTACCAAAACTCATCACTGGTAATGAAGAAATTTCTAAACTGGTCTCTCACTTCTGAGTGATTTTCTTCTAAATAATGAACACTCTGAGGATATCCTTTTACATCTATCCTGAAGGTGAATCTATCCTGAAGATCTATTCTGCTCCAGATAAATACCCTTTAATATTAATTGGGTTTGAGTGTGGGAAAGAATAACTTTCTCTGTGGCAAGAGCACACCAGAGGTCCACAGTTTACTTGACTTGACTGTACATTGGAAACAAGATATTTTAGGATACTTTTCTGCTTACTTTAGTGAATTGTCATTCATCTATTTTGAGAAGCTGAAATTAAATTTCACCTGTTATTATTTTTACTTTTGCCTGAAACCAGCTGCCAAGTTCAAGTGAAATTTGCAAAACATCTCAAATTCTGTCTGCTGATTAAACACAAACTGAACAGTAACAGAACTGCATCTTGCCTCTCCTTACACGTAATCAATTCCTATGAACACTTTACAGGCTGAAAGCAAACAGCAGACAATCTTCCTGGGAAGTCAGAAGCTTTCACAGGACTAACCAAACTGCAACTGCTCAGCAGTCCGTAACAATTAGATTTAGTGCTTGTCTCTAATTAAATTTTACACATTTAAGCCTATGATAAAATGGGATAAAGTGCTCAGTATACACTGGTATATTATAAGATTATTTCTGTCTTCTAGTACATTGAATGACAGAAGTCTTGGATACAAATTGCAATTAACACTCCTGGTGATGATGGAGAACTTCTTTGCTGGCCTTGAAAATTCATCAAGTAAAATTAGAAGAATTGTGCTTTGCCATAGAAGAAAAACTAGTACACCTCTCACACTTAACCCTTCTTTTCCCTTTCTCTTCTCTGACACATCTAAATAAAGCAAGAGTACTGAAAAGCCAGAGTATCAGAAAACGCTGAGGATATGCTGGGTGCTTTTCCTTCTGTAAAAGATGTAAAAAAGTAAAAATCTTTGAAATCGAGGTTGGCACCAACTGTCACATCAGCAGCGTGAGCTCTGGCCAGCCCAAGCTCCACCCAAGAGCATAGCAGCAGCACAAAGAGGAGATACCCAGGACTCACCATGCTCAGGAGCTGGGCTTTGCTGAAAGATGGGCTTTGCTCTGGGATGGCTCTGCAGCCAAACATCACTGGCAGCTTTTAGAGTGCTCCTGGAGCACAACTTGGTCCCACCAGCAGGAATCAGCCTGCACAGCCCAGGACTGAGCCAAAACCACTCTCAAGCACAGCAAGTGAGGATGACCAGGGGACTCCCCTAAAACACTCTCTATGAACTAATACCAGCATGGACATACCCAGCCCACCACAGGATCTGCTGTCTGATCCCACCTTCCCTCCATCAAAGGCATTCCACTTAAGGTGCAATATATACATTTAGCAGTCATTACAATGCCTGCCCAATAGCTCAGTTTTGCTAGTTCCATCTCTGGAAAACATAAGCCAACATTTCCACATGACTCTAGCAGGCTGCTGGAGTGACTATTCACAACTTACACAGAGCAGCTCACACCAGGTGATCCAAAGTGAACAGTTTTGTGCTCATTTAGAGCACATGAGGGGATCAGTCCTGACACTCACATGCAGGCCACATTCTAAGATTTTTGGAAATCCAAGCTATTCCAAGATTATCTGTTGATCTTCTCCACATTTTCAGAAAACCACCATTCAACATTCTAAATTCAAACTAAATAAAACATTTTTTTTACTTTTTGAGGGAAGAAAAAAAGAGAAGTAGATAAGACATCCATAAGATTTAATGGCATAATGGTAACTCTATTAGGACAGCAGAATTAATTTCAGTTTCCCTGAGGTATCTTATTTTAATTAACAAATCCATGATCCTGCTCTATTAATTAGCATACTGAAAGAATAATAAGTTTTAGATGAGCTTAGTTCTGATAAAGCTTTTCATCCCCTAAAAAAATAACAAGAGGAATTAAGAATCTCAATCCAATTTGTTTTCTACCTTTAGTATCAATGTTTTGAAATGCTATCCAATAGTACAGCACAACTATTAGTGTTTTCCTTTAATTTGAAAATGTTTTGGTTTTGCATTTACTGCATTTAAGACATTCTACCTACTGAAGGGGTGGAAGTGGCCCACTAAGTAGGATTGGCCCACTTGCAGGATTCCAGGTAATTTTATTTTTCATATTATTTCCTATTGATAACCAATAGGGGAAACACATGGAATTTATTACAATCCTTAGCTACTGTGGATTTTCTAGAAAAATTATAAAATAACAGTTATCCATTAGCATCCCAACTGGGGCAAATAAAATCCTGGGAATTTATCTGGGACACCAAGCTACACAGTAAGTGTTTTGGGCCTCAGTTTGTTTGGACCATTCAGTGAGCACCAATTAGCCACTTTACAACTGGTCCAATCACTCATTTTTATGGACATGTTCATGCATTAGTCTGCTTAAAGCAGATCTGGAAACCTAATTTTTTTCCCAGATTTGTTTTATATTCCTCTCTTCCTGTTTCGCAGGTCAGTTACTGGAAAAGGGAAAAGAAACCCAAAAAAAAACCAAAACAAAAAACAAAACAAAACAAAAAAACCACAAGCATTTGTTCTTGATCCCAAAAGCAACAAAATCATACTTTGGATTCCTGCAAAGCACTTGCAGATTTCCTGTTATACAAAGTAGAATAGAAGAGGAAAATGTTAGCAAATAACCAATGGCTTAGGTAAGCAAAAAAAGCTAAGGAGAAAACTCGTGCATACATGAAAATGTAGAGATGCTCAGAACTTCAGAACTGCTTGTCCTGCAAAGACAGGCTGCTTCTTTGACCTAGCACCATCTGTAAAACAAATGAGAGCAAAAGTGAACACTAGGAGGTTGTGTGTGCACAATTTTTCTAATTAGTATGTCTTGACAGCATTTTGCTTACATATTTCAAACTCCCAGGTTGAATATTTTCAATCTTGTACTGAAGTACAGAAGCCAAAACAGTTACTGTGTAACCAAAAGACAATTACCAAGACTAGAGTTTGTAGAAATAGGTGAACTTAAAAATACGTGTTGTAATGCAAAAGCCATGTGGCCTTCCCTAACACATCTGCCAGCCCCATGGCTGCAGAGTTCCTCCCTGCTCCAGCAATCACAGAGAGGGGACTGGCAGGAGCTGCTCCATTCCCATACCAAGATGCTCTGGTAGAAGTTGGTCCTGCTGTCTCCCCATCTCAGCTCCCTTAGGATTGATCAGTTCTGTTGCATATCCCACAGGATCCCAAAGTGACATCCTGGTGCTACCCTGCCTCTGATGTATGCAGGAAAATGCCAGATATTGTCTCAGATATTGTCTCTAAAGACTTTACAGCCATAGACAGTTCATTGTCACAGACAACAACTTCTTGCACGGCTGTCTAAATACTTCAGCTTTGTTTGCTTTATTTTTTTTTCCATCTCCTTTTCATCTCCATGTGGTCCATTGAGGAAGCCTAATTATCATGTCCCTCTCATATCTTTGTTTTTTCTTCAGGCACCTAATAGCAATTATTGTCTGTGTTTATTTCCTACTGTTTATGTCCCAGGCATGCTAAAAAAGGATGATTGTCAGCAAAATTATTAACATGCTTTATCATCACTTTATTATGCATCTTTTCCAAAGGCTTTGTAATGTGTTTGGTAGTTTACTCAGAAAAATACAGAAGTTTAGAGAAACTGTCCCCTCCACACAAGAAAACAGGGCAGTGCTTTCAGAGATTCACTGCTCTAAAATTTGATCTTCTCAGAAGAATCTGAATCATGGAAGACTAAGACCACAGAAGCAGGGAATATCCTTATTTCATATTTTATGTTTTTTAATGAGGATTTCAACATCTCAGGATTGATATTTTTGCTGTAGTGGGGCTAGCACATAGATTTTTTTAAAGTAATTTTTCATTAAAGGAGTACTAAATTAATGCTTAATAATAGACTAAATAACATCTTAATTAGCCTGTGCTTGCCAGCTCTCATACTTCTTGAGTATCAGGCAATACAGAACCAGATACAGAACTCAAAGTTCCAGATTTGTTCAAAAGAATCCCCCTCCTGCTAAACACACATACACACCATTTTTATGTAGCAATTATACTATTTTACTCTAATACTTACAGTTTGAATACAGTAGAAAGCCAGGGAGAGACTTAGCATGTCAAAACCAGAAAATGTATTAATTATAGCAGCAAGAAATGAGAATAATGAAATATTGGAGGGAATTCTCCTCTTGTCTATTCCAGCATAATGGTTTATTCTGGTGACTGGTATGTGAGTGTGGCATATATATATATATATATATATATACACAGAACTATACATTACATTTTATGGACTCCAACATTTGGTTAATGGTTACTAAATCTGGCATTTACAGAGACATTAGTAAAGATGGTATTTATTTGCAATTTTATTTCCCTCAGAGTAAAACATGGAATCCATACAGCTGTACAATGAAGATGATTAGAATTGCCAGAAATGAAGGCCTCCTGGGAAAAAAAAAATATCAGTAGCATAGTTTAACTACATGAACCATAATTGCATTATTAGCTCTGCTGTGCTCTACCACAGGAAAGCTAATGACATGATTCTGAAGAAGCTTTATAGATTATGGAAAACTATATAACCTCTTGCTCTCCCATTGACAACACAACTCATCTGAGATCCCTGTCATTAAGGGAAGGAAAACTGTCTCATTTTTCACAAACCCTGTGAATATGTCTTTTCATGGATTTTAAACTTTAACTGTATATATGCCCATGGACCAGTAGCTGAAATAACAAATAACCATTTGTACAACCTGGGCCATGGCAATTTTAGCTGTGAAATCTATTTTCAGTCCCAGAGCAACACATTAGTGACTGCTGCAGAAGGAGTGAGGAAGAGGCATTCCCTGCTCCAGGTATGGACTTGGCAGCACCTGGAAGGTAGCAGGAGAATTATTATCCTAGTAATTACTATATTATATTATAATATATTATCATAAACTGACAGCAAAAAAAAAAAAATGTCTGGGGTTTTTCAGTGTTCTAATTGTACTTACTGTTTAATCAGTCTGCCTACAGTTTACTAGCAGGTGTCCATCTTCAAAGCAGAAGACCAAAGTAATTTTCATTATATTCTGACAACATGCAACAGTTATTGCCAGTGAGTGACTCCCACTTTGTCACTCCCAGCTGCCAGGTTGCAAACACATAAATGTATTACAACCATGACTTTTCAGTAATTACTGGAATAGAAATGCGTAATCAAGGTTATTAAGTCTTGAAACACAAAACGATCCAAGACACAATTTTCAAATACTGGGTCTGGGAGATGTCTCCTCCATCACCTGATACAAAGCCAACTTGCTCCAATGTTTCTCTTGTGCACATTTGCTCTAGGACTCCTTGGAGACCTGCAAAAACCCTCAGAGATTTTTTTCTCACTTTACGCATGCACTGATGGGCACCTGTGGGTCTCCCCTGAGCTCTCCACCATACAAGGATCAGTTTCCTTTTTTACTGGGAAGGCTCAAAAGTGAATTTGTGAGCTCCATGGGAACGGAAAGAGAACCAGCCCTGCGGTGTTTCCCAACCCACAGCTCAAAGGTGGGCATAATTCATTTAATCCAGTTTAGGTTTGGACCACTTCAGCACCCTCCAGGTCAGTGCTTGGACGGGCAGGAGTGCTCCTCTCCTGCCTCTGGGCTGCTGCTTCTGCCCTCGCTGCCACCACGAGACCACAAAGGGACCGAGGGCACAAGAGGGAAGGCTTGCCTTTAAATGCGACACAGGTCAACTGGGTAATGAACGAGCACTAATTTATCAGCGAAGTGTCCTGACATTATTTACACATTATCTCCTGCACAATTTACTGCTGGGGTGATCCCCGCTCTGCAAATCTGCTCTGCCCAGCGCTGCTGCAAGGGCCGGCTTCCCCAACAGGCCAAAGGCAACCCTGCACCAAGGGAATTCCCGAGCGGGCATGGTGTCCACACGCACACGCACACCCACACCCACACCCACGGCGGAGGAGAGCCGTACGTGCAGAGCTCCGGAGCAGCCGTGTCCCGTGCCCCTGCGTGTCGCCGGGCCCCAGCGCTGTCACCGGGCCCATGTGCGGGAGGATGTTGCCATCCAGCGGCCGCTCCCTCCATTACAGAGCGCTTCCCCTCAGGCCGGGCCCGCTCGCCCCGGGGCGACTGCCCACCCTGAGCCGGCTGCTCGGTGAGTGCGGGAGCTCAGCTGCTTCGGCATCCCTCAGAAACACTTCCGATCCCAATTGCTCTGAATCTCCTAGAAGGAGGAGGAGATTTAAAGCATCTAAATTAACACTATCTGACCTATTTATTGATAAAATCCAACCAGGTGTTTTTTCCTCTCTAGCTGAGGAGCATAACATAAGTCTGATTCTGCTAAGAGAAGGTACGTAGGAAAGCATTGCCCTTAAAGCTGTTGTGCATACTGCCTTGCAAACCATAGGGGGCATTATGTTACCATGGTTTGTTCTTCTCATTTATCAATTTAAAATTATGTTCTGCTATTGTCATATTTATCCAGCTCTCAAAATCCCTGTCTTTACACAATGTAATAAATAAATGCAGAAAAATACGTTCTACATAGTCTGCTGTTTCGAAAGTCCTTTTCACGATATTCAAAGCATGGGATATGTGTGTTTTTATCTCCAACTTCATTTAGATCCATTTACATGTTCTGAAATGTGCAGATAAATCTGCAAAGTGTCATAAATCTGTTACTGACTGAATGTACAAAGAAAGCAAAGGACTGACCTTCAAGAAGAGATGAAAAAAGTCATTTAGCAGTCCTGGGCTCTGCACAGCATCAAGTATTCCCTCATTGTTTACTTGAGAGGATGTTGCACACACTAACAGGTCTCTAAACAGTGGCTTCCACAAACCTTTCCCAGGCTGCGCCCCAGTTCAGCTCCCACAGCCAGTGCCAGGTGTCCATGGAGAGAGGGTGAAGTGCTCATGGCTACAGGTGCTCCCAAAGCACAATTTGTAACTTCTCTGCAGTAAGAAGGTTTGACGATCCTGTAAAAAGCAGAAATAAACGTCATTTCAAAACTGCCTCATAATTTTTGCTTACAGGAATTATCTTTCAGGCAGCAAGAAGGAAGCCTTTAAAGCACAGGAGTCACTGTGATTTACCCCAAATGTAGGTAAAAACATTATTAGCATTATTAGTGTTGAATCAAAACTTATTTTAAACTTTAATCTGACAGGAAAAGGGTAATGGAAGAACAGATCATCTTGTTTCCTTTATTAAGAAATACAGGAAAAAAGAGGCAGATTTTGAGATTGTTTTAACAAACAATATTTAGGCCACTTCAGAGTAAATACTAACCTCTCAGGGTGAGATTTGATACCCTCTATAGTATCAAGAGATCTGCCCAGTTCCTTGTTCAAATAAAGGCTTGCCAAAACAAAAGCCAGGAGTAATGGACAAAACCTAAAGTATTAGATTGTAAAATGGCACTGAGTCTTGGGTTTTGCATGAGAAAAAAAAAGTATCAACCACTCTTACTAAGAATCTTTAGGAAATTTCAAGTTTTCAGTATTCATAAATTAACTGCTTATTATAGATTGTGATCCTGAGAAGAAGGATAATATAATGAGAAAGGCAGGAAAATTTTGCGGTAAAATGTATTTTTCTGAACCAGTTCTAGGAAAAAACTAGCAATTTGATTCTAAGGTGGTTCTCCAGAAGTGCACTCTGTGTTTAATTTTGAAAGAGTTGGCATTGCATCATACCATCCAGTTTCTCTCCTGCTCCTTTCAGCACAGAGATCCCTCAGATGCAGAAAGGATGCACTGATACTTCCTGATCTCACGTCACATATCAGCCACTAAATGCTGGCAAAAAACTTCTGCTGAAGAGAACAAAGCCAGCTGCACTGGTCTAACAGCAAGCAGTGCCTGAGATCTCTAACAGAAGGAGGGTATGGGTGTGTACTGACAGCAACGCCACGGGTCTGGGTAGCTCACAACACAGAACAGGGATGCAGCACTGACCAAGCAGCAGAAAACCTCTGGCTGTGTGTGCACAGGAAGAGTGCCAGCTCCAGGAGCATTGGGAAAGTGCTGCTTGTGCTGCACAGAGACACAAGAGATTGAACAAGGGCAGAGTTCAGTGCTCCTGACACCTTCAGAAACACTGTCCAGAGAGAGAGAAAGGGAGATGGGGCCATCTGATTTTATAGTATTAGTAGAATACTTGCATAATTACAGTGAGCCTGTGACAGCTGCTTATGGTGTCTGTACCACGGACACTGCAGGGAGAGATTTATGCATGGGTTTCCCATTGCTGTGGATGGAAAGCAGCAGAGGCTGGGCTCTTGGCATCCCATATAACGGCAGACACTTCAAAGCAGCTACCATGCCCTAGGCCCCCATTTTAATTCTGGGGAAAGGGTACGGACTCACCTAGTGCCAGTTTTAGGTCTGTATCCCGTATTTTCTGAGATGTCACAGGACAAACAGGAGATAAGCAAGGAACTCAAAGCTCCTAGGACTGATGGCTATACAGACCTGGTTTCTGGAATTTTCCCTTAAGATGTATTCCCTATTGAGTGTTTTTTACAGGAGATGGTAAAGGAGAGCTGTGCCATTTAAAATTCAGGACTCTAAAATACCAGCAAGTGCAAAGACAACTGTTGGTAGTTTGAAATAATAATACATGCCTACAAAAGTCTTCTTTGTTATTTTATTTATGCCTCAATTATATCACTTCTAAAAACACCATTTGGAAAGAAGGGCACAGCTCAGTGCATATCCTTTCACCTCCTTCATGCATATGAGTACACAAAATTTACCTCAGGGTCAGAAATCAAATGGTTATTATGGGTTCAGAAGGAACATCACACATGCCGTGCTCTGTGGTATCTCACAATACAGCCTCTTCATCTCCTCAGTTACCATCCACTCTTTATTAATAAGCAGTGAGCTCAAACAGAACAAAGCTTTAATCCTATACTTCTTTTGAGCAGGATGGTGTGCTATCCTCACTTGTTACAGCCTTCTCTTAGCGGTATCCACATACCATATACTTACAGTGATATTTACTTTATTTTCATTTCCATTTAAGAGTATATTTTTCCACATTTTCCCTAGTGCACTTTAATTACTTGTTGAGCAATGCTATCACAGTCTGACTTTCTTAGTCTTACCATGCTTGGTGAGCTGCCAGAGCTTCCAGCAATAACAAAAGCCAGTTGCAGCCATTCCTATTATGCCGGCTGCCACTATGAAAAGCTGGCAGACTCACTTTGTCACTTCTGCAGCTGGGTGGCATTTATGAGGTGTGTTTCATGTTTTCGCAGCACTAACTTGCCTCACAGAAAAGCACAAAACTATAATTTTAATTGGAGTGATCATAGGTATCATTCTTGCCACTGTATATTACATTAAGTTAATGAACTCTGGGAGATACACTTGAACACATCATCGCCACCAGCCCAATTCATTACAAACCTTATGCTTCATTTACATGGGTTCCTGGGTTATTTTACTGGGGATGGGGAATATGCATCCTCTGTTAGCAGCTCAACTTTTTTTCTCCCACTCACAAATTATTACTTTTGACAGTCTGAAGTGACAGGGGAACCAAAGAAGCATAAAAAGAATATACAGTACCCTAAATCAGTACTGTACATTCAGGATTGGATGCTAAAGATGAAGGAGGCATGCAATAAGGTTTTGCAAAGCTGTTCTTTTTTTTTTTTTTCTGGGGGTAGTGGGGAGGAAGGTAGGTTTGGTTTTGGGTTTTCTAATCCTTTTACTTGTATACTTGTCATGGGAGAATGAGGCAGCTTTTCCTACCATTCAACAAGAGTCTGCAATTGTGCAGACTGCATGCACAGGATGGAGGGCTCCTACCTTGCAGCTTTTGGTTCTTGTTTCCCTGGCCCCCCTTCTCCTTAAAGCTCAGCTTGATTTAGAAAGAAAATAATCACAGCTGGTTTAGAGTTAAAATTAACTTGAAGGAAAATGGAGCATCTTAAAAAGAAAGAAAGAAAAACCCCAGAAAAGTCACGCTCCCTACAGCTTTGTCTGAACAGTCACTTCCGTGAGCTGACTTAGGAGCTCTCCCATCTCATTTTACTGTTGTGCCATATGTAGGAAGCTATTTCTGAATGAGAACACACCTGTGTATTTTTATTTACTGCAGCTGAGACTGTTACTGCTTTAGAGCTTTGGCCTTTAGAGTAAGGCCATTCCAGGGACAGGAGCAATGCTCTTTCTCTACCTGCTGCTTTTCCTTGGAGCTGTCAACCAGTCCACCTAGAAACTTTTTGCTCTTGCATAACTTGTTTCTTTACTTCATGCATTTTTCTTTTTTTATGAAGCCAGAAAACATTAAGTATTTTGTAGCTTTCATAATTTTTACATATGCTTGTTAAAAGTGAGCATTTAAAAAATACAACTGTGGAGTAACTCACAGCTCCAAGGGCAAATTTTTTGCAAGAGCAGTTCCAGGGAAGCATGCACAAAGTATAAAAACCTCAAATTTCAAGGTCTCTTTCATCAGAAAGCCTGACTCAAGCCCATGGTGTGACAGAATTAGCAGGTAGCCCATGAGTACTCCTCAGTAAGTCTGTCTGGGAAGATGATGAGTAGAAGATATAGATCCTGATGACAGCATGCATCTAGTAAATAGCTCACATTAACTAAAGCTAGCAACTGTAAATCAGCCAAAGAATAGTTTGTTCCCAAAATCAAGAATTTTCCTTCTGGTTTAGTCAACTCAGGCATTATCTTCTGATTTGTACATAGCCATGTGATGTCCCTTTCTCCTCATCAGCCATTAATACATTAAAAATGGACAATTGTAATTAAGATCATCAAAATTCCCATTACAGCACGGATCACGTCGCTCAGAACTAAGGATGAACAAACTGCAAAACCCAGAAGCATTAAAAGACCTCAAGCTCTTATCACAACTCCCAAGCTATATGAAAGCTGAAGAATTTGTCGTGGGAGAAAAATATATTCTCTGGTGGAAAGCAGTGCAGCCTGTACCACTGCAGTGTTGAGAGCACATCTCTGTGCCCATGCAGGAGGTATTCCAGGGGTGCAAGCACTGATGCAGGAGGTGAGTGCTGTACAGAGCCTTGGAGATATGTGAATGAACATCAGAAACAATACCCAAATCTCAGCTGCTGTCAAGTGCTCTGTCTGCCTGAAGGTGACTCAGGCAATCTCGAAGGATAGAGATTTCAGCATATTTTGATTTCTGCTAGTCTTACCAGTGAAGCAACATCAACATTTAATTCTCAAAAATTTCTTATTTATCTGCCCACTCTTGCCCCCTTTGCAAGTTTTGTACAATGAGAAGATGAGACCATTACTTGGTTGTAAGAGAGTGGGTGGGTAAGAGTAAAAAAAAAATATTAAAATGGATGATGTGAATAATTAAAACCACTTTTCTATCTACTGAAGGAACAGAAAGCACAGAGATGAAAGTGAAGTCGCTTGTTTTATGAGTCGCCTGGCCAATCAATACCATCCGTCAGCAGCAACTGTATAAACACATCCCCTCAGCAAAGCCTTTGTAGAGCCACCTGCACCCTGATCTGGACTGAACCTCAGTGACATTTCAAACATTCTCACGAGAAGTTTTCTTCATTCCGTGAGTACAACAGACTGCGTGGCTGAGCAAATTACTGGAACATATGCAGTGGTAGTTCAGGATTTTCAAGCAGGGATTTGAGTTGTTGGGAGATTTTCTAACCAGTGCTCCTTTTTAACATTTGAAACCCCATATTCATTTCCATCCATGTCCCAAACAAATTTTACGAAACTTTTGCACACTTTGCAGCTTGACTCACAACTGCCAAATTCCCCAACCACTGTAAATCAGCTTAGCAGCACTGAATTCAATGGAGAGAGGTGAATTCAATCTAGCTGAGGATTTAGCTATTGCATTTTATAGGAAAAAAAAACATCTTGAGCAGTTATTTTTTATTGGGCTATCAGATTTATTTGGTTTTTGCCATGTTTGACAGAATCATAGGAGTGAATTGTCACTGCAGTAAGCAGGGGGTTATACATACAATTCTCATTAACAGTAGTATTTTTCTGGGGATTTTGCAATGCCAATGCCACCTAATCAGTCCTAGCTTTCATGCTTCTGCATGCACAAAGCAGAAGGAATAGGACTTAAGGAAGGTGAAGTGAAATTACTATGCCAAAAAAATCCCATCCTCATTTCATTACTGAACTTCGCAATCCCCAAGCAATGTGAGCCATGATACTTAATGACATTTTACACTGAATTCAAGGCAGTCATTACCTTAACCAGTCTGCTCTCAGTCTCCAGATTTGCTCTATTAAATGTTTCCTCAATACAGACTTTAATATAAAAGGTCTGTTTTGAAATTCTATTAAAAAGTCCATCTTTGTAAAAAACTTCTGCCAAAAGAAAATTCATTCATTAAAGATACTATTTGCTCTTCTGTTTAGGCCTGAAATCAGCAGGTGTTTTTCAATTTCTTCAATGATCAAAAAACAATAACCCAAAACTGCTTTAGTGCACACGAATAAAAGGGAAAAATCACATTGCTTCAGTTTCCTCCTCATATTTTTTCCAGGGTGCTATCTAGTTTTGTTGCTCCATTCTCAAATTGGGTAGTGGTTGTCTAGGATCAGGGTAATTCAGTGTACAAAGGAAGAACAGAAATGACAGCTGTGGCAGGAGTGATGTAAGAAGAATTTCCTGCTAGCATTTTTACTTTCCCCTCTGCCCAGTCATACACATGGATAGTGGTGCTGGGGATTCACGAACATTTAACTTTTTCTTCTTACACAATATTGGCAAATTCCTCACCAAAACTTTTCAATAAATTGATTCTCAGGTACTAAATAACATTGTCATTGATAGATCTTCAAAGCAGGTGACATTACAATACCAACAGTGACACTGGGACATAGAGGGGACAGAAACCCAAGGAGAGAACACAGGCAGATCTTCCAAGCTTTCATGTGAGACTTCCAGAGATTTCTTTATCTCAGTCATGAGACAGCTTTCATTAGTCAGTTCTCCCTCTGCCATCAAGACCAGGAGAAGGAAAAAAACAAGCACAACCAAACTGTGAAAACAGTAATTCAGAATCAATTTTGGCAAAAGAAAAGGGAAAATTTCTTCACCTGCCCTGAAAATGAAATAAGCAACAAAGTATGACATCAAAGTTCTGTAAATGAGATCTGTTACTATGATAGAAACTGCTGTAGTTTCACAAAGCAGACAAAATATTTGATAACACATCTTTTGCATCCTAAAAAAGTGTCATTTCGCTGAAATTGAAATATTCCAAACAAAAGCTTGCACAAAGCATTATACAGTCCATCCCACGTATTTCCATGGGAAATATTAAAGGAGTAAAGGGGGCTGAAGCATAAAGAGCATGACAGAAAATTTGTTTTTCCAGTAAAAGCCAAAGGAATTCACTGCCAATACAGTGAGATTATGAAGCTCCACACGGACTAGTTGGGCAACCCTATGTGCCTTGCCTACACAAAACTTTTAGTGCAGTAACCACCTAATAATTCATTGGTAGATGTGTCAAAAAACAAACAAACAAACCCAAAACAAAACACCCCTATAGGCAGAATATGTTAAGTCTCCTCATAAATCAGAAATTATCTTTCTCAGTGCACTTCCCAGAACAGAAAAGCATTACTGGAAGCAGTGGCTAAGCAAATACCTCACATTCTAGCCTCTCTGACCTTACCAAAAGTATAACACAGCATAACAGTTTTTTGGGGTTTTTTTTAGATTATTTGCTTGCAGCAATATTGTGAAAATGGCTTATTCAAGTTTAGAACAGCTTGTATTTTAGCTTGGAGTCTTGGAGCAGTGGCCATCTCTTTTCCAGGACTCAGTGCTCACCTGTGCTGAGCGCACAGCGGCACACGTGGACAGCCTGGATTGTTCTGCTGTGGGGTTACATGGCAGAAATAGCACTGGCTCCAGAGGAATATTTTCTTGCAAAACCTATTCTTAAGTTTCCACTGCAGAGCTGAGAGTGCTCAAAATCTTATGTTCTTCTAATGAAATAAAATAAGCATCAGGAAAAAGCACTGAAATATATTTTTAAACCGGAATGAATTCAAAGGTGCTGCTGTCAAGATCACACAGCACACAATACAGAAATGTGTCTTAACTGATCACATCCTACTGCAGTATAAAATAATTTTGAAAAGGCACCTTTTTCTGTCACCTTGTCTGACAAGCTTTATGTATTTTATTTGTATGCAAGTGAATGGCAGTTTATTGTGTCCCAGAGGATGAAGTATTAATGATCATTTGCTCCCTGCTGTGTGGCCTGTCATAATTTTGAAGAAAGACTGACAGAAGTAACAACCAATCAGTCTGGTAATACTCACCTTACAGTGGCTGCTCAGTCCCTTTTAACCAAGGTCCTTTGCCAAATCCTTAGGTAATTTTCATTTTAAAAACACAATTTTTGATAGCATCTGCCGATTGCTAGATAGGAGCAGACTAAACAAACTGTATATTTCTTTTGTGCAGCTGTCAGACTTCTATCTCAGCAGGTGTTTTCTGGAAAAAAAGACTTCCAATCTGAAAGCCCATTTTGGTCAGCAAGAATCAATCTCTAAAACATTTGGCAATTTGTTATATCAATATCTTAACATGGTGAATTCCTTGCAGCATATAAGAATTAAATCCAGTTCTGACAAGTAAAGAGAAGGCAGGGTTTTTTAAAATGATAGTACAAAGTCAAGTGTCAAAAAATCCCACAGATTTATACAATGTGTTGTCATTCATTTCTCTCTTCTCTGCAATGCTGCCTGCTTCATTTTACCTTGAGGTTTGTGGAAAAACCCAGATAAAGACAGTTGTTACCAACTCTGACATGGAAATAACCCTACATTTTATTAGTCATTTTATATCCTACAGCCTCACGGTAGATGCACTCTGAGCTATTAAAAAAGTTTCAAGGAAATTATTTCTGAGTGTTTGCCGAGAACAAGGTGCAGATGATTATGGAGAAGATTAGCAGATGTTGGTATTGACAGGCAGTTGCCATGTTCCCCCACAAAAAGAGCTCTGCTCCTTTCCAAGCAACTGCTTTTTATTCCCATTCACACTGAAACAATATTGAGTCTCAATACCCCTGCAATCTGTCTGAAAGCTAAATACTGATATAACTGATCTTGGTGGAAAACCGATATTGGGGAGGAGGGAAATTAAAAGAAAAGTGTGTGTGTGTGTGTATATATATATATATATTAAAATATATATATATATAAAA
Organism: Irena cyanogastra; assembly: GCA_013397155.1. Classification (NCBI taxonomy): domain Eukaryota; kingdom Metazoa; phylum Chordata; class Aves; order Passeriformes; family Irenidae; genus Irena; species Irena cyanogastra. Next base: position 1,114,859 of record VWZV01014643.1, on the reverse strand, counting down.
TGTGTGTATGTGTGTGTGTGTGTGTCAGTGACAGGTGCACATCAGCTTGAGGCAAACCATGCCTCCTGGGTGACAGATAGGTTGTGACAAGGTGTGACATGGCTGATGGACCCTACCTGGAGGAAGCAGCATCTCCTGCTCCCTTCCCAGGGTGTGCTTCTGAGACCTAATGACAGCCAATATCACTCAGGTGTTGCAGCAATAACATTTTGATGGAAATTAAATAGATACATTGCATCAAAGGCATTTGTATAAATGGCATAAGAAAGGGAAAGAGACTTGTTTGCTGCCTGCTGTTCTTTATATGCAAATCTTAATATATTACATGGCAACATACTTGCCTTCCATAGCCACATAAATGTTTTACTGTTTTATGAGATGTTTGCAATAAATGTGATTGATGATGATTTTTTTTTCATAATTGCCTATTAGAAATACACTATTTTGGTGACAAATCCTTAAGGGATATCTCAGTTTCAAAACTGGAGAGAATGAGAAGTACCTGTGCTAGGAATGGGGTGGTGCTGCTAACAAATGTCAAAAGGCACATTCAATCTGCTGGTTAATTTTACTCATACATTTCTTTAAGCTTGTTAGCATCCTTTCCAGGTTTACTGAGTTTTGCATTTCAATCAGATACAAAGATGTATAAAAATACTGCTACCGTACCTTAGGGCAGGCAAATAGCTTTAAGCTACACACACAAATAGTCACAAGGGTGAATAGCTATAATTATATTGGAGTGCATCCAAGAAACCAGCTATTCTGTTTATACTTCTTGCCTCTTTGAATTTATGTGCACTTCAAGCAAACATACTGTAAACTGGTTTTAATACTAAAAATGTTGACCTTAGTATTACAGCTTCTTGACTATTTTTCCTAAGATTGCTGTTGTGCTGGAAAAGATGTAAATGTCTGGATAAAAATTTATGGCAGGAAAATTGGACCATTTGTAAAATAATCATGGATATCACTAATAGTCACTTTAAATGCAGGAATGTTAAAGATCTTTGCCCTACAGATCTAAAGCCAAATCCTGTCCTGAGCAATTCTGAAATTGATCGCGGCGCACAAACAGAAAGAAACCAACTCTATTATGCTGACGTACACAGGCATTTTGAAATCCTGGGTATCCATAGGTTTCTTCCATCACAAGCCACATCAGAGCGTGGAGACAGCTGCACGAATGCTCTAAAGGTCATACATGGATTTGCACTCATTAGTGGCCCTTGTAATTTATTTGTCAGAGGTTTGGCTCCATTGTTTACATTAGACTTCTCACATATATTAAGGAAGTGGCAGGAAAGCAGGACTATAGCTGTTGGCATGAAAAATATGAATTATCTTCCTGGAGTATGTGCAATATATCCCTCTTATCCATATCCTGTCCACATAAAATCAAAGTAGCACCATAGAGGATGTTTGTGTGGTGCTGCTGAACCCACTCCCAGCCATAGCTTTGCTTTGGCTTTTGTGGGGACTTAGAACTTTTGTTTTTGCAGCATTAAGACATGAACAATGAGAACTCTTTTTGTACCACTTTGAGTTCTAGCAAAATTGCCTGGCATACACTGTTGCTAATGAAAATGCATCATCCACTCATTAGCAGCGCCCTCAAAATATCAGTAACATATCAAGGAAATCAACTGGCAAATATAATACACAATAACTATGCAAATAATCACTTAGAAGAAAAATCTTCTGCAACATTAACTGACAAAAATTAATTTGTTATCATTTATCAAGCTTTTCAAATACATACATGGTACAATGGACTTTTATGAGTTAAATTATAGGAAACAAAACCAGCAATTTTAAGCTAGTAAGTGAATGGAACCAAACCCAGGACTTTCGCATCTGTGAATTATTAGTCCCAGATTTCCATAACAATACATTTTTTTCTTCTAGGTTAATTGAATTAAGAGGAAATTTGTCCAATTTTTTGCCAAATAAATTAGATTTAATATATTAACTTGGGAAGACATCAGAGGAAATTTACTGGGTTCATTAGGCTTAGGAAATTAAGTTACAGAAAATTGTGCTTCCTTGTAATGGGCTTAAGCAGTAATATTTAGCAGTCCGCCAAAGATACACATTTCTCATACAAAATAAATATCTTATAATTCGAAAGAGCCACTACTTCACAGCACCTGAAGTCATGATTTGTAAAGGAAAGATTATTCCTACTTCTAACACATCTAGAGAACTCTACAGAATGGCAAACAGTGTTAATTACAACCACAAAAATGAACCACTTACCCATTATTAGGGGTAATGGCTATGGGAGGTTACTCTGAATAACCAAAAAACCTGGCAAACCTGCTGAAGACATCCCAGGCAGACACTCCAGACTTGGCAGTAGCTGCATTATCCCTGCTCAACTGTGCTCACCCCCAGCACCACCCAGGAGAGCAGTGAGCTGCCAGTCCAGTGCCCAGCCCAGTTTCTGTGTGGCTTCTCCAAATTCACAGGTAGATTAATCCACAGCCCACACAAAACCCCCATGATAACATGATAAACCCCACTGAGGTACAGAAGTGCAAATTCATGGCTTGGGAGGCTTGGGATATATTGTGGTGGAATGCAGGCATGCCCAGGAAATGTAGAATAACACACACAACAGCTCACAGAAGTGCTCCTACACTACCTTGAAGCATTTTCCAGTGACAAGGTAAGCAAGGTCTTCACTCCTGAATTCCACACAGAGAAAAGCAGCCCAGGCAGAACTATTTTGTAGAAATTCCTCTGTGAATACGTTATCTCCTATTAAAAACTAAGCATGTCAAAGAAACAAGAACAGGTGGGAAATAATCTTTGTGTCTTGTAAGGAGGTAAGGACCAAACCCTTTTCCAAATGAGCCAAAGGAGGAACCCCTCCCCTCCTGTGCTTGTATCCACGGCTGTGACAGCCCAGAGCTACTCTTAATCTGGATCAGGCCAAGGAGTACAGTATCCTATGTGGTTACAGCCATTTCTTACAGCTCAGAGGGTACAACACAAGACACATTAAAACCTTTCAATCTAATCTCCAAGCTGAATGGGAAGAGAAGAATTTAAGATGCTGAGTTCTCCTCCTGTGCAGGATGACACAACCACCTGGGTTGTGACCTTTTAGGAGAGCACTGTCAAGTCTCATTAAATTCCATCCTAGAGGTACAAAGATTTTCCAAAAAGTATTGGCACAACTATACCATGTTCCTACGAATGCTTGATGTTTGAAAAGTTGCCTATGGCATGAAATTTTATAAAGGATTTAGAAATTCTGAAATAGAACTGCCTCCCACATGAAACAGAAACTATAAAGGTCTGTCATGATCACCTTTAATTCTAACAGGGAGCATATTGCTCAATATGAGGTCTTGCCTACCAAAGCAATTTATTCTGTCCACATAAAGATTGATCTGAGTCAGAGAACAAAGTGGCAGTCTTCTCATGGTATCATGTGCATAGTTAAAACTCATGTGTATCATCTAGTTTGTATCTAAATTTGGCCAAAATACCACAAATCAGAAACTTCTATTGGCAAAAAGCACCAAGGGTTACAACAGTAATTTCCTAATCTAAACACTTCAATAAATTGGGATCACGCAGTCACTAAAAATCTATCCAGAAAGAGCACTGCAGACTCCACAGAAAATCCTCAGTCACTACTGCCTAAATTCACCCACCCAACTTCAGTAACCAGTGTTGGCTCCAAAGCAGAGAAAGACACAACTTTTTCAGGGCGAAAAATAAAACCAACTCCCAGTAATTGTGGGGCTTTATAGCAGACCTTCTCAATGGCCTTTGAATAGCAGGGGTGCTCTGGAGCACTATTGCAGAAACTTGGAGCAAGACAGACCTGTACCACTGCACTTGGGTTGGTGTTTGTGGGCAAACATCCCTTTCTTCCAGGGATATAGCAAGTGAAGTAACTGGAGTTGTTACCACTTCTCTTCTCTTTGCTTTCCTTTCTTCACACAAAATGTCTTGTGCATCTTATTGCTCTCCTAGCTAGCAAACAGATAATTTGATTTTCAGAAGAACGCACAGAGGACTCCTTAAGTGGCTTATTCCAAACTTTAAACATAGGCTGCTGGATGTAACCTCTGAAATATTTGATCTAGAAGTGCCTGCTTAAGGAGATGAACAAAAATGAGTGAGAATTTTTGCTTTCTTTCAGACTCTGGCATTGAGAACTAACATTTGAGAAGAATAAAATGAGAGACAACAAAGGTAGTAGATTGTCCCTTGTGGTTGTAGGCTCAACTCAGTCCTATTCCACAGATGTGCTTTTTTATTTTAAATTATAATAGATTGATTGTATGGCTGGAATGCACAGAGCTGGAAAAATTTTTATATTTAAAACTACTTCACCCAGCAAATAAAAAAATATTTTAGATCGATAAGGATGCAAAAGCAAGCGTAACAAGGGAATGAGATTTTCTAGGAAGACAACCAACTAAGTAGAAGTGAAGGCCAGATTCTGGTGTGAAGCTCTGCAATCCTCTTCTTCTATTTCTCTGAAAAGGTTCAAAAGAGACAAGATAACACAAGCTGCTTAGCAACCAGGACTATCCTACTAGGATATCCTAGAACATTTCACCATCCTAGGGTAAGGATGCTGCTGCTAATTTCCTCCATTTCTTGTCCTGTGTCTAGTGATTCCCTTCCCCACTTCAAAAGGACACAGGTCTAGAACAAGTATCTGGACCATGAATAAGCACCAGGAAGCTTTGTATGATTCCTTAGTGTCTTGTGCTCAAATAACAGATAACTGCCAAAGAACAGCCTGAAAAAGGAAGAGAAGGGAAACCAACATGGGCTGGCATTTATAATGGGGCTGTATTTTGGAACCAGGCAGGTACAAACTCTTGAACTGGAAGACTGCTCAAGGAAATGATGATGTGCATTGAACTGGCTCTTTGAAGAATATTTCCCATCCCATCTACCACAGAGGGAACAGGTCCATTCCTGATTCTCAGATCCTAGCTAAGAGATAAAGTTTTATGCCTTGCTTAAGACACCCAGTAAAGAACTCCGTTATTTTTTCAGCTAAAAACTCAAAAGAAGGTGCATGCTTACAAGTGCCAGTTGCACTGCTGAACTTTGTGAAAAGCTTGCTTGAAACTACTTAAAACACCAACTTCAGCCCATATAAAATATCAGCTCTTCAGCATTTACTCCTAGAGCTTATACAGCTGGGACCTTGAACTTAGTGGAGCAGATGGTGTACATGGCTTAGCATGTATTTCCAGGATCCACGAAAATGAAAAGTACACTATCATATGAACTTTTTATTATTACTCCTTGCAGCAACAGTGGTCGGTTAGGGAGAAAAACAAGACCTAAAGATTCAAATTTTCTAGATGTTTTAGAATATATACTGCAGACTGTAAAACCATTCTTCACATTTGATGAATACACGTAGAAGTGACCATCTGGAAATTATCAAAATTCACAGGAACTAGAAAATATATACACAGTGTGGTTTCATTATTCCCCACACTCCTACATTAACTAACTCCCATATTTAAAAAGACAGAACCACTCATTTATTTATTTTTAAAATTCTTGAGCAGATTAAACTCTTAGAGGGGATGACTCGAAGAAGAATATAATGAACCAAACTGGACAATAAGGCTTTTCTACTCTTGGCCACCTCCTCCCCCTTCCAGTACTATGTCCCTGTTACACAAACAAATGCCACTGTCCCCTTGCCCTGGGCACAGGCTCTCCCCCAAGTGCCACTGTCCCCATGCCTTGGGTACAGGCTCTGTCACAAGTGCCACTGTCCCCATGCCCTGGGTACAGGCTCTGTCACAAGACACCATCATCCCTGGTGAGCTCAGTCTGACACTTTGCTCATGCAGCTCAAGCAATCCGTGGCCTGATGAAGGCCCTGCTTTTTCTCCCTCTCATTATCACATCTTTATTGACATGCAATGGGAGGCATGACTCAACCTCCCCACTCCAGCACTTTCCTAAACGTTTTTTCTTTCTTCTGTGGTTTACAAAATGCCTGGCACTATTGCAAAACATCAGCTAAGCCAGTGAAAAGTATAATTTCAGTTTGGGGCTGCCTTTTACTGGAACAAAAAAAAGACCAACAGTTTTCACACAATTACCTTAGGCCTGTGGGGATTGATTCATTAAAAAATAACTTTGTGGCTTCCATGGTTTGATGCCAGTAGAATCATTAAAATAATGTGTCTTATATTTCTTAATATGAGAATTCTCATTAACATGATACATCCAGTATTACCATATTCATCTCAAATTCAGTGCCAACAATTTCCAGAGTGACTTCCCATATAAAAAGGGTGATTGGAGAACTAATAATTGAAACAGACATTAACGAAGACGGTTTGATTATTAATAACCAACCTGGGCACCTTCCTATGGTAGTTTAAGCATGAATTGATTTTCTACCTGTAACATCTATTTTTCTATGAAACTTTGAAAATAAATCAAGAAAAGCCAAAACAGCTACTGTAGGTCAAAGTGTATGAAAGTTTTTCCCTACCTTTATTTTACTCTTTAAAGGAAGATTGAGTATTTCAGGTAGTGTACACAGAGTAGCTTTGCTTAAGATGCTGTCTCAAGGTTCTGTAAATTTTTAACAGTGCCCTTTATAAATGTTTCAGGGCTATAGAAATGAGACAGGCCTATAAGAAGTTTAATGGGTCCCTGTTTAGCCATTTGTAATGGGGATTTAACTGCTTTGTTTGTGAGCTTCAGCCAAGAAAACAGATTACCTTCATCAAGTACTAATACTCCAGAGTCAATCTAAACTCTGCTCAGCTATGGAAGGGTATCATGGGATGTCAATAAGTATTATAAACACTAATCCAGCAAACCTGTCAGCTGCTTTATAAAAAATATTATATCTAAATTCAAGCTCCAAGTTCAATACTGCTCTTCCATGTCCAAAGCCTTTAAAAAATCATGATGGATCATCAGAGGCACATTTCAAAACATTCCAGTCATAATTTAAACCCTTGCAGGGAAAGTGATGTTCTCTCAGCAGTAGCAAGATAAAGGCATGTATTAAAGATTAACTAAAATAACAATTTTAAAGCCTCAGAAATGACATCATATCCACCATTTCCATCGGAACAACTTCCTTCCCATATTTGTTGTGTCCAACTCACAGGAATGAAGCTGTTGCCAGCAGAGTGTAGAACCACTGCTCTGCCCAGCCAGAGCATCCACGGGCAAGTCCACCCAGGATTTATTGACATCACTCCCTGTGAGTCCCCTTGACTTTGCTACTATCAAATCTTAAACACAGTAGATGGGAGGCAGGAACAAAAGTCTGCCTCAGCCTCCTCTCCAGACCTCCTTGCACAAGAACAAAGAGACTGTGCTAGTGCTCCTGTGCGACTCCTCCACACCCTGGCGAAGCCAGAGCTGGCTGCAGGGAAAGGTGGTGCAGGATGCACTCGGAGCCTGTGCTGCAGAGAGGACAGTGGGACAGGCACCCAGGAGCAGCACAGGCCAAGGCTATTCACAGGACTCTTCCAGCAGCAATCATGTCACCCCTGCTTTTCCTTGTGGACTGTGAATTCCCATTTCTCCTTCGAAAGCTGCTTTTCCATGAACCAAGTGGAGGGATGGTTCAGAGCCAGCAATCTTATCTTTTACTAGCACAGCTAATCCACTTGGGATGAGAGAGGAGCCCGGGGCTGGGTAGCAAGCTGCTGCAGCACCTCTGGCAGCCAGGGCTGCTCCTGGCAGCAGGCAGCACGGGCAGCCCTTGGCTGAGGTGCTGCTGGGGCACAGGCTCAGCCTGCTGAGGAGCTGAGCAACCTGATCCAGCAAAACACCTGAAGGGCTGCTCAGCTAACCTTGTTTTCTCATTGACTTCAGACAGACAGCAAATGTGTCTTAGCAGTCTTTTAGACCAGGGACAACATCACTGTACTTTGGCAGATGGAGCCCAGCCAAAGAAATTCTGCAGTGCTGATGCCTGACATATAAGCAGAAATTTCCTTTCTTCAGAGCTTTCAATCTAGGACCTTTCATGACCATTAAAGAACAAAAAAAAAAAAAAAAAAAAAAAAAAAAAAAAAAAAAAAAAAAAAAAAAAACCAAAACAAAACCCAATGAAAAATTAGGGAAGTAACATCTCACAGGCCGTATCCTTCAGTTCCATCTCTTTGCCAAAAATAATTATTTATTAAATATTTGTAATGACATTGTCATTTTCCTAAAACAAGCTCTGTTCTCAAAAAGTTTGGGAAGCTATAGCAGACTGCTGTAATATAGCTGTCGTACTTACTACATATTGTGTGCTTGGTAGTAAATATTCGTATGAAGAGGAATATTTACTGAAGAAAAAAATCATAAGAGTTATATATGATTGGCATATGGAAAATATAAACAGAACACCATTTGCATAAGAGTACATTAGGAGAATTTCTTTTATGTTTATTCAACAAATGTTTCCTAAAAGGTTTTCCTCCAAACCAAGCAATTTAATTTTCTTTTTAATGTTATTCTCAGTGGTTATAAACTTAATTAGCTTCTTAAGCTTCACATTTATTTGCATTTGAGATAAATGTAATCTCTTCTTGGTATAACTTTTTGAAATCAAAATATGGACTAAAAAGGTGCAAGTTTGATTAGTGGAACAGATACTGTAGCAAGTAATCATAGCAATGAGATGTTAATTGGTGTCTGGGTGGTTCTATTCATAGCACCAATAGGCCATAATAACACCCGGTGTCCTCTACTGTTCAACAGTATTTTGCCTTCTCATTTATCATACTGACAATTATATTGTTCTCGAATTTCCTGCCTGTCTTAACAACAGAAAGGTATATAAAATGAGTCAGGCATCTGTGATTTTTTTGAGGCAGATGAAATCAAAAGGAATGTGCTGCAGTTTAGCTCCTCTTTCTTTCTGGAAGTTAGCAGCCTGGAACAAATCTAATATTTTTTTCCACAAATAAATTCTAAAATAATTCTTTTAAAACTGCATTTGGGTGTTTTTTTTTTCCTCTCCTGAAAATTGTGCTCCATTATTATTGTGCTCTGCATATCCCCTAACAGACCTAAGGACTGCAGTGGTACTTCGCCCAAGAGAAAAGGGATCAAGGTGTGTCCCAGGGATAGTCCTACTCCCCTTCAAAATACACACAGTGAAGGACAACATTTAGGGCATGACATAAAATCTCCATCCACCAGCCTAACTGCTGCTACTTTTGCTTCTCTCTGGCTGTATTTTCTACCCCATCACATTTTCCTTATTTGAGCAGAAAGATTTTCACTGTTGAGTTTCTCTGGTTAGAAACACAACTAGTAGGACTCCTAAATTTAGTTGATTTTCAATTAGACATCAAACCATCATTCCTGCCTTAAAGCTTAAGTACTTAGGCAGAACAGGTATCCGTGCTTGATTTCTGCCCAGTTTTGTGGGTCCAAGAGCAACATCACTCATTCCCAGTGGTCCCAGGAGTATAGGAGGAAACATTTGTCCATGGCTTCATGTGAGCAGACAGGTCAAATCATAGACAGGGCTCTGAGAGGGACAGCAAGGGCAGGATGAAGAAATCCAAGAGCCCAGGAAAGAAACACCCATGCTGCAGTTGCTCCTTCATTGATACTGTATACTTTAAATTTTCAGTCATTATTTTAAACTGAATGTTACTTCTTTCTTTCTTTTCCTCCATTTCTGTCGGCAGAGTTTCCAATTATGTGGTCAAATTTGTTACTCAATTACTTTAATTCCTAGTTCCCCTTGCCTGATATTTGTATTATTTATTTCAGAAATGCAGATTTCTTCATTTAGGTAATTTCATTTCATTGACAGTTCTGTTTTTCTCTTCCCAGCAGAAATCTGGGATTCACATTAACTTACCTTCCTTGCCATTTTCTGCTAATAGCATTTCCCTCAGTAAGCCACCCATACTTCTGGGTCAGGAGCCTTTTCCATTTCCCCTCGGAATTTTGCTATTTAATTCATCTGAACATCTGCTAATTTTGAGTGGTACTTCATAGATGGCAAGAGTCATGGCAAAAAACAGCAAGTTCCTGAAATCCAGAAAAATACACATTTGGGAAAGAAAAAGGACAGTCTTGCAGCTTATTTCAATTCCATGAAACAGAAGTCAACTTCACATTTAAGAAAAGAGTAACCCATTTTATGCTCTAATTTTCATAGGGTTTGCTTAAGACATGCAGACCATGAAATTATACTATGGGCTGTGTTAGGAACTCAAGTGATGAAACCACAAGTTTCTTCTTTTTAATGGGACACATCATTTTGCCAGATTTAAATGTTTACTTTCATTCCACACACAGTAAGATACATCCAATGCATTAACTGGCCCATTAGACAATATACCTTATTTGACTGCCAGACAGGGGAAATGAAATTGTAATGGAAAAGAAGTAGGAGAGGACAGACTTTATCCCAAAAAGTTTTGAGTAGATGAAGTCAGCTTATCAAGAATTCCATAAGTTGTCCTTCCAGTTTACTACATGGCCATACTTCACAAACTCTTTGAAGTACTCCTTAACAAATAAACAACCCCATGTAGATAAATGAGAGTTCCTGCACAGAAATCCACTGGCAAGACACTGATGCCTGTATCAGAAAAGCAACCTTCAGTGCTGCTGGAAGTATCAAGACCAGAGATAGTTCCTCTCTCACACACTTTTATTTCTATTTAATTTTTTTAAAATGGTGGGGGATAAACAGGTTTTAGATATTTTTGTCCAACTTGTATATGAAGGATCCATACTCTCCTCATAGCTGCACGGCTCTAACATATTCTAAACCCAGTGTCACCCAGAACATATAAATTCCTTAATCTCCTAAAATAAAGGAGCAATTGACCTAAGGTGGTTTTCATCCCTTCTGTGAACTGCCTGGAAGCAAACAACACCAGCATGTAAAACAGGTTCCTGATCCTCTGAAATTGATTAACTAAAACAATTACAATCAATTAACACTCTTCAAAGTGTTGCTGCAATCCAAAGAATGAAATCAGCCAGATGACCTTTAGCATTAAGAGATGCCAGAACATTTACATATTAAGTTCATATTTAAAAAAAGAAAATAACCTTCCATTACTCCAAGCCCTGATCCTAAGCTGATGTGAATAAATAAACAAGAATACATTGAAACAACAGGGAGTTCAGAAGTTTCAACCAGCTGAGAATGGAGCACTCCAGACACGTCAAGAGAAAAGTGCCTCAAAGGAATAACTAAGTATTTAACATAAAAAAAGCAAAAAATGAGACACTGAACTACAACTGCACTATGCAAAAATGTGGAAAAAATATTATGTAAATATTGTAAGACCATGAAAAGATACACAACAGATTCAGCTTCTATACACCCAATGTTTCCCATCAGAAACCCTTAAGAGCAGGCAGAGTTCCTTCATTTTAAGGAATGTGAACTGAATCTTAACTTCTTCCATAGAAGCAATTTCTGAAGAGTTTCACAGACACACATTCAGACTAAAGTGATCAGTTTGATCACAGCTGCTCCCAAGAACTGTCTTACTACTCTTCCTTGATGACCTCTGTGATAAATGTGCTGGCTAAATTTAATCTGAATTTTTTCTTTTTGTTTAGTACAATCAAGTTTCTTAACAGTTTACCATAAGCATTTCTCAATACCAAAAAGTTAACTTTCTAAAGTTGTTTCAAAAATATCTCCTTTCAGAATAGTATAGACAATTTCTTTAGAAATTTAACACACATTTTGTTGTCTTAAATACTATCCAACAAATGCTATTTTCACTTGCTTCCACATTTTGTATACACTGCACAAGAGATTATAAAGGAGCCAGTGAATTATGTCAAGGTTACCAAGGCTTTCATGTCCATCCCATCTTTGCAGAGTACAAATTCCCACATAATTTATATGGCTGTGGCTGATTATACAAGCCATCAAGATCTAAAAGTTATTCATTTATTAACAATTTAAAAGTTTGGCTTAACTCACTGATGAGAGACCAAAGCAGAGACAGCTGCCAGTACAAAAAGTGTTTTACATGCAAATTTCTGTGACATTTTCATCATTAAAGTGAAAAAACAAAACATGGAGTTGTTTTCATTCATGCATGGAAAGGTATTGTTTGAGTATGTCTAAATCTTGCAGAGCTACACCAGGGAATTTTACCTCAGATGTTGCATTGCTTGTCATTTACAGCAGTGAATACTGCAGATTCATTAGAAAGAGGGTTAAAGAAAAAATTGAAAATAACAGCATCCCACTAGTTGGATCACAATGCCCATTTTTATTTGCATGTCTGGTAACTTCCAAGATACGAGTGTCAGCATTCATTAGCTATTTATGAAAAAAGAATGTTTCTCCAGGATTATAACAACATAGAACACATTTCAAGGCTTCCTAGGAGAAAAGGGCATTCGTAGTCTTGGAATGTGAACAGTAGGAAAGACCTGCATAACCCAAACTTACTTTATATAAGAGGGTGTTGGAATTGAAAGGTATAGGGTAACATGGGAAGAGTGATCCTGACTGCACACTGTCTCCAAAAATTAAGCATTTCACTCTGGATTAGATATATAATCTCATCCAAGACTTATGAGAGTGTCTCTGATTGTGAAGAGGCAGGGCTGAATCAACACTGTTTCACTGGAGGTTTCTGTACCTGTAGATTAGACCATGCTTGTTCACAATATAGTGGCAAAAATACCATTATTGCTCAGAGGATTAATATGTCAGTGGTGGCTGAAAAGACGCTCATTTCTGTTCCCTTGCTACATTTCAAACCGAGAGCCTCACAAATAATATCTGCTGCTTTCCAGTTGTTTTCTGTCTCTCTTTGTGCATCTATTAAGGATGTAACCAAAGTGTGTGTCCTATTTCATACCTACATAAGCTTATCACCTACCCACAGGCCAGTGATGCCTTTCACCAGCAGCACTTATCTGTGTGATCAGCAGGAACCAGTGCATCCCCTTAAATGCACCAAGTGTTCCAGAGAGATGATTGCTGTGCCTTCTCTGACAGCTCCAGCCCGGTAAGGACATCCCACAATGCAGCCAAGAAGTGGGATCACTTTTCTAGGAGCACAAAGGGAAGAACCTGTCCCTGCTGCAGGATGCAGGAGGAGGTGGAGGCACTGGGATCTGCACGCAGAGTGGCTCCAGGCAGGCAGCATGGGTCCCAGCCACAGAAAGGCACTCAAAGTTCAGGAGTCAACTGAGGGTCAATGCAGAGAGTCTAAAATATATTGCACTTTGCAAGAACCAGTTTCTGTGCCGAGGCTGAAGAACAAAGCTACAGTAACCAAGATCAATTTACTCTGAGTGGGGTATTCACAAGGGAGAAGGGATTGTAGTAATGTGCATTAGTAAGCTACAAGTATCTTATTAAGCTAAGCCTTTCCCAATTGTCCCTTTGTAGTCAAGCCATCCAACTCTTTCACTTAATACCAACTGAGTTGCCTTAATATGACCTTTTATTAGTTTAAACTCTCTTTCAAAGTAGCACAAATATGCTACAAGAGAAATACACAGGCTGCCAAGCAGGGCTGAACAAGGGGAGTGGTGGATCTGCCACTTCCCCAAAGTATGTCACAGAATCAGTAAACCCAGTGTTTACAGACCCAAGCTGCAAAATGCCAGGTCTCTTCTCCTACCTAAGATATAGGAGAGTCATCTGAAGGCTGAATTATGTGCAGTATAGTATTTGTCCATATCTCGGCAGAGATGTGGTAAACACTCCACCTGGAGCGTTTCACACTTGCAAAGTAAGCTATTAAAAACATTTCCCATAAAATGGATTTAAAATGTACAGAAATTACTTTTCCCACAGAAAAAAATGGGTTTATGCCATTGTTTGCATATTTGGTATTGTTCCAAACACTGTTATACAATTTTACTGATTTTAGTCACATATGATTCACTAACCCTTACTGCTATATGGAGATAAAAAGTTAATTAATTATGATCTAGAAAACCATCTTTGAAAATTCATGTCTCTTGTAGCTTTTAAGATTACTGATCAAATTTTGTATAGAAAGAGTATCCCCTTCTATTACAGAAGCATCTCTATTAAAGAAAATATAAGTCCTTATGTTTCCAATATTAGCTTAAATTTGTGATGAAACATAAAAATGTTCCTGAGCTCTGCTCAGAGTTAAAATTACTTGTGCTGAAGTTCAAACTTCACACAATTAGAAGAAATATTTCAATTAGTGAATAAAGAAATGTCAGCAAGATTAAGGGCAAGCAAGTACTAAAGATTTGTTATCAGGTTATCACTGCTCACAGTGCCCGTGCCTCCACATCTCTTGTCACTGATTGTCCAGTTTTCATCTTAATCTGTCCCTGCCTTTTTCAGTAAGTTAAAGAAGACTCTTGCATGGCAAAAATTTTTCTGTCATTATCTTATTTAGTAATTACTGAAATTAATCCTACTCTATAGACATATGCATACTTTTTGCATTCCTGTTAACCTGAAAAGAGGAAGGTGCAAGACCCTTTATGTGCCTTGTTGGTTGCATAATATCCCTTAAAATAAGGCCAAAAAAATTATTTCCAGAGGGAAAATTCTACTACATATGACACATCTGTCGTAAGCTAAGTTTTCTGTGTAAGCTGCAGCTATGACAATGAGGTTCCTTGAATTGCAATAAAATTTCCTGTCATTACTGACACTTCACGTGATGCAATTTGATGCAGTGCATGCTTCTTTTGTCCTAAACATGTACATGCTTAAATTGCACTAAACACAGAGGAAAGCTGCAGTGAACTTTACAGCCTCACTGTGGTAATAGATAAATTCTGCCACTTCAGCACTGAGCTGGAAATTACCCCAGGACTGCTGCTCCAACCTCGGGTCTTGGAGGCTGCATTATATTCCCACATGCATTCCAGCACTTGCCCTTGCTACCCCTCATTCCAAAACAAATGATGCCATCTAGAAAGGCACTAGACCCAAAGTGGCTTCTCACACTGGTAATTCTCAGTACCAGTTCCTGGGGAAAGGAAACCTTCAGTGGAGAGAAGTAAAAGCCCTTTGTCATCTTTGGGATGAGGAACATGCAGAGGAGTTGCAGAGCAGTACTCTCTTCCCCTCTCTGGGCAGCTCATGCTCTAGGCCGCTCCTCTACCTCCTCCAAAGTCACCAAAACAGTTCATAACAGATGAGAGACTAAAATATTTATTTATAGTTTTAACTAATTTATAGTCTGCAGTTGCATATGTCACATTATATTTTATGCAGTAAGGCACTTTGAACTAAAAATTAACATTTGACAGGGCCAGAGCTGCTGAAGTGACATGAATAAAAGCAGAGTTTCCTCTGCAAATCTAATTCAAGCTTCCACAACTTTCAGACATAGATTTCTCAAACTGCTGGTACATTCCAATACCCTAAATCACAGAGTGCTTCAAGAAAAATTAATCATTATAAAAGACACTTACATGGTATAAAAACACATTACTTCTGCTGGTATAAGAGCACAATCAGCTGCTTCACCTCCAAGCACTTCACTAACGAAGACATCATACAGTGTTTGAAGCTCTTACAACAAAACACTCTGCCAGCACAGAACGTCCCAATTTCCACCTTCTGGAGAGAAAATCAGGTCATCAAATCAACTCCTGAAGACGATCTCAGCTGAGGGAAAGCCAATCCTCATACCCCATAGTGTGGAAAAGACAAGGATGTGGAGTCAAGGGACTCCAGGGAAGCTCCAGCCCGAAGGAAGCAGCAGCACAGCCCAGGGGCTCCTGCACCCAGCACCCCAGGCTGACCCTCTGCCCTGGCAGCAGGGACAGAGCCAGCAGGAAAGGTCCCACTTGGTCCTCTCTGAGGCTGTTCCACCAGAAAAGCTGCTGCACAGAGGTTGTGCACCTCTGATGGATGAGGACAGAGCAGAGTGTGGCACACGTTGTCAGAGGTCTGTGTCTGCCCACTTAATTCAGCTGTTTAGCACTCTGCTGAATCTGCCCAAAACAGCCATGCTTATGGAAAGTACAAGGAATCTGTAGCACTTTACATCTCCTGCCTCATGCAACTGACATCAGTCCTACCAAATGAACTAGAAAAACAAAACCTGAATGACTGCTTTGCATCTATAAAAAACTTTTTTATTTCACAATAGATAAACTAAATGCTTCTTGAGTAAAGAAAGGCATGAAAAAACAACCTATTGCTAGTTAAACCCAATATATAAAATTATGTTGGAACAAAGGCTATCACTTTTTTAATAAACTAACAACAGCTATAATAAGCACATATTTCTGATAATCTCAGTGAATGAATAAAATGCAATAAAAAATTTAAAGAACGTGTTTTTCTATAGAAAGCTCTACACTCTTTTCCATCAACTACTCAGTTAATTCAGATAAGTCAAATAAGTTTTCATTATATGAATAAATTGACAATTTTTTCAGCACCTGTATAATAATGCCATGTAAATTACAGGCACTAAATAGAAAACACTACAAGGAACAGTGATGGTATCATATACCATAATTCCAACAGCTCCTAAATTGGGAAACAAAGGATAATCTATATTTTTCTGGATTCCAATCTACTAAGATCATAATGTTATAAGGGTTTTGCAACTATTGCCTAAGATACAATTTTAAATTCTAAACTGCTCACATTTTTACTTCGGAATTCACCTCATTCATTGAAATGTTACCTCAGCATCTATTACGGCTTTGCCTTGAGCAAGGAATTATTGGGCTTTTTGTTTTATTTTGTTTTTCATTTTTACATTTAAAAGCTGTCTGCTCCTAAAATGAAGCTATTTAATCCCTTGTCATCACATGGTCATAAAAATTGCAGGCAGACAGAAGTTAGCAGTGGCTGCTTCACAGGCCCCACAGCAATGCATGGTAACAGATTTTCAAAGCAGTTCAAAGAGTCCAGTTTCCATCTGTGTTTGGTGAAGGGTGCAAAAACCTTGGGGCCATCTGAAAACTCTGCTTCATCTCTAACACTTGGAATAACAAAGGTGTTATTTTTCAAAGCCACAGTCTCCCCTCCTGGGGTGGCTCTGGAGATACAGTTCAGGGAAGGTGGGAAACTTCAGAGTAGATATTCTCCTTCTAGACTTTGCCTCCTTCAGGGAGTTCTTTTGAGGATGGCACAATGGTGGCCTATATAACATGGGTTACTGCCAGCAGAGGCCAACAGTTAATGAGCCCTATAGACAAATTCTTTCTTCTGATTTCAGTACAAAAACCTACAGGAAAACAGCCTCGACGTTGCCCCTACACACCCTTCTCTTCATGCCCAGGAGTGTTATTTGATCAAAAGAAAGTAGAGGGTGCTCTACACCCATTGTACAACCCAAAATCATGCAGTGCAACACAGGTATCCATTACATCCAGCTAAGCCAGCTCACAAGACAACAAAACAATCTGAAAGCAGCAAGAAAGAGGATGATCAGTTTGCTTTCCTCATGATAAATAGCCAGTTGCTAATCTGCACTTCATTGTCATACACAGGGCAAGTGCTCCTCTGATATTTATTTCCACTATGCAGCTGTAAAAAGTCTTAAGAGGAAAAGAAAAAGAAAAAACACACACAAAAAAAGAAAAAAACCACAACAACTTGCTAGTTATTTTCTAGGCATTGTATATAACATTCCTCTATTAACCATTTGCTATTGCCTTTCTTGTGAGCTGGTATCACACAAACACATACCAGAACAGAGATAAGAACAAGTTGATTGGAAAACATCAGTATAAGCATGGCAAAAAGCCCTATCAGGCAAAAGAGCCTGATAATCTCTTGAATTCTCCCTAAAGGAAGGTTCTGGACAATAAAGGCTTTTGAACTAAAAAATTCTGTCTAGATGTTCACTTACATTCAAACCAAAGTTTCAGTATATTCACACTAACTTTAATGGGCATGGATCCAGCTCACTTCCAGACTAGCCAATGTGTTTGTGGTCAGGATAATTTCATGACACTGACAGGAGTGTGCTCCTATTGAATGCAGAATTTCTGTTAGAGAGATGTTTTCTATGGAGGAGCTGGGTGAATGGTTTTGACTTCTGTAGTCTTCCGGTATGCATGCCTTAGAACATACATCCTCAAGAGAAACAGCTTGGTTTTCAAAGATGCATTTACCCCTAGGTAACTTATTTGGTGATATCTACTACAGCAAGACTTTGACAGTTTTGAAGCTAACCTTCATGACTGGGTCAGCTTCTGAAACTGGATACTGAATCTTCAATATGCCCTCCCAATACTTCCCCTCTTTCTTCCCTCTCCTAAAGACAACATGATCATTTTCTAGCCCTTTCACATTAGTGTTATGCAAATCATTTCAGTGGAAATAAACCAACACAAAATCAGCATGAAGGAGCTCTGTTCCAAGGTCCCTGGCTCTTCTGCAGTGCTGGGACTGGTGGGTGGGAGCACAGAGGATGGTTCCTTTTGGGGAGGAGGTGCAATGCACCATCTGTTCCCACTGCTGGTGGGAATCAAAGTGGAAGGGAGCACAACCACTGTACACTCACACCACCTTTTCAGGAGCTTACTGCTTATTTTCCACATTTTAATGAAATTCCATGCCTACCACTGCCCACAGGGTTCCACATTTATTCATAGGCATTTCTTTCTTTGTTGCAAGGCTCCAGGCCTCCTCTCTTTGTTCAAAGCTCCTCTCTCAGGGCAATCTCTACCCTGGCTCCCATCATGTTGCTTCCTCTTTGACGTCATTGGAGGCAAGAGTCAGGAAAAAGGTTAGTCTTAAATCTTATAGTAAAGATATATTCCTTTGAGATCACATATTATTTATTCATAGTTTTATCATTACCTCTATGCCTTGACTAATGTTTAAATCAGAGTTGGAAAGATCAAGTTCCAAACCAAAAAACAGTTTCTTACTTTCAGATTGTGCTTTGTTGTCTTTATATTAATTATTCTGTTGTTCTGAGTAATATAAAATGAAAATGCAGTGAGCAGTGGGTTACATTAATTCTGACCTCTGAATAAAGATGGTTGGATTTGGCAGAAGACTTTCCAAGGCACTGGAAGGTTTAGAAGGCACATGGAGGATGGCACGACTTGGCTTAGCAGAAGGCAGGGCTGTTCTTTCTGCCCTTTTAGAACTCCTCAGTGCTATGGCACATACTATTTGATGTACAGGAATTGCTGGGGAATGGGAAGCAGAGACATTTTTGGTGGGAAGGGGAGCACTTTGAAGTCATGCATTGTTCTGTCTCTTCTAGCTCCTGCACACTTCCCATCACCATGGTAACTGCCTGCTTTAGTGAAAGAGGAAATCTGCCTGGAATTTGTTTTTGAGTCATGCATGTACGGTTACAAGGATGGTTTCTGGCTAAATTATTAATCTCATGTCATCATCAAGTTTACCTGAACTATGCAAACTTGCAGCAGCTGAGGAGTGGACTCCTGACTAAGATTTTTGCACTATGTACAGGTTGAAAGGAAGCCATTGTTTCAAACATCACAATAAAATAATATGTATTAACCTAGAGAAACGTTCCATAGATTTTTTTATCTTGTGCTTTTAGCTACCAACAATAGCCAGACTTGAAAATTAGCATTTAAAGTTTAAATCTACAGCTTGTCAAAAAATACTATTATGGGATTGTAATCATTACTTTCTTTGATTGCAATATATTCTCCAAATGTTATCTATTATATATTTGAACACCCAGACTACAGACATGCTTTGCAGTTGTAAATAAATAGTTAAATCACATGTAAGTACTAAGTGAAGACAAAACATGCAGCATTTCCTAGTAAGTGTGTAAAGTATAAGGTGACCAAGAACTGTTATTTTCGAAAGGGAAATATGACAAAAATCAAATTATCAGGGCTACATTGGCACGGGAAGTCTTTAAACTCATCATCAAAATACTAATCCCTGCCCAGTGGCACTGCATAGTCTTAGAACTGATGCTTTAAACTCATTTTTCACCAGATGCTACACCTAAAATTCAACTCAATCAAGAAATGTTTCTGTCCCTAACATAGTGCTTCATGCAACACAGAAAACTTTGCCCAGCATTTACCAAATCCAGAGTAGCACATGCATAAAAATAAAACTCACACCACGTGTTTTAGAAAGTCCTCGTGCAGGGAGATGCCCTTCTGTATTTTTATGGTACAGCTACTCTAGCACATTGAGTTAGCAGGGAAAAAAAATAATAACAGTTTATGCTTTCTTTCACATTGTGTTACTAGGTATCATCACAAAAGTATGAAACCAATATTTTTTTTAATGTAAGGTGTGCCATCCACTAGGCAAAGAATTTTCCTTATGTCACAGCAGCTGTACACATGATAGTAAATTGTCCCCACACGTTAAGCCTTCAGACATCTCTGCTGAAACAAACAGAACCAAACCACCATGTTCCATATTCCTCTTGGTGCCTCCTACACCACCAAAGGTGAAAAGTTCTGAAGTGGACAGGCTTTATAACCCATCCCTGTGCATATGTAACATAACACGTACCCAAGCAAAAAGGAGCATCCATATCTCGCACTGAGCCGTTATCGTATGGGCAGCGCCAACATAACAGACACTGCAGAGCAAACTGGAAATGCATAAAGCAAGTGAGAAGTCAGCCCCAGTGATTTTGTGTAAAAGGTGAAGGCCTTTCTTTTGCAAAGTCACACATGATTTAGCTTAATTCAGACGTCTGCCCAGCAACTGGCTTGAGGCTGAAGCCAACACAGACAAACGCTCCCATAAAACCCAGCGAGCGCTTTCCAGGGTCTCTGGCTGCTGTGGCTGCAGCTCACACAGGCAGGGCTGAGCTCTTTGTAGCTGTGCAGCTCTGACACCACCTGGATGGGGACAGCCATTGGCAAACTCACTCTGTGATGCCAAGTCCTCAAACTGCTGATCCATACTGAGCTTAACACCAAAGACACTCAGCTAGTAACACTAAGGAATGTACCTATCAGTACCTCAGTCATGTATATACAATTATTTCATTGTAGGCATGACTTTAACTTAATTACCAGTGGTAAGGCAAGAAGGCCAAGATAGCACTACCGAAAATTTTCCTCCCCTTTAAATCCAACTCCCAATTACTAGGGAGCAAACTAAAGATTTTTAATTAGTAAGAAAGACAGCTACACATTAATAACTACTTAAATAGTCTCTTGAACGAGATCAGTCTCACCACAATGCAGAAAACCAATAAAATTAGCATTTAGCCAGTATTCACATTTCCTCCTTAGTGCATTTCCTCACAATTTGTAACATACAAAGAAGGAAAAGGAAGCACAGTAAAATCTGACCTTAATAACTAAGCATACGGAGAACATTCAGAACACTTTAAAGTGAGAGTACTGGTTGTAAAACACAAGCCCATTCATTCACTGCTAAATATTAATACAACAATATACATAGGTAATTTATAATCAAATTAATTACAAAAAAAATATTTTCTCAGCTTTTTACCTAAATAACCTCCTTGCATAGCCATGTGTGGCATAATTTGATCAGAATGGATTAAAGTGCAGAGTGTGTTTATTTACTACTCTTTCTTTACTTCAAGGATTACAGCCTCATCATTCAATAAAGGGCAATCCTTTAAAACAGACTACTTAACATGTCTTAAGAACATTTCCATCAGATACATAAATTAGGATCTAGGTATAGCTTAGTCTTTGTGACAAGGCACCCAGACTCAGACCTAGAGATTCAGATGGACCAATTATACTTAAATTTCAATCTCCAGACATCCTCAGATAAGTGGTTTGGGGAATTTTCTCGGTGTTTTTTTGCATCCACTGTGCAGGGCACACAGAGGAGGCAAGGAGTGCCTCCCCTGCTCACAGACAATGAGTGCTGGTGTCCTGTGTCCTACTGGGGCACTCCTGGAGCTGCAGGAGCTCACAGGAGCCCAGCTGTGCCTCCTGGACAGGCTGAGCCGTGCTGCAACTCATGCCAGCCCAGCCAGCCAAGGTCAGCCCTGCAGAGGCTCCTGTCCAGGCAGGGGCACAGAGGGCAGGGCACTGCCTGCAGGTGACTGCAGAGAGCAAGAGAACTTCACCCCTCCTCAGCCAGAACCACCTGCACATTTAAACGTTTCCACAAAGGGAGCTGCCCTGTCCATCACACGTGATTTTGGCTGCAAGGATGATTATTGCAGCCTTTCAGCATGTTTTCTGGAAGCCATCACTATTAGGGATTAACATATAAAGGTGGGAGCTGTTTACACCAGACCACAATACATTTTAATTGGCTATTGCTAGCCTAGACAGACATGAATAAAAACAATCCTCACAAAAAGGTACACTTACATTAAATGCATCCCTTTGCCTTGATTTGGCAAATTAATTTACCTAAATTTCCTGTTTCAGCAGTGCAGTTTAAAGGGAAGTCTTTGTACTTGGCTGCTAGATATTCCCATCCCACTGAAATGAACTCAAAAATCTGGTTTCCATCCATGCCATGAGAAGATCAGCTAAAGCAGATTTAAGTGATTAGCAAAGCACCCCATCTGGTAGGAGGGCTCCGTGCATGTCCTTCACGCACCCACATCTGACACTCCCAATCATGGCCCAAACTCTGCTGGAGGCTGCAGAGGGACTGGCCCCTGACCCAAGGCAGTCCCTGCACTAAGCTTGGCTCGACCTGAACTTGCTGTTCTTGCTTTAGTAACTGTGAGCACACTGCTGAAGCTTTGCCTCTGTCTGTCCCAGCAACAGAGACAAAACTGAGCTGACCAGTTTGCCTTGACCAAGGGGAGTGCAAGTGCCTGCCACAGATCCTCGTTTAAACAATCAGCACAGACCCCTTCCAGTCACAGGATTCTCAGCTGGATGGACCTGTGCTGTTTCCCAATACATGTAATTCCACTAAAAAAATAATAATCCCCTGTAATAGGCTCATGGCTTGAACTGGAGCCATTTATCTGACTCCCCTCTCCCACCCTAATTCTGACCAGCAGTCAGGGAATCTCCATCCTTCCCCATCCCTGAGCTACAGACTGTGTCAACAGGAATTAAGCAGGCACCTGTGATACCACCTGCTGCAATCCATTTAATTCTTTGTCACAAAACCATTTTGGTCTTTTTATAGTTCATTCAGTGCAAGAGGAGGAGGAGGGGAGGACTGGCATTTACTATAAATGTAATGGATTTTCAATTCCTGGAACATAGTATGTGAAATTAATAACAAAATTAATAATAGATCTACTTACAGTGGATGGATTTTGTGCAAGTTTTTTTAAAGGCACATCATAAAATTGTGAAAATGAAAGGGTATAAAAATATGCAAGGGCAGATGAGAGTCAAAAAACAGGAGAAAGTATTCTTAATAGACTTTTATCTCTGTATTAGCTATCTAAATTCCTAGACAAAGGAATGGCATGTTTCAATTAAGGAGCAAAATTGGCTGAATAAAATGCTTTGCTTACCAAAAAAAAAAGGAAAGTTTTCCATTTCCAAATGTAATATAAATCTACATTTAACCTGGACCAACACAAGCTCAAAGGTAGGCCAGAAGGAAGTGTACAGACATTACAGAGCTTTACATACTTTCTGGGGTTTGAATCTCCAGTCACACCACTTTTAGCATACATTTTAAGACACTAAAATGTTTTACATAAGCGTAAGAAAAATTACTGTGAAAGAATAGCAGGCAAAATTAAGAATGAGTGAGGTTTTGCAGAGTGAAAATTCCTTTTGATTTTACTGATCCATTCAAATTCTAAGTAATTTTGTAAAAAAAAAAATAACTCAAGTATTACTAGTGTTACAATTACCTGCCCAAATACAGAAGTTACTAAACCTTTTCATCATAGCTAAGGAGATAGAATATTACACTTTCTTGTGTCTACCTCTTGCACTAAACCCATCTCCACAAAGCCTGCACCCTGTCACCAGGCACCTACTTATCTCTTGGAGCTCTCGTTGCAGCAAAAGCCAGACTCTCTTCTGAGAAAAACTGCAAGTAAGACAAAGCTCTCCTTCAGGGTAGCCTCCATAGCTGATGCCTTCACATTAATTCCAAGAATCTAGATTTTACAGATTTACCCATTTACGTAACTACGATGGGATGGCCCCTACCTGGCTCCTGTCCAAGGCAACAGAGCTTTGGGTGTCCCCTCTCTGGGACTTCAGAAACAGTTTGCATCCATGAACACTGAGCAAATTTTCAGCTGTCTCACCCCTCACATCTTCAGTGAAGGCTTGCACTGAAAGAAAGGTGTTATTCAAGAATAAGGCCTGTTAAACACTGCTGCTCTAAGCACGGATCCCTTTGGGGATTACAAGGCCTGTTTACATGGTCAGTCTGAGATGGATAAGCTGTACATTCCAAGCAGAAATGCTGATTTTTGCTTTTTGGCAACTGAGAAGGCTGATTTTTGAGAGCAGCTAGATTGTTCCATCCTAGCTTGTTCCATCTTTGTCTTCAGCACGTTTTGTGGCCAGGGGGAACACTAAGGCAGTGAAACATCATTTTTGCTGTGTACAATGTGCTTTTTAATGGTTTTATTCCATTTTGCTTATGAAACTCAGAAGCCAACTATTGATTCTACCAAGACCTTGTGAGTGAAGATTAAAGCATTCCAACATGCTTGTCTACAGGTGTGCCATGGTGAATTATGGTCTTCGCATAATTCATAGAATGAAAAAGTTGCACCAAGAAACCAACTGTTAATCAGTGTATAGGTACAGGAGATCAATCTTTGATTCGTGTATTCACAAATCCTGTTTACTTGGCCATATTAGAGAACAGACGGGTGTTCTGGAATGGATTCTTAGAAATGATGGATGTAATTGTCAAAACTGCCAAGGTCAATGTATAATGTTCAAAAAAGAACCAACTCATTTCAAGCACCTTCCATTTATCATTCATGCAATTTGACCCCCAGTTCTCTTTGTAATAACATACTATGAGGGAACAACTGCTGTGTTCATTCCTATATACTCCTGTGGACTTTCAAATATCATGCAGGTCACAGCCTTTCCAAAAGACTGAGGACATTTGTATATAACTTTTTTCCACTCTAAAGTATGTGGAAGCTATTACATTAAACCTGACTTTAATAAGAGTAAGTTTGTTTCCTATAGAATTTTTATGCTGCAATGCTATACACATTTAAAAGAAACTTATTCCAGAATTTCATTGATTTTCCATTTAAGAAATGCAGATTGATTTATAATAAGTTTTGAAAAACATACCTAAAGAATTTGCTTTTTAGAACTGAGATGTCCCCTTCATTGATGATGTATCTTAGTTGCTTAACATCATGCTGTGGAATATAAGCCAAATCTAAATAACAAGGGTTAGAGAAAAGCTGTCCCTGTGGACAGTTAACTCCATAACTCAGCCATTTCTTTTAAATACCAGCCTTGATTACAGCCAGGATACTGAGTCAAGGGGAATAGTATGATAGTTTGCATTTGTATGTAGGTCTAAGTATCTGGAAGTGATTCAAAGTAGTTTAATTTTCAGATTTAAAGGAAAAGAGAAATGTAAATTTTAGGTTTTTAAAGGTTTAAATGTGGTATTTTAGAATGCCAGAATCTTTATTTTCTGGTATCACTTTTCATAAAGACAAGGGGAAGACCTCTGCTTCTGTTGACTTTTGGTTACCAATGCATACACTTTTTTTACTTTTGAAGTTGGCAGCTTTTACCACTCTATTTTCACAAACAGTGGGACAGGTTAGTGGAGAGAACCTGAAAATAGATACCCAGCAGGTCATTCTCAGAAAAAAGAGGACAGGACTGCATTTCACCATTGCAGAGGTTCACAATTATTTTTTAAATTGAATAGATTGATAACATACATAAATAGCACAACCTTTTTTTTTCTTTTCCCCCTGGGGCATGATGATAACCAGATTGAGTTTGCTTTTCAAAAATCTAACACATAAGACTGGGTCACATTCCACTGAACAATTTAGAAACCAATATAAATCTGAGGATCTGGCTTAAGAATTGTACAGGCCACTAAGCATAAGTGAATAGCAAATCAAGATTTGGCCCCAAACAGCTTTATGAAGAAGGTGAAGAAGGCTGGGACCAGCAGGCACATGAACAGCTTAAATCATATGCTTTAATTCTATTGGTTTTTACAGATTCAATAAGCAAGTGGATGTGAAGAAATGCCATTTCTGCACTAAGACAGCGTTCCTGAAACAGAAGCTTAAAGAAAAAAATTTTACTAAGTTTTCCCTTTTCTTCTCACACCATCATCTTTTCATGGAAAAGTAACAGGCAGCCACACACTTCTGTTGGGATGGCATATGTCTCCCAAATAAACGAGTTCACTTCTCCTCAAGCTCATGACATTGTAATCAAGTGGGGAGGTAATTTGTATAATTTCTTCATTTCTCATATAACACTGAAATAAGGCAGTTACTTGTAGATGTAAAAACTGTGACATCACCCTGAAGGGCAATGGAAAGGCACATAGAGAAGCAATCATGTCTGAAAAAGCAGAATATTTTTTGTCTAACTTTGGCACCTTACAGCTAAGCTGTAATCTTAGTAACAGAGCTTTCTACTTACAGAGCACTTTCTCCAAAAACACTCTATAAAGTAAGGGGGGAAAAAAATCTGTGATATCTAGAGCAGCGAATGTCCAGAAAAATTAAGTGATGACTTCTGCTCACATGATCAAAACATTCTTTGTGGTGAGAAAAAAATAAAGTAAAAAAAAAAAAAAAATATTCTGTTCAGAAGGAGCTTCAGAAATACAACATGGAAGAGTGGGCAGTGCAGAAGAGCTCCACATTCCCTCACAGAAACGTATCTGCTGCAGGCTGTAAATCTGCCATGGGATGTCCAAGCGGTTCCCCCGTCAGACACCAGGCATTTGTCAGACTCCAGAGAACAGGAACTGTGTCTCACCCCTTGGCTGCAGAGCCAGCCGCGGCTCGGACGGGCAGCTTGGGGCCAGCCTGTGTCTGGGAGCAGCAGTGACACGCTGGCACACGGGGACATCTGCCAGGCAGCTCAGCACGTGGCTGGAGCTGGCTCAGGCCCAGCCACGGGGACACGCACGGTGCTGGTGTGCAGTGGGCTGTGCCCAGCTGAGCTGACACGGCCAGTTTTTAATGAATTAACATGCAATAGGGCAAAACTTGCTGATCACTTCAGGATAAAAACTTGCCACTTGGAGAATATATTTCATTTGTGGTCTACAAAGGGAGATGAATTAATCTGGTTAGTTTTAAAACCCTTCGCTCTCCATTTCCTTTTTCAGCCAAGTTGATATTCAGGTAATAAATCCACCGTGGAGACAAAAGAATGCTTTGTAAGCAGCATCAGCTTTGAAGTATAACCCATGCTGCAGGTGGAGTTTGGGTAATGCTGCTTTTGTACATAAATCTCGGTCAACAAGTCAGACACAGATCCTTAAAAAACATCTATGAAAAAACATACAGATTAGTGCTCCTGAAGAAGCTACTCATTACACACTTCCAGTGCATCATGACATCAGGCTACTGCAAGTCTTCGCCTGCTCATGTGGAATTTATCAAGAAGAGCCAGTGGCAGCAACTAATCAGTAACCACAAATATCAGGGACACCCAGAGGCAAGATTGCACCCCTGCAGATATGCTACACAACACTGGATAACAGGCACACTAATGATGAAGGCTCATGCTTAGGTACTAGATATGACCCACTTACTTGCCTTCAAATTAGATCATGTAAGCTTGGGGTGCAAAGCCACGGAGGTATTTCATTAGAAGGGCTGCACTGTTCCAGGTGCCAGCCTGACACCACGAGGACGGGAGCTGTGCATTACTCTGCCCGTCAGAACCCTTCACGCACAGGCAGTGGTGTCAGAAGTTATCACTTGCAGATGAGAGCTGTGAAAGATGTGAACACAAGTGTCAAGTTCTCTCTCTGGAGCACAGGGCTCATCCACTGAACGTGCATACATTGCTTCACCTCAGAGACTCGGTGTTTGCGAACAGAAGCTGCTTCCACATCGCGCCTTCTCCGTGTCTGCTGGGCCTTCCATTCAGCAATTACCAGGCAGTTTTTATAGAAGCAGGGAGTTTTACTGCTTGGTGGGCCCTGCCTCAACCAACAGAGCACTCAGCCCTTGGAAAAGGGTGTGTGATTTTACAATTGGGATACTAAGCTGGGGCGTGAGGGCCCTGCCCAGAGATACCTGCTGTACTGTGCAGCTGTGAGAGGCTGTGTACAACTCTGCTCAAAGACTGTGTGAAATTTCTGCATCTCACAGGGCTAGGGAGTCTTAGCAACTCTGAAGAGCTTGAACACTTCCTTTAAGATGAAAGGTTTTACTTCCTAACATAACACACAGCAAAAAATTGTTATTATGGGGCATCCCTGAATGCTTTGGCTGTAAAGATTTTTACAGGACAATGATTATGGCCCAGAGTGAGGGTTTAATTCATGCATTGCCACAGAAAGGTACTGGAGAAGAGTCACTGAAAGAAATAAGGAGGTGACTGTCATTAATGACCTGAGCTCAGTGTGCAGAGTGCACACCCTCAGCTGTCTCACTACCAACACAGAGCTGACTGCAGCTGTACACCTACGTTACTGATGCAATGAGAAAGGCACGATCATTTTGTTTATCAGAAGGCAAGCTTCTGTCAGATGTCAAACTTGTCCTTTTCACAGTTTAAGTCACCCAACCCTTAAAACATAAACAAGATGCTCTAATAATCTGAATGTATGATTCCTTTTGAGTCTCCTACCATTCTCAGCACTTCTGATTTGCAATAAGAACAGTTTTCAAAATGCAGAATTTACTATTTCATAACAATCCAGTTATATCACAATAGTGCATGCTTTTACGTTTTTCTTATATAAATACAGTTGATAATATGCCTGTCTTGTACATGCCAGGAGTGAATCCATCTTCACTTTTCCTTCATATTTTGGTTAATAAAGACAGTAATTATAGTTTTGCTTCCATTCTTTGCTAACACTGTCAGATAATGGAGTATGTATTATTTTAGGCTTCTGCAAAACAAACCAAAGGGACAGTAATGTCAGAATGGAAAACGGAAGAAGAAAGTCAGCTTTGAAGTCTACCTGTACATCTCTGCACTGCCAGCTCTGAGCTCATTTTGAAATCAAAGAACGATCACACAAAATTCGAAGCAATCAGACATACATTGCTACATGGAGACTTCACATCAAGTTCTTTCTTTTTAGCATGGAAAAGTAAAAACCCTGATGTTTTGAGATGAAGAGTACAAGCAAATTAGTCACATCTAGCATATAAATAATGTTTTCAGCATAACAGTGAAGAAAAGCACTTTGAAAACTTATTAAAATGTAGGTTTATTCTCCTGAACATTTAGTAGGAAAACCTGTCATTTTTATGCAGCGATGGTAATCAATTTTGAAACCTTCACAGATGTGCTCTTAAAGTTATTAATTTCACCAGGATGATTATGAATGCTTTACTCAGCTGTTCCACAAACATTAGAACAACACAAAGCAAATCAAGTCCTAAATTATACCTGTCCTTCGTGCAGGGATTTTGGTTTTTGCCTAGCATGCTTTGACTCTTACTTCGTTAAATGTGACTAAAGCTGAAGAGTTAAAAGCTTTATAGATGCTTGACCAAACTGATGGAACAACAAACACCACGGTTTTATTTAGTAAGGCCTGATATCCCGGGAAGGGGAGACCTTCAGCTGTTTGTAAGCTTCTTGTGAAAACACCTGGGCATTAACACTTGGGAGAGCTGACTCCAGTGGAAAGGAAAATAACCTGAATGGGTCACATCTGACAACATGACAGTTGTTGTTGTCACATGACAGTGTGAACAGAGACAGTGAGATAGAAGACTGTACAAGTGTCAGACATGTTTGGTTCAATACCTGTTTCCTGGAACACTACGGATGTTAAAATTTGGCAATCTGTTATTAAAGACAAAAACTCGCTAATGTTATGTAACCCAATAAAATACTGCGTTAACAGCATCCCATTCGGGGCAAGACAAACAAAGCTGCTGTCAATATTCCTTTTAATTAACCCAATAGTATTAGCTGCTTATGACTTCATTCCCCTCTGTCCCAGTGGGCAACCTGAAAGGCAATTCTCACCATTACTTAGCTCCCGTGGCGTAATCCACAAGCGGCTGTCAGCTTGCCACGGCTGCTGACCTCTGACCCAATCACTTGCTTCCTTTTAACATTACTACCTTTGCACATTTAATGAACTTTGTACATGGCTAAAAAGATGTCAGCACAGCGAAACGATGGTTCCTGCTGTGAAGGCTCCATTGTTTCTATAAGTCTAATTGACCTTTCACATCACAGAAAACGAGAAAAAAATCAATATAGTTACTTAGTCACCAGCCCAATGCTATTTTTTATAATTAATATGCTAACCACATTGCTTTTGGAACACTGACACCCAAACATCCCTCGATGTACAAAAATGAATTCTCATTAATAACCATTATATTAATCACTGTTGCCCAGAACTGGAACCTGACTGCGAAATCCCCCAGTGGAAATTGCTATAATCGTTCAAACTACAGGAATGAATTTTTTTCAGCATAATTACTGCTGTCTTCTATTGAAAAATATCCATTAGATGGCAGCTTTTAGTTACGTAAATCAAGCTGATTAATTTTTAATTTTTCCCATTTATATGACTTTGCACAAGTAAAGACAATTGAAACGATTAGCTGAACAATTATTAAAGCAACTTGCAGTGGTTCAAATATTCATTTAGTTACTAGAAAAGGCATACATCATTAACTTCCAATTAAAAATTTGGGAAATGGCAAATGCTGATACAATAAAAAATACGCTTATCTCCTTGTCAATAAAGCAGCATACTGCTGTAAAAATATTGCTTTCATTTCAGCTGAAAGCAGGAGGTTCATCTAGTACCAGGTTTCTCCAGCTATTTCACGAGCAAGGAAGAAGAGATCCTGTTACGTGTCTGAAAGTCATTGGAAAGAGGCATCCAATGGCAGCACAGCACTTCTGAGCCATTCACTCCAGTGCTCCTGCCTCTCAGCCCGTGTCCCAGACCAGGCTGGCACAGACTGCTGAGCTCAGAACATGCCAGAAGAATTATCTTTCCAATAAAAACACCCTGCAAAAAGCCAGCCACTTTTTTATGCAATAGCCCAGTGGCTAGATTGACTTATTCCAAAATACAGGGGATTAATTTAAAATCTTACTCTCTGCCTCCTTACAATGGCTATGGCTGAGTTGTATACCAGCTGAGTTGCCTAAAAACTTTCATCTGAATAACACCATGAATAGTCAGGACCTGCTTCACTGAAATCAGAGCTAGCAAACAGTGGAAGGAAAAACAGTGTGATGCTAATGCTAAGCAATGAGTCTCATTTCCAACATCAAGCTGACAGCTGTATGGTATATGGACTTAAAGGTATTGTACTGAAATCCAGTACAATATTCTGCCAGCGTGGCAATCAGAATCTTCACATACATTCACAGCACTGGCACCACTGCAGCTGCATATGTAATCTTGTACCTTTCTGGGCCCAGCTGTTCCACATATTCTACTGAGGTATGATTAAAATGTCTTTTTCTGAGGCAGTAACGGGTCAGTTTCATGGGGTACAGAGTTGGATGATGTATTTGGGGACCTGGAGGCAGCATCACTGCACAGGAGATGCATTACCAGGATACCCTGCATGGCTGACACATGTGCATCATCACTGCACTGCACTGCGCCACCCAGGGCTCCTCTGAGAGACCACGGCACAAAAAGAAGGGGTGGCTGGAGATGTTTTTATTTAAATTGAGGAGTATTTGTTTCTTCTAGAGACAAGTTCTTAAAATTAAACTTGAGCTCACTGATTTTCATTTGTCGAAACACAAATTCATTCAGCCATCACAAAAATTAAGGTTTGGGGGCTCTTTTAGTGTCTTAAGGTTGATTTTTCTTTTGTTTGTTTGTTTGGGGTTTTTATATAAATTATTCCATTGACATTGTCACAGGGAAGTCCACAATCAATACAACTTACAGGAGCTCTATACAGAACCATATGCTGTGCATAAACTGGGTTTATCTGCATGGCTGTGAACTTTCTGATTTTTTGACTTTTACCTCCATTTTTAAAAAACAACTTAGCCTCTGCACTAACCAGGTAAATTACCTCACCACTGAGGTATGAGCAATTCTGTACTGTACTTCTTTCCCTGTCCCTGTGTTCATTCTCTCTCACCCCCAACAGAAACCAGAAGATAAAAGCTTCAGTTTAGACTGGAACTTAAACCTGTATTGCCATGAAATATATGCCTTCCAGGTAAATATAAGAACACAAGGAGGGTGAAATGAAAAAATTCAAAGTGGTGTTTATGGATAAAATCATGGTGGGTTCAGTTCTTAGAGACGATTAGGTGTCCATGGAAAATCTCTCTAGATCAGTACTAGACCTCACAATTTCCTTAAAAAAATTCCACATGCACCATGGAGACACCTCATTTAAGGGAGCTTCCAAAATAGTGCCACAATACTTCTTATACTCAGCAAAAGAATTCTGATCCAATCAAACGTTTTTCTTATACCCTACCCAAATGTATTAAGAATTCTGCTTTAAAAATCAGCTTTCACCTAGATTGAGTATAATCAGAAACTGTAATTGATATTAAGCTCATGTGAGTGCTTGCAGTGTAAAACTTTAATTCTTCTCTAATTTTGTTATTACTGATATTAGTTCATTTGGACTCGTCATAAGACCTCCCTGTTCAACATTTCCTTCCACTGAAGAGAAAATAGAAATGCTGAAATTCAGAAGTGGTGATTTCCAGCCTATTATCATATCTTCCTACATATATAGCAGGCTGCATCTATAGTCAGCTACATTTTCCTTCCATATATTCTTGAAACACCACACTGGAGCAATTTATAAATTGTAACACACACTCATATTTGCATTTTTACATGGGTATCGTGACACCAGTTTGCAAACTGAGCCTGAAGCTGGGGGTGAAAAAAAACCCAGACTAATGTGAATTTTAAAAAGTCTTTCAGAGAAGTCTGCCAGGAAAATTGGAAGAGACAAAATGAAACGTAGGTCTTTATCATCCCAGTTTTCCATTTTAAACCTACCTATCCCTTACTCTAGGATATCTAGAGGCCTCTACAGCAATGATCATTTTAAAGCTACTTTTAACAGGTAACTGTCTCTCCTTGGTATCAAAACTTATTCTAAACATTCTGCTTTGCTGTTTTAATGTTCGGGATATTTGGTTTTTAGGGAAAAGAGTATAATTTAAAGAAGACACTTTTTTCCTTTTAATAATAATTGGAGGGGTTACAAGTCCATTGAATATGGTTCTCTGGAAGATTATTGTTATCAACATCCAAAGGGTAACATCACCACAAAGAGAACAGAGAGTATGAGCCACTACTGTGTCAATTAAATCTTGGCATTCATTCATTATGCCTTATGTCCTTTTCCTGCCTCTTTCTTCCTTGGTGGTCTTCTGGTATTTTTCTTAATACCAGCAGCCAAAAAGAAAAAAGAAAAGATACTAAAGGCAATTTCTTTAGTACAGTCACAGACAGACTTTTTTTGTAGTTTAATATTTGAAACTGCAGCCCTTGTAGCTTAGAGGGGCCAGCACTGCAGTATTTACACAGATGTTAGAGAAGGCAGCCTGTAACCATCCACCTCCGCCCCTGCGGTCACCTCTGCCTCTGAGCAGTCTTTGGGAGGTACATTCATAACATTTGTATTAGATACCCATTTCTCAGCTACAATATTTTTATTTCGCATTGTCTGTGTGGAATGTAACTCAATATATATCCTTGATGCAGGGAGATGTTTACATAGTATTTTATGATTAGTTCAGTTGGAGACCACTGGTTTCACAGGTTAGTAACAAAGGCAGAAAGCAGGCAAGATATAATTATGGAGCTCCAAAAGAAATGCACACAAGAAGTCAGGAATACATTTAAAAGGGATAATAAACAGCCAGCTACAAAGAAGAGATAAAATTGATTCAATCTTTAAATCTTTCTTATTGAAATTAAAGTAAAATATCTTCAGGAAAGACTGAGTAAAGATAAAGAGGCTGAAATTG
The DNA here is from genome assembly GCA_013397155.1 of Irena cyanogastra. Taxonomy (NCBI): domain Eukaryota; kingdom Metazoa; phylum Chordata; class Aves; order Passeriformes; family Irenidae; genus Irena; species Irena cyanogastra. Next base: position 1,080,905 of record VWZV01014643.1, on the reverse strand, counting down.
CAGAGGCATTTTATTTTTTAAAAGTAAGTTGTAATTGCTTAGTAATACAATTGAGCAATAAATTTTGTCTCTCCCTGGCCATCCTGCTTTGGCTTTTTGAAGCACTCCAAAGAAGCAATAGTACAGTTAATAAAAAGTATGAGAGGGACTTGCCTAATGTTTCCTTTGATTCTACCTTTTAATTTGCTCCTCTCCTTCTATGGCATACAGAATGAAACTGGCAGAGGGTTTACTCCATAGGACCTTCCTGCCCCTTTCATCTGCAGCTTTGCTTTCCCAGTGCTGCAGGTGCCCGTGCCCTGCTGGCAGGGCCAGTGCTGAGGTCTCCCACTGGGAATTTTACTCAGCCAGGTGTCCTGCTGCCCCGCTGAGCCACAACACTGAGCAGAACCTGCCAGGGGAATGTCTGCATTGTGGCCTTGCCTTCGAATCAAACAAAAGGTGTTAAAGATGTCATTGAAGAGCTTAGAATAGTGACTAAGCAGTTTCTATACTTCAGTCTCTCAAGGCCCAACTTGGTCATATGGCCTCCTGCAGGTATGCCTAATAACTCCAGCCCCACTGCCTATATCTTTTCACACCTTTTTACCAAGAAGGAAGCATTGTCTTTGATTGTTCATCAGCCCTAATCCTTTCTCAGCATGAGGCTTGTTAGCATAATTGGAGAGAAGAAACCAAAAAGGTACATTATGTGCATCTATGTGTTTCTCTTTCAGCGAGGCAGGCTGTTTGGATAAAAGGCCACTGTATTTCTTGCACTAATCCAGCACCTACAGCTTCCCTGGACAGAAGAAAGTCTCCACCTTGTCAGGTTCTGATTTAATGCAAATAATGAAAATCACACACACAGTTTTGTAACTGACAGTCACCATCCTCACGAAATACTAGCACAAGTGCCTGTCTGTAATATTATGCTCTCTATCAAAAAATAACTATGGAAAGTGACTGGCATCTTAGAACTCAACCTCAGCTTCCTGGTCAGTTAAACTGTAAAACTGATTGCAAAGGAATTAGTGAAGATTGGTTTTAGGCTTTTTTTTCCAAGAACAACAAAAATTTTTAATATCTTGCCCAGGACACTGGAGGCTAAGAGAATAAATAGGAAGGTAATGAGCCATAAAAACTTCCAAAGCAGTTTCCCTCTCCTACCATCTTAGTCTTTAATGAGAAGCAGTTAAAGAACTATAAGCAACAATAAGAGAAAGCCAACCATCCATCAAAGGTGCTCTGGATTGGGATTTACTTCATATTTCAGTCTTCATCTCTCATGAATAACAAGACACAAATGCCAAGATAAGTACAATTTATCATTGATTACACACTCTGTCAAGCTAGGAGAAGAATCTTTGGTATTTCTATTTGCATGACCCAAGATTTCCACACAGCAAGATTAGGATGACCAGCAACAGTGAGGTATTTAGTTTCTCTCTCATGTAATACATCCAGTATGGCATGATTCACACTAATTCAGTCTTTATCACACTTCCCACATTTCCTTTCTGTAACACACAGCTGTCCAGTCTTCTCACAGATAGGAATATGACTTCAGTTACCTCGGTTTTTAATCATTTCTGACCTCATAAACCCAAAGCTTTTCCTCCCTTCCATCACTATAACACTTGTAATATGCTAACAAGAGAACATTTTCTTAAGGAAGATGAAAGATAGGCAACAACCTATCCAGATTTTCAGTTATTCTTTTTATCAAAAAACACTGGTAGCCCTAGCATTCAAGAATCAGGGAAGGGGAAGCAGGTAGAACTCAAGACAAAAAAAAGAAAAAATAAATAAACTAAACAACAATAAAACCCCATATTTCACAAAATTATGCAAAATAAACATTTTATTAACTCAATGTAAAAGAGAGAAGATGATGAAATGAAAAACCAGATTCCTTCCACACACTGAGTAATCTCTGCTATTTTTGATACCAGAAATGTAGGATTTAAAGGATTTTGAAGTACAGACACAAAATGCTCAGTTTTCAGCCACAATATCAGTCAGTTAGTTTTGCAAAGCTGTAGACACACACATATACAGAAAATGAAACCTTGGTCTTATCCTGGCAAATGAGCCCAGCACAATTACCCAGCTAACCTGGCCATCTAAAGTGGCAGCAGCGTTCCTCTCCTAGATCCTTCATAAATCACTGCCAAAGTCTGCTTGGGGATTAAACATTCACTGAAATAACTGATGTGATTGCCACCACCCCGAGCAGTGTCCTCAGGTGAACGCACTGTTCCCACAAAGGATTACCTTAGCCTCCAGGAGAATAGCACACTGCATACTTTTGCAGAGCCAAAGATGCATTTCCTTAATGGTTTTCCAGGACACTATCAATATTNGGTTTTAGGCTTTTTTTTCCAAGAACAACAAAAATTTTTAATATCTTGCCCAGGACACTGGAGGCTAAGAGAATAAATAGGAAGGTAATGAGCCATAAAAACTTCCAAAGCAGTTTCCCTCTCCTACCATCTTAGTCTTTAATGAGAAGCAGTTAAAGAACTATAAGCAACAATAAGAGAAAGCCAACCATCCATCAAAGGTGCTCTGGATTGGGATTTACTTCATATTTCAGTCTTCATCTCTCATGAATAACAAGACACAAATGCCAAGATAAGTACAATTTATCATTGATTACACACTCTGTCAAGCTAGGAGAAGAATCTTTGGTATTTCTATTTGCATGACCCAAGATTTCCACACAGCAAGATTAGGATGACCAGCAACAGTGAGGTATTTAGTTTCTCTCTCATGTAATACATCCAGTATGGCATGATTCACACTAATTCAGTCTTTATCACACTTCCCACATTTCCTTTCTGTAACACACAGCTGTCCAGTCTTCTCACAGATAGGAATATGACTTCAGTTACCTCGGTTTTTAATCATTTCTGACCTCATAAACCCAAAGCTTTTCCTCCCTTCCATCACTATAACACTTGTAATATGCTAACAAGAGAACACTTTCTTAAGGAAGATGAAAGATAGGCAACAACCTATCCAGATTTTCAGTTATTCTTTTTATCAAAAAACACTGGTAGCCCGAGCATTCAAGAATCAGGGAAGGAGAAGCAGGTAGAACTCAAGACAAAAAAAAAAGAAAAAATAAATAAACTAAACAACAATAAAACCCCATATTTCACAAAATTATGCAAAATAAACATTTTATTAACTCAATGTAAAAGAGAGAAGATGATGAAATGAAAAACCAGATTCCTTCCACACACTGAGTAATCTCTGCTATTTTTGATACCAGAAATGTAGGATTTAAAGGATTTTGAAGTACAGACACAGAATGCTCAGTTTTCAGCCACAATATCAGTCAGTTAGTTTTGCAAAGCTGTAGACACACACATATACAGAAAATGAAACCTTGGTCTTATCCTGGCAAATGAGCCCAGCACAACTACCCAGCTAACCTGGCCATCTAAAGTGGCAGCAGCGTTCCTCTCCTAGATCCTTCATAAATCACTGCCAAAGTCTGCTTGGGGATTAAACATTCACTGAAATAACTGATGTGATTGCCACCACCCCGAGCAGTGTCCTCAGGTGAACGCACTGTTCCCACAAAGGATTACCTTAGCCTCCAGGAGAATAGCACACTGCATACTTTTGCAGAGCCAAAGATGCATTTCCTTAATGGTTTTCCAGGACACTATCAATATTAAATAAATATCAGTCATTTCATGTAAATACATGTAACAGTTTTAACATAACAGTTTCTTCCCTCTGCAGGAAAGAAAAGGAAAATCCATCAAAGAACGGTGCATGGGGAAATCAAATATCAAATGCTTCCTGCTCCCAAGAAGAGCTGTAATATTCTGTGAATGACTGACCTGGCTCTGACCTTGATCATGGTAAGAGATTTGTTTTGGTAGTCTGCTGTAGCCAGCAACCTGCAGAGCAGTTTGGGAATCCTACCAGAGGGAGTTCTCAATGCTGTAGTTCAGAAGCACATTTGTTTATGTGGAGATACTACTGCAGATATGGTATTGCAATAATATATTTCAAACTGCTTGACAAATACATTAAAAGAATGCTAGATAATTAAATACATAAGCATGAAAGGCTTTTCTTGAAGATAACATAAGGTGAGATGTAGCACTCACCACAGTGATTTCTATAACAAAGTCAGCATTAGAACAATATTAGTGGATTTAATTGTGGCCAGACAACAAACTCAAATATGTTTTCTCACTCAATTTATGCAGTACGGACTCCAGGTATCACAAAAGATTGGAGAAAAGTCCGGACCTCTGTATAAAGCAGCAAGTACATCTATTACCTCCGTATAAAGCACGTGAAAATACAGAGAAACTGTAAGCACCAACACTTTCATATTTATCACAGACACAAGCCAATTTTTTTTCTGTATTTAAGGTAGTTTTGCTTCCCATAAAAAAAAGTCAAAGAATGTTCAACCTTCTAGCAATTTTTAGCTGACTAAATATGAAACTTACTAATTAAAGACTGAAAACTGTTGCACCTAAGCAGCTTTCAGGCCCCTTAAGGGTGATTACTTCATACCTAAATCTTTGGGCCATTTGTTTCCTTCTCAAACCCAGGGTGCTTTAGGTGTCCTGACATAAACACGAGTTGAAAAAAGGATAAAAGTGCATCCTGCAGTAATTGTCACCCAAGATTTATTGCTTATTATTCTATATTGCTGCAGCCTTCCCATACTTACAGGGGGCTTACAAAAAAAAGAGGGAGAACTACTTTTTCCTCAGGCAGATAGTGATAGGACAAGGAGGATGGTTTTAAATTAAATTTAGTTTTGCAAAGCTGTAGACACACCCATATACAGAAAATGAAATCTAGATAAGATTTAGGTTACATATCAGGAAGAAATTCTTTAGTGGTAAGGCCATCCCTTTTGTGATGCTCCATCCCTAGAAGTGTTCAAGGGCAGGGAGGGTGGGGATTTGAGCAACACGGTCTAGTGGAAACTACCCCATGGTAGTGAGTTGAAACTGAATGATTTATAAGGTTCCTTCCAACCCAGGCTATTCTAGAATTCTATGATTATATTTTATTTATATATATATATTATACATAGATTTATAGATCATTTAGGTTGGAAAAGACCTCTAAGATCAAGTCCAACCACTGAGTGAGCATAGCCAAGTCTAAACCATGTCCTTAAGCATCATATCTACACAAATGTCTATTTATTTATTACAGGGAAGCAAAACTCACAGCTGGGTAACACATGGTGACTTCAACAGCCTAGAGAACCAAGAACAAAAAAATACCAAAAAAATCATGCTTCTTGGAAAACTACAGAAGAGACAGATAACATTAAGTATCTGTGGAAACCTGTGACTCTGAACAGGTGAGAGACCAGTGAATTCAAAGACTTCCAGGTAAATTCCAGTAATTAAATAGAACATCCAGGCTACAAGGCCAGTTTGATTCCATGGTGCCGCAGGATGTCCAGTGCTTTAGCAGAAGTCCTCTGCCCTACAGGCACAGTGCCAGTCCTGCACAGCACCCTGGTGTAAACCCTGTCCCAACAACACTGAAGAGTTGTCTCTAAAAATACTCTGCCAAGTCCACGGGGGGGTCTTTTGTCACTACTGAAATCACCAAATTGTGCAGGGAGCCAGTGAAGACGGGGACTGCCAGGTGGGGCGAGCACAGGACACAGACTGCTGGCCAGGGCAAGGGAACATTCCTTGCTCCAGCCAGGAACAGGAGAAGCCTCCAGCAGTGCTTTTGCACGGGGAACACAAGAGGACACACCCCGAGTGCTTCCAGCAGGCAAAGGCAGCACAGCCCTAACTGGGAAACTCCACTTTCAGACCTGGCGGAAAACAGCTAACTAGAAGGCTGAACATTAAATGAAAAAAATATTTCCCTGAATAGAAAGGAGAAAAAGAACATTTCGCATTTTTGTAGGGGTATGAAAAGTCTCTGCTAGCCAGAAAAGCTTTGGTGGTATCACAAAATAAAGGTGTGAACCTTACCTCAGCATGAGAGTAATTATGAATAAGCCATAATGTGTTCTCAACTCCAGTGTGATGGTGTTTATATCTCAGGTGTAGTGTGAGTTTAACTTTAGTGGGCTGGTGATTAAATTTAAGGCATATATGAATAATACATGGGGAATAAAATGGGGCACTATTATAGACAAAAGAAGTTAAATAACCAGTTGGAGATGTTGTTACAGGACTCTGAAAGTGCAAGCTTCCAGATGTTTATGTTCCCCAGCTTAGAAGATTAATGAGAACACTAAAGATTTATACCCAGCCCCTGGAGCAGAATACAAGTGGGGTTTTCTAGGCATGAATCTCACCACTTCCTGAACGAGGCAATTTTCCAGGTTCAGTGTGGTTGAAGCTAATTTGCCTGGAATTACCAGGACTCAAAGCCATTTAAATTCAGCCTTGACAGAACCTCAAGGGAAACTTGCTGTGCTGGCACATAAGACATTTGCACCATTGGAGCAATTTCATGGCATAAATAACAGTTTTCTGTGTTTTGAATTCTTGGATTAGCAATGATTAAGTAGACTGCACTGCCCTTGGAGCTCTAAAGCTGTTTCCAGAGCAGAGAGAACACACAGAAGACAGTATCTCAACACATGACCTACTATTGCTTACACTTCACAAACTTTGTTGTTTTGATGTCATCTGCCACAACTTGGTTTTGAATGAAAGAATGAATAAAATCAACCCAGCTCCATCATCCAATACCAGAAAAACAACCTCCCATCATGGTAACTTCACTTGATTTGGAGCACTGTGCAGCATTTATCCAACGTTGTGTCAAAATGCAGGAACTGATGTATTCCTACAAATTATTCCTATTGCCAAACTGTAACCCTACATTTCCACATCTCTGCTACATTTACAGTAGTCACATAAAACATTTTCTAGCAATTATTTTTTTCTTGACTGTCTGGGTATTTTGTCTTTCAGTAATACAAGGCTACATGCTTTTGGAAAACTGGTTTCAGGGAATCACCCAGCAAGCTTTTGAAGGTCCACATTTGCCTGTTCTTATTCATGATGAATACCCTCCACTCTGCCAAACAGCCCTTCTCTCTAAACCAGCTTAAAACTCCTTAGAATCCCTGAGGTGAGAGAATTTGGGAGCTACAGGGATAACCACTTCAACAGGCTAACCTGGTAACAGGAACTGTCTCCTTCACAAACATCTCTGCCTTATTTCCAACCCTCTTTAAGACAGCACCATTTTCCTTTACCCAGCATGAGTTTGTGACCATAACATCCATGTAAATCACTTACCACTTCCAGCCAACACCTCCAGTTTCTGAGCCAAAGGAACACAAGGAAAGCCTCCAAACCAGCTGTTTTCTCACCAATACCTAGAATCACCTCCTTCCTTTGCTCCTGCAACTAGTCGGGCAAGCCCAGCCTGCAGAACTTGGTAGCCCCACCCAGGGTGGGGTGGCCCCTCAGCTGCACAGGGTCAGTGCTGATGTTAACCCTTCACAGGTGGCACAGTGACAGCTCAAACCTTCTTTGCCCAGGTTCAGAAGTAATTAAGTTTCATTCTGAACATGAAATGTGGTATGGGTTACCTGAGAATTTTTCAGGCACTGGCATAGCTGACTATCATTAGTCAATTAACTAAAAGTTTATTGGAAAAAGCCCTATTTTAAATTCAATGCCCTGAATTTATTTTTGCCAACATAACAATGACTTGCTAAGAAGTAGCAGTAAGTTTTGATAGCCAAAAGACTTGTTACCTGATCAGAGCATTATGGTCAAAACCGTGTGTGAATGATTTTTGTATGTGGACTGATGTGCAGAGATGCACGGTACAAGTGGCCTCTCAGAAAACTCTGATGACATTGCACAAATTAGCAGAACTTGCATAAGTGTAGGGGAATTTATGGATCAGAATCAGAGTTTAGCATGCAAGACATTTTTGAAAGCCCTCTTTGCCCCAGACACATTTTAAACATTCCTGTTCTCTGAGGAGTACAGAGTTTGGATGGTGCTTTTGGTAAGGAGCAGTAGATAAGTATTTTTATCAAACATGGTGCTTGCAAAAGCTACTCCAGACCTTGTGCTTTTTCTGAGCTGGGAGGCAGTGCTACCACAGTTTGTGCTGGTTAGAGCAGTTCAGCAGCAGCCCCCAGTGGGTTGCGTGTGGTGTGTGTGCGTGCCAGCAGCTCTCCACAGTCCCCTCCTCACTAAGAACGAGGGGCTTGGTGACATCTGATGCAAATGCTCAGAGAAGCAGAGAAGTGTTATAGAACTCAAATCCAGCACAGTACACACGGGTATCACAGCATGTCTGTGAGAAATCAGGCTTGGTTCACTTAGACTAACCAAGTAGCTCCAAAACGGGATGACTTTTGCTGTATCAAAAGAGCGATTTGGTATACCTGCATTATGCTCTAAGCACCTGGTTGCATGGACTTTATTACATTAAGGTCCAAATTAGCCCTCTGGAAATCTGACTGTTACCAAAAAAAGTATTTCCACATGTTCAGTTCAATGGGCACAACCTGAGTGGACTTATTAGACCCCAGCTGGATGTGACTGGCTTTGAGATAACTTATCTGTCCTCTACCTCCTGCCATGGAAACACAGCCAGGCAAGCCAGGAGGTGAGCACACACACAGCCATCATAGATCTGGATGGTTTATTGGCTCAGGCCCTGTGTGACAGGAGACCAGCTGTACTTGCCTGCTCCTGAGGGCAGTGGCAATGCTGCTGCACCTGGGCAGTTGGTCCTGAGCTGTCTCTGCACCCATGGCACAAATAACTCAAATTTGGCTGACTGAAAGCTGACCGCATCAGCCTCTAGAAGCCCCTTTCTCCTTATGTGAACAGAAAAAACGCAGCAGCCAAAAGATAAAGGGATCATTTCCTGCAGGTCTCCTTTCTAATTATTAACGGGCATCTATTCATTGACAATGCAAATAGAATAATAGTATTTCTTACTTTCATGTCAATACTGTTTAACTTAATAACTTCTTCTGAAGGCGTTTGCTGCCAAGCACCAGGGTATCAGATGAAGCCCATCATATAAAATTAGTCTGACATGACTGTTTTTAAAAAAAGCAGGCTTACTAAAGATACAGTGTGGAATCAGGGGATGAATGTATAGATGTACATACATGCACAAAGACAAGCTGGACTACTATCACAGGGGTTCATTCATCTGGTTTTACAAAGTACGCATGAATTCACTAGTTATTTCTTCTTGCAATATAGAAGAATATAGAACCCTACACCCCCCCCCATCCCCAGTTTAGAGACTTCTTTTACAAACTTTTTTACAAATCTGACTGGATTTTATTGATCTGGCTGGAGCTAATGGCTGTGGCAGCAGGGAGGAGTCCCAGGGCACAGCCTGTGCTGGCACAGCCCTGGGTGCCAGCTGCCACAGGGTCCCAGGGCAGGTGCCAGCTGCAGCCAGAGCCCTGCCAGAGCCTGCCCAGAGCAGGCAGATCCTGCCTGGGCAGCACAGGGACCCTGCTCCCCAGGGCCAGCTCCACAGCCCTGCCAGCTCCCACCTTCACCTGCTCCTCCATAGCACAGCACAGCACAGCACAGCACAGCACAGCACAGCAGAGCACGGACGTTTCCTGGGGGTCACAGCCCGGGCTGGTGGGTGCAGTCGTTTGCTGCATAGCAGTTAAACTCAGGCACTCATCTAGGAAATGGATTCGTCCCCGAGAAAGTGTTTGATAATATTTTAGCGATATTAAAACATTAGTGCAATGCTTAAGTTTAAGTGATAAGGTAATTTTAGCAACCACTCAAACTCCTGGCACAGGCTGAGTCTGTCTGAGTTCCTTCTTATTTCTCATGCAGGGTATGTAGTAACTCCCTGATTTCAAAATACTGTTTACATGGTCCATATAATATAAACTTTAAAGACATTCTGCTATAAGCTTGATACCTACCTTTCAAATGCTGCATTTATGTTCTCATTTGCAAACTATTAGCAGCAGTTTTATCCGATAGGCTGGATTACATTTGGAAAATCACCCTGGTGATTAAGTTGCTCTTACTTAAGTATTCAGAACCAAAACATGCTTATGATTATCATGGTAATTTTTTTCTCTCTGTGCTGCTAATTTTTGACAGGATGGTACTGATATTTGTTAAAATTGATTTTAAATAATAATTATGTGAAAAAATCTGAATATTGTTTGCCTGGAAAAATGAGAACAACATAAGGCTTTTCTTTGCCTATTTTTTAAAAAAAATTTATGGCAGTTGTTAATATTTGAATTTTTCAGTTCTGTGTAGTTTGGGTCTACTTGATAAAGCATACTTGAGATTGTTATGGTATTTTAGATTATAAGCAGGACATCTATGATTAAAATATATTCTTTAAAAGGTTTTTTCTTTTAGTTATCTTTCACTTTCATCTGATGAAGGATAAGAGATAAAACAGGCTTTTGTTGTTTACTGTACATCTGGAGTATAAAAAAAGTGTTATATGAGGAAAGGATATTCCATGAAACACTATGTCAGACACATTTGCAGTCAAAATTCCAGAAATAGCAAGATGTTGGATAATTAAAATGTCTTCCAGGTCTAAACCATAGGGAGCTGGAGTTTTAATCACGTAGAGTATATTCATGAGAAGTTTCCTCTTTTATCTATACGATCAGATTTTGATGCTTTCTTTTAGGAAGAAATAAGATCCTGCTCTGGAGCACAAACGTTGTTACATTCCCTTACTATCGACAGCACTCACGGAATCAAACGCTTTTGTGGAAATCCGGTTTTTTGTTTACCTTTGCCTTAAGAAGGATGTGCAGAAAAAGTTCAGGCTCAGTTTGTTCTCAAAGTACACCATCCCTTTGGGTTCGACCCACCTGGGAAGCAGCTGAGCAGGGAAACCCTTCTGCTAAGGGCAGCTGCCCCTGCCAGAACAGCACTGGAGAGCAGCAGCCAAGGACCGGAGCCTTGTTTTGCTGGGAGCCCCAGACCCATCCTTAAAAGGCTTAATAAAGTGCCTGCTACAATAACAAGGTGAATGCAAAGGGGACATTTCTGCTGTGAGGCCTTGGCTGGGCTGCACAAAAACTGGAATGAGCTTAGTGGGGGAAAAATAAGATTAGTCATTTTTTCATAGCTAGAAGATGGTTTCAGGGCTAAAGCACTTCACTAATCTTATTTTCTAATTCCACCACATCTTTTATTAACTTATTTTTCATCTTGTAGCCCCCTCCCACAACCATAACATTTAAATAATGATACACTGGTATCTGTACCATCTTAGTCCACCCCTAGTCAGATCTAGTTATTGAGCAGTATTTTAACAGCTATGGTAATTTTAAGGAACGATTTCGATTTAGGCTATGTTAAGAGAAAGGAAAACACATCAGTGCCAAATTAGGCTCTGATGAGGCTCTTGATCACTTTCCTTTCTCCTGACAAAAACAGAAGGTGCTAGTAATGCTGTGAAGGTCTGTGTCCCTGATGAACAGATGTTAATAACAAAGAGCATCTTCCCCATGTTAAATAGCCAAAAGAAGAGATATTGCAGCCATTGATAATGATGCCCATATATCATGCATGCTAAATCATGACTAAATAATTAAAATCTGTGCATGATACTTGTTTCAGGCAAGTAAAGCAGATCACAGTTTTAGTGGTCAGAGGAAATGAAACACAGCTTTGCAGAAGTGATTGTCACTGAGCACACAGAGCACTATAAAATGCACAAAGAAAATTAAACTAGGAAAAAGGCAATTGACTGTGAGCAGCTTATTCAGGACTGAGAGCTGGCGATTCAGTGGCAGTTTGCCTTCTGGTTATTTTGATGAATTGTTTGAATGTGCATTAACGTGGGGAGAGTGAAAGGAGGGAGGTGATGAGCAGGAAGTTCTCCCAGGGTAAGGTTGGTGCCTGGGTGCTCCCTCTTGCTGGTGGCTCCCTTGTCACTGCACGGGCTCTCCACCCTTCTTGGCCACAGGAAATCGTGGATGGAGACTGATGATATTTCCTGCAGTGGGGGAAATAGCTGAATAGAGGCAGCTCTAGCCCGTTAACAAATGCTACATGCTGTATTCTCCATGGTCTCCACTTCACCAGCTCTGCTTGTGTTGGCAGGAGCACTGGAATGATGGTATTGCCCCAAATCCACCCAAGAGCACATCACCCCGCTCCCACGTTGCCTTTTTGTGCTGTGCCTGTGACCTGCAGGGCCCCTCCCCAGCAGATCTCTCCCCTGCACACATCTGTGTGCACAAGTGGGGGCAAGGCTCCATTTCCTGAGCCTGCCCATGTGCTGTGGCCAGCTGAACTCCTGCAGACCCATGCAGAGAGCAGCTTATCTCACGTCTCATAAAATGAGGGCTACAAAGCCAGTGCAGCTTTGTTAGCTGTCACACAGACCTTTCCTTCAAAGCACAGAGAAGAAAAAAAACCAAAACAACCTATTCTTCAAAACATGAAAGAAGAATTGGTTGAAATTAAATTTTTCCTCCTACCCATTTATAGAAACAGATTAAGAGACTTTTGAGGAATGAGAGAAAGTATCTGTTTCGTGAAAGGTATATTTACTTGAAGTATTAAATTAAAGTTAAAGTGTAGCTTTTTGCACAAATTAATTTAAAACAGATTTCACTTGATAAATTTGCATAAGCACATACACAAAACTTTTAGAATATTTCTATATTTCTATAGCAATAGGAATACTTTAGAGAATGAATTAGCAACTTAGCTAACAATAACTAGCAATAATTAGCACCTCAGTGAACAATAAATGGATATGCCCAAGGAGGACCGTGTACTTTTCCAAGACTGGTGCTCTTTGGCAATCCAAATTCAGAGGGGTAGAGGAACCAAACACATTTGTATGTCATGATATCATGACAATCTATCCTTGTTTTCTACCAATTATAAATGTTATAACATCTACATTACATGAAACTTTATTTTCAAATTTAAAAGTGTAGAGAAGTGTTTCCCTCATTTTCCAATCAGCTGCTATTACAGCAATACTGAGAAGAGTAAATTGTCTTTTCCACGTGCAATTGTGGTTTCCAGATATTAATTACAGAATAGACACAATGATACACACAACTTACTTCCCATTATCCTAATTTTCATATTGTATTTTTCTATTATACCCATTCTTTTAGTATTAAAGAGCTACAGTAGCGAACAACACATACATACCTACTTTAATTTTGCTACCTTTAAGCGTGGTACTCTTTTCTTTGCACACGCACCCCAAAGACTTTGTGCTGATTCATGTCATTGTCTTTCAGTTAGAGAAGGAAAGTTTTAATTTTGCAACTGTTTTAGTAAGTGTAGAATTTGTCTCAGGCACAGACAGAGAGGCATTTGTCAGAGTCTTTTGGGAATGTGCTCTTTATTCTGTTTCTTGCTCCATCTCCTGTAATCTTACATGGTTTGGAGTGCTGCAGGTTAATGATGTGATTTAATCAAAGATTATTCTTTCTAAGCAGTCATGGTAATAGTCAAAGATTATGGCAATGGAGTTGTTAAAAGGACTTGAAATAATGGCAAGAGATCAACATCACTTCAAAAGTGCTCCTACGTGTTCTGACTCTGAAAGGGGAGATCCACTGTTTGCATCTTTGTGAGAAGCCAAAAATGTTTTTTAAAAATGTGAGTGGAAATACACCTGTGGCACATCAGGCAGCCCTCTGAGAGAGGAGATGCAAATGGGGCATGGTTTGTATCTCTTTTATGTCACTGAAAGTGCATCCTTTGGCTTGGAGAGCAATCCTAACCTCATGTGACAGTACATGAGGAGTCTTCCAGCTAAAATGAAACAATAGAAATAACAGAGTCTATTCTTCATCTCTGATTTTTTTTTTCCTCTTTTATTCTAAACTTACACTTTCCTTCATCCTGGTAGGTCTTCTTTTTTCTTTTAACAGGCAGTAATTATTGTAAGTTTTAGTTAGTAGTACAAGATGGAGGCTTAGCTTTATATTCTGGCCAAGATTTGAAGTTATTTCCTTTAGATGTATCTATGTAGTTTCCTCTGTAAAATAAACACTTGAAAAATGAAGTGTGTTAACTTCAGATTTCTTCTTAGAAGCCTAAAGAATGACTCTTGTGTTGGACTAACAGTTGAAGGTGAATCTGGAAAGCACAGAGGATAAAAGTAAACCAAAATCCATATATTTCAGATTATAGTTTTAAGCCATTATCTTTCCGTACTAGAGGTTTCTGTATGTGAGTTAAAAGGGGAAAAAATGCAAAAAAAAACCCCTATAACACATTGGAGCATCATAAAGCAATTATTTAGGGTACAATAACAACTGTGAAATCTTCAAACACAGTAAATAAAGTGGAGAAAAGTATTTTAGCAAAAGGATATTTTAACAACTAGGAAAATGCTCTTAATTGTAGCAAAAGGAATCTTTTAAACTAACATGACAAGGTACAGGCAAAAATTAATATTGTACACTAATGTTCTTTTTAGTGAGTAGCTTAGGTTGATTTATTCATTTAGGTAATTATGTACCATAATATTAGTAATTCAGAGTAAAATTGAATTAGGAAACACAGAATAAATTGAAACTGTAGTCATATTTCTTTCTCACTGTGTAAGGAACAGAGATGTATTGATGTAAGTTCCAAGTGTACAGCATAAGTTAAATTCCCTAGACTGCAATTTGATCAAAAAGCATTAGACATTTACTTAGGCTATAATAGGTCCTTGCCATTGGATGGCAGTAAAATTCTACATCAATCACTAGAAGCAAAGGGAACCTAGGAAAACAATGGGATTTTTTCCTTTTTATTTAAGAGTAGAAAGCTTGAGGGGGGATGGTGGTGCCTTAAATGCTGTGATAAGCACTAATATTGAAATATGTTTCCTTTTCCTATGTTAGGAGCATTTTAGAAATAGTAAACTCAATTTTCTATTATTTTGAAAATCATTTATTTCCTCTTGAAAAGAAAAGCAAATCTGAGCGTATCGGAAAGACAATGCAAATTTATTCTGTTTATTGCTACCAATCTATTAGAGCTTTATAAATATATATATAGTGTACTTTTTTACTGAACAAGATTTGTTATATTTGCACTATGCTATGGAAATTATTTTATAAATAATCGGCCTTCTGTGGTAGCATTGTAGAAGATTAATTCTTTTCTTTTGCATCCATTATTACCGCAAGTACTATGACCAAGAGAGTTCAGTTTTTAATAAGGAAAAAAATCCATCCTTTCTGTGTGCACATGATCACAGTACGTGTAAGGAAAGCTCCCTGTGTGTAGACAGAGCCTTTTTGTAGAGCAGTTTCACACCACAGGCCGTGTTCCACCACCTTTGTTCAGACCCATACCAGGACCAGCAACCGCTCAGGTTTCTGCAAATCTAGTCCGTGAAACAATCAAGTTTCTACAAGGTCATCAGCACTGAAGATTCACAAGTCATTAAAACAAAAGGACTCGGTTTAGCTCTGTGCCTTGTCCTTGACTGGTAATGTCAAGATTTAGACCAACAATAAGTACATTTTTTTTAATTGATATTATAACAAACAACGAATAAGGCGCAGCTAGCATGTTCTAAAAGTATTGTTTTTATAAACTGCACATTAAGTAAAGAGAAAAAAATATTATCAGACAAATTATTCTGCAATATTCATTTTTCATTTCCTATTTTGGGAAGCTCCACATGTAAATTAGTTTCACTTTTAAATGTGCAAGTCCTGATCAACAAAAATCAATAGAAATACTATGAATACAATTACTATCACAGTAATTACACTAGTTTTTGACTGGACCCCTTTCATGCCAAAAATAGATTTCATGTGTTTAACAAATATAGAGAATTATATTTTAACAGGGCTGAACTAAATGGAGCAAGAAATGTGTTCAGCATATGGTCTCACATGAAAAAATACAAATTCTTATGTCTTCATTTAGTGTTTTTGAAAAAAAAAGTTATAAATTTAGTAGCTTGAATTACAGTCTAAATAGCAATAAAATAAGTCAACTGTTTTTCACAATGTACTCAGGGTGGTCTAAAAAAAGCTAAAGGCTATTAATCAGGATTTCCTGGGATCAAACCACAGACTCCCTAGCAATTTATTCACTCACTTTATATTTAGAGTCTGTTAAAACTTTATAGCTTTTCAAAGATCATACTAGGCATTAAAATTTGGAAATCATTTAACAAAAACTGTATGAAAAAAAGAGAGAAATTAGCTTATCACAAACTCATTCTTGGAAAAGAACGTGTAAAATGTGCTGAATGGAGCCATACCAATCTGGGGTTTATGACAGTGACTGTCAAGTGAAGCAATGCCATAAACCTGGTGGCACAGTCCTCGTTTCACTCACAAGGACTTGTAGTTACAATGCTCCTGAACTGAAAGAAGAAATCCCCCACAGAAATATTTCTCCCCCATGTTAAGGCCATGATCCTACAACTGCACTATCGACTTTGGGGGTTTGAGCAGTGCCAGCTAACTCAGCTGAATGACTCGTGTATTTAAGATAATCATACACTGGCAGGATCAAAAGTGTGAGATTTGGTAGTTGAAATCCCCCGAGACTTAGTGCTTGGGACTAAATCTTCTGAGGTCCAGACACTATAAATTCACTGATATTTAGTGAGCCTGAACAGCCAGCTATTGGCTGTGGATATTCTTCTCACATTTGTATTTAGCCCAAGCAGTGCCATTAAGACTCATAAGCAGAATTTCTTGAGGTGTTCAGAATTCTTAATCTATCAGAATCTGAGATTTTCAGCATCTCCCAGTGGGATGTGGTGCAATATAGGATCAGACTGAACCAAAAAAAAAAATTTAAAGTGCTGTGATATGTAGAACAAATCTGTCCAAAGATCATGTACGTCTAGTCTTGTGTTAAGCCTACAGTTCCATATTAGGAAGAAACTAAACAAATTGCTGCACTATAACCACTCTTGGTAATAGAAATGAAACCCATGTAATATCTAAAAGCCTTTCTACTGCCAGGCAGACACTGCCACCCACAATCTGACCTTACTTCAGTCATACACCAAACTAATTCTACTTTTCTTTTGAGCTGCTCACTTGCTATGATGTAAAAAGGCCTATGGTGTCAGTGTGAACATTCCAGGAAGCTTTACCCTAATCTTTGAAAGCATGCTTCAGATTTTGGAATAGGAAATTGCTCGATTTGTTCTTTTATAAACTTTAAACAAAAATGGGATCACCAGATACACACAAGTGTATTTAAAAAATATATATTAACACAAATTAAGAAAAAAACAACTTCTAAGGTAATTTTTTGTACACAGTAAGCAACTGCCTATAATTGTGCTGAACTTGCGAATGGTACTCACCTTTTTGGTGAAAAACTATACCATAAAGACTTCCATTTCAAAAATATAAGTATATTTATTATAAATAAAGGCTCAAGTAACTCAAAAAACACTAAGCTTAAACCCAAGGCTCAAGTAACTCAAAAACCACTAAGATTAGACCCATGGTCAAACAGCAACAGGCTTAAACTGGCTGTTGTTAATGACCAGGTGTGGCAGCTTGTTGGTTAGTTATTATTCTGCTTTGCAAGTCTAACAACTTGGGGTAATGTCCAGATACTCAAAGCACTCTGTGTGTTCTGTGGACAGGAGTTGTGGGGAAGAAAAAAGGTGTTGGGAGAGCAGTAGAAAAGGAATAGTAAGACATCTTATAAAGCAAATGAAAGTTTCAGAGCCAGATGAGCTGTGGACATCTGACTAATAAAGGGTGGGTAGAATGGGGCTGGGGAAGGTGGGCAGAGAATAAAGCAGTGAGGCAGGAAGTTGTAGAGTCAATAAGGTGGACAGAGCAGAGTGTTGAAATGTCAATGAGTCATCGCAGTGGGAGGCAGCTGGATTGCAGGTGCTGAGCTCAGGGAGCTATGGCAACACCAGCGGAAAACTTCTCTGAATGCCAGGATTTAGTGCTATCATCAGAGGGCAGGGCTGCTGTTAGGTGGGTGCTGAGGGCTTCTGTTAGCACTCCAGCTTCTCCCTGGTCCTGGCTGCCCTTCCTTCCAGAGAAAGGGAGATAATAATCAGAATTTTCACAAATTCCCAAAAATTGCTTTCCTACCATAAAAACAGCCTATTTGTTACTCAAAATCCTTCTTATTCTGAGTAATTTCAGATCAAATTATGGCCTAACATAGCTGTATTAACAACAAACTTCAACTAAGGACATTAGATCTAAAGGAAGGACTTCAGTTATGCTTCTTAGGACTTAGGTCCTTAAAAAGGTGACAAATGTACTATATAAAGCCCCTTTTCCTATGAAAATCTCAGCCAGAGACCCATAGCTGGATCCAGTAGACACTTACTTTTCATGCAGACCCAGTTCTAGAGAACTGAAACCTGCACTTCATGATTTACTGAGTTGCTCTACTGATTGGTAACATATCACTTTTATTCCCTGAAGAGTAACCTGTAATGTCAGCAGCTCCAACTTCAGGCACATCAAAATAGAAAGATCTTGTAGGTGACAAACATCTGAAGAGGGAATTGAGTGAGCAATGGCCAGCTGAAAAAGTCAATTTCTTGCTCCTAATTTTTCCTTTTGTGGGAGTCTGTCATTAATACAATTCCAATGCCCAGAACTGGTCTTAGTCTTACAGACCTCTGTTGTCTGTGTAAGATGCAAGTTGAGAACACACAGAAATGTACACCAGGAGAAGGACTGAAGTGCTGACCCAGCTCTGTGGCACTGCAACCAGCTGCTCTTCCCACGTAATGAGGTGTCCATCAGACTGAAGCAGTTCGCAAATTTTTGCACAAATTGAAATAATTTCCTAGTCTCTTTTATACCTGCTCATACCCTAAACATTCCCCTGAGGGAATCAAGAGGCTGAGACTTTATTCCTATATTGTTAAGTTGGGTCGTACAGCTGATGTGACTTGATAAATGTTAATTATTAGTGTCTCGTTTTATCAGTTGCAGCATTTGTGCACACAGAAGACTTCCAAAACACAGACAATTTTTGTTGACTGTCAGAGAAGAAGTATGAAGGATCTGTACTTCCAAACGGGTTGCTCCATGCTCCTACAGGATGTACATTCCTTCAGTCAAGTAACAGGCACAAAATCATGCCAAGAAGTCATTAGCTGTAAAACAAGTAGCAGGAACCAGGTGCTAAAAATAGATTTTGAAGACAATCAAGTAATTTAGAAACTATGATACTTTTACTTGATACAACTAATTACAAATAATAAAAAAAAAAACTTGTCAGGAATCCAGTAACTCAAGAATCAACAACTCTGCCCAGAAACAGGAAAATGCAAATTGTCTACAAGAGCACTCACCAGAAGCATTTCTCTCAGCTATTGACTAGAACCAGCTACAGGTTGTCTCCAAGGGATGTCTCCAGTGGAGCAGGTCTGCTGGGGAGGACACAGAGCTCAGCTCTTTGCCCTGCCAGGTTGCCCTGTGGCTCGCTGTGACCAGGTGTGTGACTGCAGATACCCGCAGCCGCCACAGAGCCCTCTTAGTGAGGATTAAGCACATCTGTTACACCTCTGGTTGCCAGTGGATGTTTCAGTTTCCCGAGCACAGACTTTCATACATAGACAAGCCCCAAGTTAATTTCAAGTCATGATTAGTTTTTGACAACATTTAAGATCTCTGAATTGGTGTTTATTTTGAGGCTCTTGATATGCAAATCACTTATGCTAAATTCTGCAGCTTTGACTCAGTTTAGATTATCAGCGTTTACCTGCAAACATTTGAATAAACACAAGTGAGACCATCCTTTAACAACCCTTTTAAGATCAAAGAGTCAGTATTCTGCCTTTGAGGCTTGTCAGTTTAAAACCTACACTAACAATTAAAGGATTCCTCCCCCTCCTCTCTGCTGTCTTCCTCCCTCCCAAAACCAGGAATGAAAAGATTCCACCCTGCAAGAAATGTCCAGTTTTATACGAGAACTTCTCATTAATGAGTAAACATGCACTGTTCTGCAATATTGTTTCCCTGCTCTTCTGCTTAATGGGCTCCATCCTGCATGGCTAAAATCTCAGGATAAAAAAAAATGGCTCTGGTGAGATCTAAGCTTCCATTAAGAATTCGATTTATTTTCTGCTGTTTCACTAGGAATACCCTAAGATTTTTTTCATCATAGTTAATGTCAGAATGCCATAGGAAAAACACAGTGAATAAGTATTAATATGCTTACTGCTGACATCCCTCAATCAATAAAATGGAGTTTTGTGCTTTCTGACTAGGTAGAATAGGGCATTGTATTTTTCATAGGCATACAAAACATTTGTAAATCCACAGAATAATAACTAAAGAAAGATTACATGTCTTGGAAGACATTTTCATTACTCAACAGTGGCATTTCTGAGCTAACATCACTGTCCTCACTAGGATGGAGAGACTGTAAGGAGGACAAGAGTAGTCTTCTGCTCTGTAGGAGAAACTATGTTTTGGTTGTTTTCAGAAGCAAGATTACACTCTGCATCTGTTTTGAAGAATTTATGTTTTCTATTTCTTAAAAAAAACCTAGGTTTTCTATCTGAAAATATTCCAGAGCAGCATAGGGTTATTGGCTGTTCCATGGTCTGAAAGTGTCTTGACTGACAGGCACCTTCAGCCACATTCAGCAATCAGAACAGCTGCAGAACACTTCAGAGTATTCAGTCTGTCTCACAAAAACTGTGAGGCTGCTTTTCTCCGCAAAAAGTAGCCACCCCACCCTTGAGGTGGGTGGAGCTACAAATGCTCCTGGCCCTGGGGCTGTGCTTCAGCAGCCTCGGTAGGTGGCCACCTGCACCACCAACCCCCTCTCATTCTGGAAGGGTAACTCTGAAGGATCAGGACCATACAATTATATTTTTTTTGCAGCCACAAAGACAGAAAATAGCATTTTCTGTCTTGTTTCCATGACTCCGGATAGGTGGGGTTAAGCACAAAAACCAGGCCATCCTTTAGCTGACCTAAAGCAAAAATTGTAAGTTTGCCTGTAAAGAAGGATATAAGTATAAAAATGAGAAATAACCTGTGTGAATGAATACAACTTGAACTCATAATGGATTCTGATTCACACTAGGTCTGACTTAGGGTTCACTGCTTTGCACACAGTCCTATCACAGGACTTTTTGTAATTTTTTCCAGTGGTCTGAGAATAGGCAAAGCCAAAAATCTGTTGATAAAGCATAAATACATTTATATATCTATATTTTCTGACCACTTTTTTGTGAAAACTTCAGTATTTTGACTAGTCACCATTATTTCTGGTACACAGACAAAATAATTTTCATTAGAGGATATGTTCTATAGTGATTAGGCAAAAGTCAGACAACAGTTAATGTCTTTGTTGTAATGGACAGCTAAGATAAAAGTCTGATAATTCATTTGGGAAAACCAGTGCATGAGTAGTTGCAAACTAAATTAAAATTTAAAAAACACAGATAGTCTATCTCCTGCCTGTATAAACAGTTTGTTTGTCTGCTTCTCTTCCCCCCTTGCAGTAAGGTTTTTCCACACACTCTTCAGTGTGCTCAGGAGTGCTCAGTGTGCTACTTCTGTGACTGTACTGGATTTCCTAAATGTTGTGAGCTCAGCTAGTGGCTTATACCAGCAACTGAAGTGGCATGAAGTAAATTAAAGCCTGTGTTTAATCATGTTTAATGAATACCACCTTAGCTGCCCAAAAGCACCTTGGTGTTTTCAGACCTCTGTGATGCTGAGTGTTTGTAAATAAAACAGTTCTGTCTTTGAAAGAAAAGTTACACAGTCCAGTTGCTTCCACAGTTCATATTGGAGGAACTAAAAACTACAAAGCAAGATTTCCTCCTGCAAAGTAAACATTTTCTGATGTTTGAGAAAAACTTGCAATTGCATAAGTGGGATGTTATCAAAATATCACAAAATATGTGAAATAGAGAGATATTGGATGTTATCAAGACCCATCAAAATTTCCACCTGTGATCAAGAGTTCAAAACAACCTCTATCTAAACAATAACTGCATTTATTATGGGTTTTATTCTGTAGAATGAAAAAGATAAGACTGTGTGAAATGGGTTGACATTTTTATAAGAAGGAAAAAAGAAACCCAGAGAGAGGCAAAAACTCGTGTCTTAGAAATAAAGCAGAAAAGTTATATAATTCTCTAGCAGTCTTTGCAGACCTTGCCCAGAATGGCAGTGATGGTCCCCTTCAGAGGGAATAATAGGAGTTGAATCTTGGAAAGGCTTTGTAACTCCTGTGTTTCCCTGTTGCATGATGTTCATTAGGACTTAACACATTTTCTAGAGAAGCCAGCTCAACCATTTCTCTTCATTTTGGCTAAGGAAATAAGAGATGGCTCAAGTGAATACAAGAACTGCATTTGCATGGGATTCTTCCATTTTTGTTTTAATAGAATTGCCAAATAAATCTGGTGTTTCATGCCTTCACGTGGTGAAGAGGACATGATCCTAGTGTGAAGTAACATAAGCAAAAAGCAGAAGAAAAAAAGGCAGTAGGAAGGGTTAGGAAAAAAAGAGGTCACAGTAAGTCTTGCAGTGACCATGAGGCCTCTTTATTCATGCCTTTACACAGTTATTTAGGTGTGTATTTATGCATACATGATATCCAGTAAGTTATCCCAAGGACAAAGTTGAGAAAATGTGAAATTAGATCTGAAACAGACTGTTACAAGAAAGGAAAACTGAAGACAAGATGTTCACATGAGAGAAATGACAGAGTGTGGGGAGGAGACGGTGGAAGATAGAGGGTTGAAGATAATCAGCCCAGTGACAAGGGACAGAGGATCAGGTGCTTGCTCTTGCTGAGAGAGTTTGGTCATAGAGTGAAAAAGTTCTCTGAGAAGGCAGAGTGTAGGCTCAGGAAATCAAAAACTCCTGAATGGTTGGTAAAACACTGGTACTGAAGCTTTTGTGGAAACCTGAGGTTTGGAGGAATCAAGAAAGATGTGGGGATTTTTCTTGGAAGACCTTCTGGGGAGATGCAGAAGGAAAAGGTAAGATATTCTCTCAGGGTGAATCTGTGGAGGTCTCAAACCTCACAGGAGCCAGAAGGAGTCATATTCTAATCATTCCATACACCCACTGCATCTGCAGCCCCATATCTGCAGAGTTCTTGGAGATGGCCAAGAGGAACACTGCTTTGTAAGCCATAACCTTTTCTTTGCTGGGCAGACCTCAAAATGATGCTGCCTTTGAAAGAGATAAATGGGACAGAACGGGATCAATCAAAGCAGCTACAACTCGAGCATTCAATTGTAGTTTTTTGTCACAGCAAAATAACATTTTTTAAATATATATATATTTATATGTATATAATAAAAAT
This sequence comes from Irena cyanogastra, assembly GCA_013397155.1. NCBI lineage: Eukaryota > Metazoa > Chordata > Aves > Passeriformes > Irenidae > Irena > Irena cyanogastra. The sequence goes on along the minus strand of VWZV01014643.1, from coordinate 1,057,671 downwards.
ATTCTATTTTATTATAAAATGGAGATAAAATAAAACAGCTACTTCCAAAATTAAAATATTACAGGAATTCATAAAATTATGTGGAAATTAATTCACAGAATAATCTGCACAGTAAGAAATCCAAAATTTTATTTATGCAACTGGTGTCTGACAACACCACTGTCTTTAACTACAATTATTTTATGAGGCAAATTCCAGCATTTCTAAATGTGAAGAAGGGTTTTAATATTAATCATTTTTATACATCTAGGGCTAATCACAGAAGTGTTTGCTATAGAAGCACAGAAGGGAGAGAGCTGCTCCAGCTTATTGACTGCATACGCAGCCCAGCTGAATGGGTCAGAACTTCACGTGTTAAATCAGCTGCATAAACCCAGAGGGAAGTCCTCTGGCAAGCCCTCAGCTGAGCCCTCAACTCAGCCAGCCCTCAGCTGAGCCAGCCCTGTGCCTCCTGTGCTGGGTTTGGTGGCAGTGGGTGACAGCCCTGAGCTCCCTGGTGGCACCTGCCCTCTGTTACCATTGTCGTAACAAAAGACACTGACTCAAAGGCTGGGTTTGCAGAAAATCTGCTTTACTACAAGTTCTTCTTTTTTTATACACTGTTCCAATCCAGCTGGATCGGATTGGTCAATTAATCAATACATTCTACTTGGCTGGCTGGCCAGCTCGACGTCTTAGAACATGGAGATAGAAAGTAAGAAAGAACAGCACCTGCAGGTGGTTTAGACTAGAAGCTATCATTTTTGAGCTGGGACGTTCAGAGTCTCACAAGCCAATCGTGGGAAAACTTAGTTTTCTCACTCTCTGACCAAGGCTGTGGAGACCACAGCCCCCCCCAGGGACACCTGGCTCAGTGAGCCAGGCAGGGCCCAGGGGCTCTGGGGCTGCAAGCAGAGACATTCCCACCGCCTTGGGCCAGGGGTGCCAGGGACAGGAGGGTCCCTGCAGGCAGTACCAACCACCAGCACCCACCAAGGCTCTGCCAAGCTGGGGAAAGAGCCAGAATCCAGCACAAAGGGGGTGCCACATAGCAAATGCTGCCTAAAATCTATTGATATCTCTTCTCTGATAACGTTATTGGCACTGGTTCTACTGACAAATATTTACCATGATTAAGGAACAAGTAATAAACTTATTGCTTCAATAAGATTTTTTTAAACACTGTAATAATATAAATATCAAAAATATAAATATAAAAATCATAATATTAGTACTGCCTTAGCATCCAAAATAAGCTAATGCTGCCCAGAAATCCCTTTTGGAGCATTCAGTGGAGAAAAATTAAGTAGATATGAATGTAGATTGCCTAGGATATGCTTTTGAAAACAAAAGACTTAATTAATGGGGCTGTGACATAGAAAAATACAGAACTTGTTCTTGTTTGTGTGTTCCTGCTTGGAAAGCTGTTGGGAAAATTTTGCATTTATCCTAAAGGGAATACAAATGTGTCTGTTATAATGTTTATAACTATGTCTGCTTTATGAAACAAAGATGTCTACATAGCACCAAAGTGAGTTCCAAACAGAAAAGACAAACTTCTACTGAGAGCTGACATTAAAAAATAATGGATAGAAATATTTCCATGAAGCTTGGCAGGAATATGTACACTGTAGATGAACAACTGTTTTAACAAATGTTCAATGGAAGTATCCAGAATCCAAGGAGGAAATAGCATAACTACTGATGTCTGATTCCATTAGGATCAGAACCAATGCACTGCTAAATTATCACAGGATATTTTATGAACTGTTATTGATGATTTAGTGGCAGGCTAGGTTATGTAGCTTACAAGCTGTCACCTTTAAGGTGAAGCCAAAAGCGAGCCCAAGGATATATTCGAAAAGAAAATGTAACAATTATTATAGCATGTGTGTCAGCAAAGTTCACATGATTCATTGTCCTTCTGGTAATAGGAAAGCTGTCAGTGGGTGCTCTTGGGCATGGTTCAGCTAACTATATAAAGAATGTTCTCTTAAACATTCACCTACAGCTTGGGATTCAGAGGTTGCTTGTCTGATTAAATGGAAAGGAGGTAATTTAAAAGCATCTTCCTTTCCAAATATGTTACTGTCAATTGGCTCTGGTTCAGAGGTTTCCAATCTGAAGTACATGAGGCAGCTGCAGAAGAACTCTATTAATATTCCTGCATAAAATGCTTTCTTAGCCCAGGTCAGCTCCCCTATGCACTTTTGATGTATTAGAACTTTAATGTTCAACTGAATTGACAAGTGATGGGTTTTACAATCAATGTGCACAAAGGACATGCCATTCCCAAGCAAGCTCAAGATTTATTAAATATAATGACAAAGAGGAGCATGTCAGGTGGAGGCTACTGTGCAGTGTTTTGTTCCTCTGTGGTTCATATATTGCACAAGTTACATCTGTGATATCGGGTTTAAAACTGGGCTGCAGCTCAGCTCTGTTTCAGTATTAAGTAAATGAAAGCTTTGAATCATTAAAATGCAGAGTGTCAACCTGAGTGCTTAAGAGAGAGAAAAAATAAATCTGTGGCATATTTTCCTTAATGTTTTGCCACAGGTTCATTTCTGAACTCACAGCACAGATGTTTTAAATATGATACAACCTATTTGTTCCAATGTTCAGTGCTAATTCTTTGGGAAATGTGTACTAAATTAGGGGAGGTTATGTTTTCTTGTGATGAAGTAGCTCAGCTCCCACCAGTGTTTGCAGGAACTTTCTCACTACTTTGTGCTGGGTTTTTTTTCCTTAATGGTAGTGTTGGAATGAAGTGGCAGGGCCTTTCAGAGAAAGGCTAACTTACAGTAGTTTTTGTGTAATGCTCTGCAGATGTAGATGTTCCCCAGATGTGAACAGACTAGAAACTTAGTTTTGTCTCTGGGTGTTCATTCACCATATAAATCTCCCAACACATTCTTATCTACTATGTAAATAAGATGTGGAATTCCAATAGTGTCTCAGTCTTCTACAGCAGATGGTATAGTGAGATTTACCACACCATTACATTTAATGGGATTGAATTCATTTGGATTTCTTGATGTTCACTCTGTCCTTCTCTGAGCAGCAGTGTTGCCAATGTTCCTGATTATATATGATTTGAGAGAGTGCTTAAAGAAGAAAAAACCCTTTATCTTAGAAATACGAGTATTTTCTGTCAAATTTTAAAGTGTGTATGTATTGCATTTCAGAGGATTTATAAGCCCTATGAGAAAAGGATATTTAATGAATATTCAACAAAGAACTTGAAGTCATTACATTTGAAGATTTTTGTAAATATCAGCTATCCAGTTAACTGTTTTAGTACTAGCATCATTATATATTCATTTGGAAAGAAATGAGCTTTTTACCTCGTCACATCAGTGCAGACAGAGAGAAAACAACAAGAAAGAACCTGTGTTAAGAAAAGAAGAATATTTTAAGAACATATTTGAAATATAAGTTTTTGATTTTCATTTCAAAGTAAAATTGTCTCACCATATGCAATAATGACACTAAATTAATAAATAATATTCAAAATTGAAGTGCAAACTGACACTGCTAAAACATAATTTAAAATGACAGTGTAAAACACTGTCAAATTCTTGTAGTGCATTTTATTTTCAAAAAATGCTATTGCAAATGCCTTGATCTGCTTGTCCCACAAATTGCTGTGTACCCAAAATGACATTTAAATGTATACAGATATCATATGTAGTCAGCCATTAGATGCTGCTTTAATTTATTTTGTCTGCTTAGCTTTCTATCATTTCTGCAATATCTTACGTGGCCTAAAAAATTACTCAAACCAGTCGTATGAATTTTGTCATGCTATTGCTATCATTCCTCACATAGACCACCAAAATACTCTAACATGACAGCTGTATGAGAAAAAAATACTGCTTTTTATAATGAAACCTGAGGATTTCAGAGCTTTTCTACCTTGAAAGCACCCAGCTATTCTAGTTACGTTAAAGTTATTACTAACACCAGACTTCAGGCTCAAGAGACCTGAACTGTTTCATAAATTATTTTATGAATTGTAAACCAGTCATCTGATCAGCAATAACACACTCTGTACTACAGTGCCAAGCAAGGGTAGCAATAATGCTGAATCTACATGCATGAATGGAAAAGCTTTAATTAGCACAGTGAATGGAAAACATCTCACTTTTCTCAATAGCCTATAGAGACAACACCAGCTCTACAGCTGGTCTGATTTACACCCAGAATTCCTATTCCATTGGGCACTAAAACTTTGACTTTTATTCAGAAGATAACTGGAAAATGCAGTGTAAAACTTGTGAAACTATTGGACCGCTGTGGAAAACTCTGAAATACTGATTTTTTGATCTAAATAGTATAGAATCATGGGATAAAGAGGTGTTTCTACCAAGTCACCAAGCTCAAAGTGAACAGAGCTATAACCACACTAGGAGCTCTGGGCTGGAGCTCCCAGGAAGAGGCTGGAGGGGACTAGAGGTGCCTTTGCCCAGCTCTCCCCATCCTGCACACTTACAGACAAAGCCAAAGTGCAAAATCCAAACTCTCCTCTTAAAAATGCTGGGTTTATGAGAGCCAGAGTTTCAGTGGAGGAATGTTCTGCTGGAGAGCTAAGCAAGCTGCAGTTTATGGCAGGCCAACCTCCCCCAGCATCACCTCCCAGGTGAGCAGGATTTCCCACCACACAGGTTTTGCTGGCACTCATGGGAAGGCACAGCAAGAGATGTGCACAGGGATCACACATTGCTTGCTGACTCTGAACACTAACAAAATTTAAACATTAGGAAATAACTTTGCTTTGCTGTGACTTTCTGTGCCAAAAAAAAAAATCTAAAATAAAATTGTGGAAGAGGCAGTATGGCAGCCCTGATTCATTTCTGCCATAGTTTATAACTGGAGTAAAAGTAAGAGCACCACAGATCTTTCACTTCAGTGAGCCTTCACTGACAAACCTTTTCCCCCTTCACAGACAGAACCTTCTGATACAGCAGCCCTTCCTTTCCACAGCCTGTGAATTGCTTCTTCACTCCCTGCCTTTGATGGCAATTAGATCAGACTGTCAGCATATCTCATTTTGCTATTGCTCACCCATAGCTCCTGTTGCTTCTACCAAGGCTATTATGTTAGACAATATATTAATGATAGATCTACATTGGTGTTAGGGAAATGAGCTACAGGAGGTTGCCGTGGGCCCTGAGGAGTTTTTCTACTTTCTTTGATTTAATAATGATAAAGAGTGGCTTTAAGGCTGGTTCTGTTTGTGGGAAAAACAAACTAGCAAAAAGTCTTGAGATTGGTTTATCATCTTCTGAAAAACTAAACAAAAAAAGCCCTGAAAACGCTCAAGCACCTGTTGTTTTCCCAGTATTTTTATAGGCAAGGTGAAAAAGTTGAGGGGAGAAGCAATTGCCGTGCAAAACCCCCAAACTCATCCATACACTAATCCTGTTATTTGCACGTATATGAACTCCAAAGACTTCTGAAGCATTTTTAAGAGTTTTTAGACAGAGAAGTCCCCAAAAAGAAAAACTAGCTGTCACAAGTTAATTCAATTTTTTATTAATATTGAACTTCTAATGGCTCAAACTGGTTTAAGCTGAGACTCCTCATGAGATGGACCAAAGAAGCATTGTTTGAATAAGCACTAATGGTTTAAACATGTATTTAGATCAAGTTATTTGAAATCCTGTTAAAAATAGATTTTCTGTAGGATACTAGTGGTGCTTTTGAACTACCAGAGGAGCTCCATTATTTAATGTGTCCTTTCCAGTCCTAGTAATATGAAAAGCACAGGACAAAAAAAGTTCATGATGTGTTCACACATCTAAGTATTTGGGTTCTGACTTTTAGTAAAAGAGTAACAAATTCATCTGTGAAAGGTCTGATGTGCCTTTTTTTTTTTTTTTTTTTTAAATGTATGGTTTGGAATCTCCCAAGCAAGGGTGAGGCAATGACTGCAGCAGAGAATTAAAGACTAAACTTAGGTAAAGGAGTGATAAATCAGAATTCCATTTCTGTCTAGTCAACGCATCATTTACCCACTTAGATGTGTCAAATAGAGGAATGTATCCACTTTTTTTTTTGTAAAGCACTACAGGGTATATTAATGAGCCAGTGCAGGACAAACATTACATGAAAAATACTGATACTCAGGTGAATTATGAAATAGTAAATGAAATGGCTTTCATTTACTTGCTTGGGGGCTGTTCCTAGAGAAGTAAACAAAAAAAGATCTGTCTACATAGCCACCAAAACCAGCCCAAGGAGCAGAAGGGAACTCACCAGCAAGATACCCCAGATATGGAAAAAAGAGTTATTCTCCCTTCTCTGTGCAATCCCAGGATAAAATAAACATATCCAGGCTTCCTGAAGTGCCTTGCTGACTCCCCACCAGCAGTTATTCATACTAACCAAGTTACCTGTTTAACTTGGAGCTGTCTAGACAATTTTTTATTTTAAAAAAATCCATCCCAAATGAAAATTTAATTTTCTCTTTCCATGTTCTCTATTTCCTTTAAAGATTGGCATGCATTTTCACTGAAATTATTCTGAAAAAAACCCCACAGTATTTTAATTTAGCATTTAATTAAAATGTGGGTATTGTCTCTGTCTACTTTTAAGTTTCTTATTTAGGTTATTCTAGAAATTTATAGGGTTTGGGTGTAATAAGATGATGCCATTAACTTAAGTCAGTTTTTTATGTACAGTTTTTATGTGTATCTTCAACAGCCATCACAGAACTGCTACCCCAGTCCAGCTTCACTATCACACAAGACTTCAAGACTCCTCACTTTGGGTAGGAAAAACAACCAGAGTCTTCCACTAGAGTACTTATGACAGGAACTCCAGATGGGAAAACATTTTGAAATTATGGAAAGCTTGTTTCTACATCTTTGATCACACTGAGTAACTTCTTGCTCTACAGATGGTGCCACTGACATCAGCAGCTCCTGCTGCAGTCAGGTGCTAGACAATATGAAATTGAGACCTAAACCTGGCCCTAAATACAGTTCTAGCACCTGAAGAAGACTATTCTTTTATAACTCAAAAGGAAACACGTTTGTTATTCCTTTTTTTTATTTGATAGTCATCATTTTTATATTTATTTTGTTTTAATGTTATCTCTAAAGGGAAAATTTCAGCTACTTCTTTCATTATACATTTGTGATAGCAACTCTGAATTTCACATTGCCCATGCAGTTATGAACAAGATAAATTTCAGCCATGGACCAAACCTAGAAGCTTGTAAATCAAAAGGCACCACAGGTACTCTGTGTTCTTGTTAGTCAGTCCCTAGGATTTAGATAGGAAAAAAATCTTAAAACATGAAAATAATATACTGTTAAAGTTGATTAGCTGGCTGTAGTCTCCTAGATACAGAAGACTTCCTCCTTTTGCACAGCAGGTGTATGCATGACTTATGTAGGCAAAGCTCAATTTTGTAAAGGTTAAATTTGATCAAATTGATTAAATACAGATCTTTCTTCCATTCTATCAGTATCACATTTATGCTTACAGGTTTCCAAAAGCTATAGTCATTTCCTGTTTTCCAAAAGCCATAGTCATTTCCTTACTTTACTGGGTCTGATTGTTAAGTATCTAAAATTTCAAATAAAGAAACAATCCTTTTGCCTCTAACTTGAAAGTGCCTTAAATAACCCCCTGTAAAAATGTTCCTGTTCATCTGTGACCAAGAAAATAAGTAAACATTTCTTCCAGCCCTCTGTGTTTGGCACACTGGTGCTAAGGCCAGGTGAAATGATTACTTCAAGTAAAATTACTTTTATCAAGTCAGAAGAACAAAGTTCTTCAAAGTTCAAAATTGACACACACTGAGAGAAATAAATTAAATTATTCCTTTTTGGCAAAACTGAAAACACAAGTCTGGATTTGGCAAAAGTTTAAAAATCAAGCTAAGAACTATGTGTATGATCAGTAACATCGATTTTGACAGGGATTCTTATAAAGCTGGTGAATGTTTAAAAATCCTGCTAAGCACACATCCATGAGTGTTGCACTCGACTGGGAAAAAGCTAGCCCTGCTTCTGGGAAGATGAATGCATTAAATTCCCATTTCAAGTATCTGGGAGTCAATAATGTTCAACACCTTGTGGAAGTTACTCAGTCTAGGGACAGGAGAGCTCATTTACACCTGGGCTGAAGGCTGGTGGTGGGCAGGGTTTCAGTTCCTGACCATGAAAAACCTTTGCATCATCCAGGAATTATAATGGAATTTATTCAGGGTCATTAACTACGCAGAGACAGCTGTGAGCACTAGTAAGATTTACTTAGCATGAGGATATAAAAATTAACCAATCTCCTAGATTATAGATACTAATCTGTGCTCTGAATCCGTACAGATCAATGCTAAATGAATCATTAATATTCTGCATGAAGCAGAAAAAAGAAGTCAGTGAAAGCTGATCCTGCTACCTTGTCATTACACTCTCTATTAACACAAGTTCATCCAAAATTGCAAATCATTACAGCTTTTCCAGCATCTGCCACACTCCACTACTGTCCCTGGAGCACTCAGAGAGTCAAATATGTTTACTAAAGCATAAAACTACTAGCACCACTCATCCATGCTTACACAGACACATCTGAACACTACTTTAAAAGTGTCATAGACCTTATATTTATTGTTCTGAATAAACATTAGTCTCATAAGCAGAGAAGCACCAAAGACCAGAGCCTGGTAATTACTTGCAGGATAGGTACACTGCCATTAGCTGCAATGAAAGCCTCTCTGCCTTTCCATGTCACTGGGTTTCGGCGCTAGGAAACACTTCCTTGCATCAGGCAGGAGAATTTAACTCCCTGCTTCCTCAGTCCCATGTACTTAGGCAATCAGACCATAATGCTGCTGGATGTTTGACTGGCTTTTGACACAAATTGCACCAGACACAGTACATGGATAATTAGCAGTGCATACAGGCGCTGTTTTTAATCCGAGCCTTTTAACACAAATCTCAAAAACCAATATTTGGATTACCTGAATTATTTAATGATATTTTCATTTTTACAAAAGCTGTAACCTCTCCTACATTGTGGATAAAATCTTGATTTTTTTTTAATGAAATGTTGGGAGTTTAACCTGTTTTGTTATTTTTATTTTAAAAGCTAAATATTTTAATATTTTCAATATTAATATTGTTGTATGAACCATTTTTATGAAAATTGAGCACATTTTTGAAGACCACAAGCAAAAAATAAAAAAAAAAGTAGGCACTGAACTCTAGCAGTGCAATTTTCTATGAATAAAGGTCCAACTGTGTATTTGATATCAACACCCTATAAACATCAAGACAATGTAAAAGTGTTATTTATACTGTCATATTTCTAATTAGAAGTGACAGGAATCTTTTCAAAGGGACTTTCATACAGTATAAGCTAAATGTGGCATCAGCAGTAGCACAAGGTCAGGGAAATCACAATCAAGTGTGACACTGGGATGTTTCTGTAAAATGCTATTTGAAGAATGGTGGCCCAGGGAGAAGAACACACGTTCACCCAAGACCCCAAAATGTGCCCATGCTCTCTGTACTCACTAGGCAGCAGAGGAGTTAGCTCTGTAACACAAACCCAACAACTTATTAACCCACAGCCTTTATGATTGCCAAAAATTGGAGCTACTTCTATACTGCTATTCAAAACTGAGGTGTTGAACTCATTCCAGTCTTTCGTTGATGTGCTACAGTAAATCAAGAGAGAGAAGAAAAGCAAAGCTGGCAATACCAGAATTTTCCACTATTTTTCTGGCAGCCCTAAAACCAAAAGCTTTGGCAGAGTAAAACTTCCAGGCTGATGGGAATTGGGATTATTCTGGTTTACATCAGCTACTGGCCTGACCCAGGGCCTTTGGCACTGTCCTGCAAGGGCTGGGTCTGACAGGCTGAGGCAGCAGAGCAGCCCCCATCCCCCTGCACCGTGCTGCAAAGTGCTCTGGGCTGCAAAGTGGGGCTGAAGGCTCCGCACGCTGGCAGAAATCGAGGCAGTGTGCCATAAGGCTTTTATAACTCATCTCTCAGCCTCACAGAAGGCAATAGGCAGCCTTTTTTTCTTCAGTAAAAATCTGCCTTTATGCGTTGCTCATATTCAGCTCACAATCAGATGCTATGCAGATCAGTGCCCAAAATATCAATCCAGCCAAATGTTTGCCAGAGCTTTAGGGAAACCTTACAGTCTCAGAACTATTTGCATTCTGAGTTGAATGTGCTTTAATTTCTATCTACTAGCATCTGCTATTGTTTTCACAATCTTTTAGATGGGTTACTTGGATTATTAGCAAGTAACAACTGTGATTTGACTCTTCTTTTCCACTTTTCCCTCCCCCAATATGGAAAGGCAGCAGACCTTGTATGAAACTCTGCTACAAATTGGTCCATCCTGTTCATTTGATTTAACATTTTGGTTTTTAAATTTGAGGTTTGCTTTCTAGTGTCCACCCATGCCTCAGAACAATATAATCTAAGTGGCACAGAGGTAACACCTCTTAAATTATATTCCAGTTGTATTTGAGCTCAGCCTGTGTTGACACCTTTCCTTCCCAGTCTGTGTTCATGTCCTTAGTCACTCAGAGCCTTTTCTTCCCAGCCTACAAGCACGTTACTCTGTGAAAGACCTTTCACTGATATGCCCTCCTTGCTCTACAACTTTCATTCCCCAAGCCTTTCATTAGCAGATGCCATTCTCTCCTATTTATCAACTGGCACCAGAGAAATTGCTGGATTTTCTCTTTTTCTTCCCAGACCTGTACTTCAGATCTTCCTGGGCAGACCAAGCTAGGAAAAGAGGTGATGGCAAAAACAGTCACAGGGAATTGCATTCAACTATGAAAGCAGCAGGCAACAGCTGTGGTCCTTGAACAACAAAAAGCTTAGAGCATTCACCTTTTTAATTTAGCTAATAAAAATAGATGATACTGGTGTGGGATGGATTCTAGCTGCTTTAGGCTGGTGTTTGGATGAGCAACAACTCAAAGATCCTCAGGAGTCCTCGCCTAAGAGAGTGCTGATTCTCCCTCTGGTTTGCTTTCCAATACTTGGGAAGCACTAATGAGTGTTTTAAATCAAAGAGCATCTCAAATATTAATGATGTTTCAATGTGCCTCCTATTTAACGTAAAGCAGCACATAGGGCTTTTCAGCTGATTCTATTTTTTAAGTAGATTTTGCTCTCTAACTGGCACTAGCAGGAGGCCTCCGAGTGGCATTAACATATTAAGGGTGCTTAGTTCCCTGCCTGTCTGCATCCCAGCCACCCAACGAGTAACAGCTATGGCTGGGCTTGTGGAAATTCCTTTCAGGAACAGATTCAGACACAAACACCTTTTACGCCCTTTGGTTTAGCACACCTTTGTGTGTTAAAATTTTATATTTTTATAGGGATTGGCTGTCAGAAGAGACACATCACATCACATTGTTTATATATAACACCATTACAAAGACTTGGTGTTTAGCTGCAGTTCACTAGGTCTGTTTTCCTTTTGGGGGGTAGTTTGTGCCAAAATGAGAGGAAATAGCATTTCCTCTGAGAGTAATGAGCAGCTGGTGCTTTTGCCCTGGTGTTTATGGGATGTAATAGGCACAGTGGCACATTTGGAACTGGTTGGAGACAAAACTAAATGCTGCTTTCTTTTATCTTTATCGCCCCCTCTCCCAAGAAGGCTCTTCAGTTTCTGTGGTTTATACCAGTTTTAGAAAAGGCAATAAAAATAAAGCTGCAGCACTTTGCCACAACATAGTCAGATATTACCACGTACTCTTCATAAAGATGGGCTGGTTTTATCTACTGGAACCAGAAAAACTAAGATAATAAAATATTTTTAAAACTTCTCCAAACGGCTCTTGAAAGAGTTAAAGCAAAGGGAGTACATCTGGAAATGTACTTGGAGAAGAACCAGTGAAATTGCCAAAACCCATACATCTGCTCTTCTGGCCATTGTCTGACCTTAACTTGCATATTCATGGCTGACATTCTCATAGCAAGAAACTTTAAGCCAGTGTCAGGACAACAGAAGAAGAACTTTAAAGTATTTATTTCTCCTACATTGCATTTACCAGTTCTTCAACCAGTGTAAATTGGTATAGCTCTATTAACTGTGATAGTGCTATGCAACTCTCTGAAAACAATACAAACCCATTGAAACAGAACCAGGATCTGTTCCTTTATTCACAGCACTTCAGACTGACTGATTAGACCATTATGGATTGTGAATAGGGGTGGCAAACACTGTTCCACAGATAATGTCCCCTTCATCAGCCATACTAATTGGTATTTGTGATGATCTCATAAACACTGCATAAAATAATGATCTGCACTTGATAGCATTTCAGTAGCCAAAAAGTATTTGTTTGTGTTGGTATAATGCAGTGAAACAGATCATTATCGACCCTTCTGGTAACAGTGCTCTTTAGTGGATCACCATTCATCCAAAGACTTCTATCATTTTCAAGCCAGTGATGTCACACTGGTGGTTTTAGCAGTGAGGGTATGGGCAAGCAAGGAGCAGCAATCTTGCAAGAAGGTTACGTAAGGAGACTTTAGGAGAGTGCTACTGAGGTATTATTCAGCTAAAAAGTCCCAACACATGCTTATGGAACTACCTTTTTAAACAGTTCAAGGTCACATTAACCTTTAAAATTGGTTATTTACTCAGCATTGCCTAAAATTTGTCACCTAAATACAGATTTAGGCAGCTTATTTGGTTAACTCAAAATACAGCCTTCCACAAAAGCAAGTTAGAACTGGGATGTGGATCAAGGGCACTCAGATGTGAATTTAAAATCCTACTGTAAGAACCTAGTTTGAAAAAAAAAAAGTTTTAGCATTTCTCAGGTGAAATATATCATGGCCAGAACCTTGGTCATGGGAACCTCCAAATGGGTAACAGCTCCTCTGAATGTTCACAGCATCCATGAGACAAGAAAACCCTACACAAGCCCGGAGGTAACTTGGGTCATATTAAACTCTGACAGGCATTAAACTTGCTTAGGCTGTGCTGCCCACTGAAGGTTCAGACTGAGCATGCTGGATTCGAGAGATGAAACATTTTAGGCACAGTCCAACACAGCACTTCTGACAGGCTTCTGAAACAAGAGAGATGATGTGAGGAGGTACCTTGGACGTACCAGGGAACATCAAACTGCTTTACTGCACACCAGAGAAGAGCTCCTCTCTGTAGCTTGGATCCCTGTCAGCCCCACCACAGGCCAGCCCAGGTAGCTCACAAGGCAGTACTGGTATTTTCCTCACCTTTCCTTACCTCTGCCGCACATTCCTCTTCTGGACACAGCCCTCAGGGTAAACTACCTTGAAACAGCACTGCCCTTTTCCCCTTCTTTTTCATGCTGCTCTGACACCAAACTTCCTGGATTATCCAAAAGTTTCTCTGACTGGCCTTGCCTTGCTGTCACCAGCATCCTCCTTGGACATCTGCTTAGCCTCATATTCCATCTCCTTTGGCTCTTTCATTGCAGGATGTGACAGTCTGCTTTCAAAAGGCTCTGCAGCTGAAGGGCTGTGGGAAAAACCTCCTCATTCAATGCATGAAGAATATACAGAACCATATTTACAGACAGATATCTCAGCTATATTCTGATGCTACAGGACTATATTGTGCACAGTTTGCTGAAAAGAGAATTTATCTTGCTTATCAGCATGAGACTGAGTACATTACAACCTTTCTTTTCCTTTTTTCTTTCCTTTGTATTTGAATGTTTTAAGTAAACTAAAACAAAATTCAAATCAAGCCTGGCTCACCAAATCCAGTTCTGAAAAACTCTGCATACTGCAAAACTGAGTCCATTTTGAAATCATCTGCTATTTTAACACTCACGTTAGGAGCAATCTGGATTGTACTTACTCTTTTAAAAGACACTCCTCCAGAGAAAAAGGGGCCACAGGATCATTTGCATTTTTTTATCTGAGTTATGACCATTACAGAAATTTCCAGAAGAGGCCAGGTGTGCTCCAGCCTGGTCTTTTCTACTTTACACTGTTCTAGGAGCTAAGCAGCTCCAGAGGCCTTCTTCCTTGCAACAAGAAATGTATCTTTGGAGAAGCATCCCAGAGAAAAATGCAGCACATAATGCTTCCAGTCCCCAGGCTGCATGGTTAAACAGCGTTCAGGAATCAAAACAGACAAGCAACTAGTAGGAACATTTGTACAATCCCTCTGAGACTGCAGAGAGGTTTTCTAACATTAGCAACCTCCTTAGGAGAGTTTCTGCCTCATAAATGCTTTTCACACAATTCTGCCCCTTCCCTCAAGCTCTTTCCATTTGGTGAGCCCTTGTTCTGTTGTTCAGAAGCTCTGAGGTGGTCACAGGGTTTGTGTTACCTGACACAGGACTAAGAGGCTGTGACAGCACATTTAAAACTGTTGGTAATTCATACTAAATATTATTGAGTTGAGCTGATGGAAACTCAAATTCCCTCTTCTTGTCATTGAAATCTACATCTTCTAGCACAACCAGTGGTTTGGGGTTCCTTGCTCCACCCCATTATTTGTCCATGTTTTGCATAGCTTCAGTGGGGTGAAATGGGAAAGGGGCTTATTAAGCTACTGAAAAAACTACTGTGCAAATCTTGCCACCAGTAACCTCTGCCAATTTTCCCTGCTCAGGAACAGATTACTGACATCTTACAGCAAAGACATAGGAATTCATCTTCTTGTTGGAGTGAAAATATGGCACACCTCAAAACCTCTGCCACTTTGCTCCATTTAAGGTAGAATTTTTTTACAGCATAAAATCTGGAGCTTTATTTGACATATAATAAATCATCTTGACCTGCTGCATCAACCACCCAGCAGGTGGTAGACCCAGCAGGTTCTCCTGGGAGAACTCAGCACATGCCTCAGTATTCTCATGAATACAGCATGGTCAATTTGAGCTCTGGACCCAGGGTTAGAATGTGCAGCCATATTTCAAGCTCCACCTTTGGGCTGCCCTGGCCTGTATGCCTGCCCTGCTGCAGTCCCCTCTTTGGTTCAGACCAGCTGCTGAGGTTTTCCCTGCTTACTTCACAGAGACTTACAGCAAGCATTGAGAAAACTCATTTTTAGCCTGGTGGGGTGTTGATCCTGACTGTTGTTTTTGTGTCTTCTCACACAGTCAGTAAACGTTTTACACTTCTGGGTTGTGCTTATCCTGATAAGTTTCCCTGCTCATGGAAAAGTGTGTTCAAAGCAACCACCAGAGGAGGGTTACACAGCCAGCAAATTGCTGTGAGGTGCACATCAGATTTGTCCCCAAACCCCAGGGCCATTTCAGCTACCTAGAGGGACTAGAGGAATGCAGGAGCATCTCACCAGCCTGGCCACAGCCTTGCTGAAACAGCTGAAGAGGAAGGTGCATAAGCTAAAGCTGTTCAAAAGTTGATTTTTTACTTGATGTGTGGAGAGACCTACGAAAGACCTGCCACTGTGGTGCATATGGAGAGGCTTCCCTGATACATCCAGGTATAACCAGCTTGTTATAGCCAAAGTTCTCTGAATGGCTGGCAGTGAGTTGGCTGCAGCCCCACAGCACGGGTCTCGGTCTCTGGGACACTTGGGTTACAATCTGTGCTGGTTGTACTTATGGTTTCACACATAATGGCAAACCAAGCCCCAGCAACTCCCAAGAAGACTCCCAAATGGCACATGCTTATGAGCTCATTCCTGTTTCATTTCTAATCTTTTTAAAACCAAAAATAACCTCTCCCCTGATTCACCAGCCATAAACTCACTGGAATGTTCTACAGTGAGTCAATCAGTTTGTCATGCCAAGATCAGTAAGAAGTGATATTTTATAATTGCACATTAAAGGACGGGAATGATCTTTTTGCATCTTTATTTACTTCTATTAGGAAATGTCTCGGCAGACTTAGCCATTAACATTTTCTGCTTTCTCAAGGAAAAGATAATTTATCCTCTTAAGGATATTAGACTCCTGTGTATTGTTTTTCCCCATTTGGTATCCTTGATTCCCCCTTCTGAACACTTGAGTGCTTGCAATCAGCACACAATGACACTTACTAATAACAACTGAACTACAACACCCCCCATAATGTAGTTCTGATGCCATCTATAACACCACGTAACACCAGCCATGTGGAGCAGCTTCACTGTGCAGAGATTCCAGTCTCTCCATACCTACATCTGTTTTCTTTTCCCTCTGGTAAGTCTGCTGTGGAGCACGACCCCTACTGAGCACAATGAGACCCAAAATCATGTCTCTTGCTGTAGTTTTGAGTCCCAATTCAAATTCTGGTGCTTGGCTCTAATTTCTCAGAAACTGACAGATGCTGGATCAACACAACAGCATGCAGAAAGCTGTGTGTTGTGTTCTGCTGTCTCTGTTATGCTTATTATGTTCTCCTGGAGGTGGCCAACAAACAAATTCTGTAGCACACCTTCTTGATACATTATATGCCACATTACCAGCAACAAGAGGAATATATGAGGCACATATGGGAAAAGGGAGAAGAAATGTCATCTGATTAATCTGTATAACAGACCTCTAAATTTCAGTGCTGCTTTACTTGCTTCAGACAACAACAGATAGAAAAACACTCACTGATCAAGTTATCCTTTCTTTTTCCTGCTACATTTTTTCCTTATTAGTAACAGACATGTACATAAATATAGTCATAGACATCAGTTTAACTCTTAGGCACTCCTGGGATCCCTGAGCTCTGCAATTACTTCTCTGCACCTTCCAAAGCAGAAGAAAGTCCAAGCAAACCTTCCCCAAGAGGAGGAAGAGAAATATAAATCCTTATCCCTCAGAGAGAGAATATCTTGCATTCATGCCAAATTTTTTTTCTCTATTTAATTTTACAGGTCTACTTAATAAGCCTTGAAGCCCTCTGTTGGCATCCTAGAGCTCTGTAGGCCATTCCATAAGAGACCACTGATGCAATCCTTAGGGTCCTTCTTTCTCCTCACTGTTGTTTATGAACAGCTGATCAACACCTCCATAACCAAAAGTGAAAAAAATCTATTCCTATTGCTGGGAAAAATAAGGATTAGAGGCATCTGCATGCATGTTCCTTCAGACAGGCACTGTCCACCAGTATTAGAGATACATTAGCAAGCTAAACAAACTTTCAGCACCCAGAATGACCATGCCATATACCTCCAGAGAGATGCAACAGAAGTTTTACAGGTGTTGGACCTTCCCAGCCATGCACCTGAAGAGTAAATCCTCAGTGATTTGGTTTCCTGGTCCTTCCCCATGCACAGAGGTAGCTGAGCACTTTGCCAAGATAAGCACTCAAGGCACCTCAGAGTTTCACTCCTTCATTAGTGGACTTTGAATTCCTGAGGCTGGGGAGCAGAGCAAGCCCTCCCTGAGCCCCGTTCTATGCCCCACTCACCAGATCCCAATCCTTCCTTGCTTTATAGCAAACTATTTGCCTTTTGGGTAGGTTGTCTTCCTAAAGGGCAGGCTGGGGAAAAGACCTGGGGAAAGCCTAGAAGGTCTTTGATATGTTTAGCTAAATGCCCTTCATAAGAACAACTTAATATTGTTAAAAGTATAGCTAACAATAACCACCTTATATGCAATATGCAATCACATTATAGGCAATGAAAAACTATGCTAAGGTGATGTGTAAGTTTTTTTCAGTTTATTTAGAAAAATTCCATGAATAATAGTAATAAAGCTTCTGTTCTCTTTATTTTCTAAAGAGTTTGATTACCTGGCTTTTTTCCAAGATTTTAAAATTAGAATTCTTACTTTTCTTGTGTGGTAACTTTCCCCACTTTTTCTCTACTCCACCTTCCCAACATTCTTTGCTTCTGAAGAAGTTTAGAAAGGAAATAAATCTTGAAGAGTAACTGGGTTTTTTTGTTTGCGGAAAGAGAAATTTGGGGAAAAAATCGTATTAAGGTGATTTTTGATTATAAACGTTCAAACCATTTTGAGAGCTCTATTTTTATTTTTGTAGCATGGGATAGATTTATGATTTTTTCAATGCTCTTTTACAGTCTAAGCATTTGGGGGGAAATGCCCATGCAGCATAATTGTGTTTCTGCCATTGCTACACCCACAGGGGACAGAGTAGCCCAACACACAGCTCTGCAGTGGTAAACAAGTGAAAGCCCAGCTGTGTTTCCCTGTAATATTTCATCCATCAGAAAATCACATACGAAAAGACAATGATTAGGAAACTAGCATGCTCCTGGGTTACTGGGCTGACAGAAGCTCATCCCAGCAGCTTTCCCATCTACAGGGCACTGACAAGTTATCAAAACAGCACCAGGAAAGCAGCTCAGCACCATGCAAAGCAAACTTTCAGGCTGCACTTCTGCCCACTGCTCTGCAAAGACCTCATGTTATACTTAACCCTTTCTCCCTCACTGGTTTAGATTTAACCATAATATCTTTATGATGTGGGATTTGACAACATTGGTTAAGCAGCCCCAAGTGCCTCCAGTCTACAAAGTCTTGCTGATAGTTGTTCCAATACTTCCTAACACTTGCAAGAAACTACGTGCAAACATGATATAGTAACAGTGAGGCTGAGGTTTTGTTAATGCTAAGCATACCAAGGTGTTTCAGAGTACTTTAGGGTGTCCAATGCATAATTATAAATGAGGGTTGCTAATTCACCTCCATGTCCTAGGACATGACGTCATTTATTCTAGACAGGCTTTCCATTTCTGTATATTTGTTGCTTTCTTATCTAAAATAAAATTGCTGGGAAATAATCATGTCTGAGCAACTAATAGGTTCCCACTGACAAATTACAGTGTTATGCTGACACAGCATTGTAAATCATTATTTACTGGACAAAGGAGAGTTCTGAAATTTGGTGTTACTCAGGCAGAAGCTAAAGGCACTCATTGTCAGCCACTGTAGCAGAAAGCCTGGTTTTCTGAGACATCACAGCTTTGGGAGCTATTTAGACTCATTCATATTGTGTGCAAAATAAATATCATCTGTGTGAATGGTGAGTGTGAAATGTTAGAGATTTACACCTACTTCGTATTTATGCTGTATTCCTTTAAGTAATTATAGAGACCAACAAAACTGGCTAGACATTTTTCTTATGGTTAGCATTTGTAGAGAGGAAGCCTTGAAGCTTGAATTCCCCTCATCTTCACAACCACTGAAAAGGAATTCAAAGCAAAAAAAAAAAAAATTGCCAACGTCATCTGAAACTGATGTCAGAGAAACTATGCTCTGATGTAAATGGGATTAAGCCCAAAAGAGTGGACAACTCACAGTGAATTTACAGATTTCACCTGTTTTCTTCTTTTTATTTCTGAAAATGAGGTTGCAGTGGTAACTGAGCCTACAGCAGTCTCAGAGCTTTCTCTTTAGTCCCTCTTATGTACATAATTGTTAACAGCTCTGTGTCAGCTCCTCTCCATGAGAGTTACAAAGGAAATTGCAGAGTTCCACCCTCAGACCTGCTCTTGCACTGATTTCAGACAGTAAGGTCTCAAATGTGTTTCAACTCTCCCTCCTGCAGCTACAGAATTCGTGACTTATCAGGTCACCTACTTAATGCTACTCCAAAGTCCAAATTAAAAAGAAAATGTTTGGACTTGCAATTCCAACTTATGTGCCTAATACATTCCAGTTCAGTTAATTACTTTAATCTTGATCTGATCATCGTCCTCCACCTGTACCCATCCATCCACAAGTCACCTAAAACAGAGATAAATCCATTTTTCTTTCAAGCTGAGTTCTCCGATCTTTTAATTGGTGTCCAATTTAGGTCACAGAGAACAGGGAGGATAATGCATAAATCATTATCCTTCCTCCATGCTTCGTCTGGTCTTCCCTGCTGGTGACTTCTTCCTTCACTGTACTTTTGGAGCTCTTACTTGGACATTGTGTCGATGTCAGAGAAGACAGCTCACATGTGCTGTAGCTAGCGTGTGTGTAGCATGTTGTCACCAAAGCCACATCTGTCTGATGACTCAGAGTAAAAGTGGTTCTGTTTGTTCTGTGTCAAAAAGAGAGAAGCACTACTTTGATGTTCTAGCGTGCGCCCAAGTACCAGACATATGCACAAAAGACACAACAGCAAGCAGCACAATCTGGTTTCACCCCATACGTTTTAGGTATTTTCCAAGGTTAAAAAAAAATCCCAAAATAAAAAAAAAATACAAAACAAAAAAAAAAGAAAAACATGCCCAGTTTAATTCTCTAGGCAGTGAAATGCCTTGTGGCAGTTCTAAAGACAAAACAAACAAAACAGTCCTCCCCCTTTCTTCAAAGCACAGACCATCATATATTACACCATCCAATAATGCCAAAAATGATGATAGGATCTGCCCATTTACGCACAGGAAGCAAACTGTTGAAATTTGTCCTTTCTCAACGCATGATTTTCAAATTATCACAAGTGAGATTTTCATAATGTAAAGCAGAATAATCAGTAGATTGCTAAGAGCTACAAGAGGATTTTATTTTTGTTGTATGAGCATTCCTCAGATGGCATTCACAGCCGACTAGTGAAATCACTATTCTCAGTTGCCAGCTTCACACACTTTTAAGAAACAATTTTCTGCAGCTGGTTGCACATAGCATTCTTTGAAAATTAGGAGCCTTTCAGGTGTTTCAACATGAGCCTCCAGAGACTGAAGCATCAAATTATATTTGTCACTCTACAAAGTGTAGAGCTAAAGGTCCAGCTAAAGGCATCCATGATCCAGATGAGCTGCAAAGCTCCTGCCAATCACTCTGGGCAGCAGCAAGCCTGGGATGCCAGAGGATGTGGGGACTCGGGAGCAGATGACAGAATGAATACTTTTGGGTCCATGCCCAAGTAGATTAGGGGAAATAAGAGCCTCCTGCTACTTAAGCATGGAGATACAGCTTCCAGGGAGGAGACAGGATCCACCAGGAGCAAAGCTTGCCAAAGATGGTTTCTAACAGCCAGCTCAGAAATCATCTTGTGATTTTAACAACCAGTTTTGCTGAAATGTGCTCCAACAGAGTCCTGCAGCTAGTTATGTTATAATGGAAAGGGCCTGTAGCCAGTTTGTAATCCAACTGCCTAAGAAGAGCAGGAAATTAGAGGGGATCCTGCCATTACACCCAGTGTGCCAGCTCAGACACCACTCACAAAGGCAGAGCTCAGAGCCACTCTCTTCAGATGAAGCAGCAGACAAGGTCTCCTGCCACAGAGAGGTGCAGTTCAGCAACAGGCAAAGTCTAACCCTCCAAATTGCCAAGTCAGCTAAATTAAAATGTCATCCTCACACAATAGAGTATTACTGCAGAGTCTGCTCATCATCTCTATGAAGAGTTTTTACTGCTGTTTGTGCAATAACATCTCATCTTGAAATGGTGTTTGTTAAACTTGCACCATATTTCATTAGCTCCTGCCATTTCCCATCACAATCTCTTTGAATTGCTGAATGTTATTCAATTCAGTTACTAGCTGGATTTCTTCCAGAGCTGTATGGCTCTGAGAACAGCACACAAAATAACAACACTGGCTTGTATTATTTTCAACACTCCCTTTGTTGTCTTCTGATCATGATAAATGTGTGGGGAAATAGCTGAGAATGTAATCAACAGTGCTGATTTTGTATTCACCTATATTACAGTCTATTATATCTTCTGCAGTTTTAGTAGTCTATGACCTTTTATGTTCTTAATAGCAGTTGTTGCTATTATAAGGGTAATTTTTTTGCTCACCAAAACCCAAGTGAAACTAGAAAACTTCTGTGGAAGTCTCTAGTGGAACGGAGGAAAAAAAATAGCCCTAATTTTTCTCTAAATTGTTAACATTTCCTAAGTAACACCAAAGAGGTGAAAGGCAAGAGAAAAAGATAACTCTGCTGCTTTCCACAGTGAGTGATTGATTTCTTAGCAGACAAAACAATGTGAACCTTAAAAATTGAAGGTTTCTTTGTATACCTATAATATTGTAGCTTAGGCTGAGCAACCTTAACAGGTCTAGCTTATCATTAGAAGTTTAAAGGAAACAGTCATCACCTGAATGTATACTCTGAAGTTTCTGTGTGAGTCACCCATACAAGAACACACCTGACATCTTTGCAAGGTCATGATACATAGAACCAGCCAAACAGTTCACATGGAGCTATCAAAGGGGCTGGCACTGCGCTGAAATTTCTCTCTGGCTTTAGATGCAGTTAATCAGGATCCTTATATTTGTTTTGTTTATGTAAGCAAGTGTTTGACAAAATCTTATCCCTGTTCTGCAATAGGCATAAGACTAAAATCCTGCCCTTAATTAACATTAAGTACATAAATTTATTTTCATTTTTGTCTCAGCTTGTCTTCCTTTTTCTGCCTGCAGGTTAGAGAGTCAAATCTGTTACTGTGAAATTAAGCCATTTAGAGACTGAAGTTACAAATTTTTATTTCCAAATTTAATATAAGGAGGGATTACTTAAAAACACCCTGCCCCACAGCAGTTTTGGTAGGAATGTGCCACTGAGCCTGTTGTCTGGGGCTGAGTTCTGCACAATGCAATGCTGCAGTAGTGTGGGCTGCAAGGGCTGTATTTTATAGTAACTTCTCTAGACCAGCTGCAGAGAAAAAAACAGCAATAAAATTCAAATGATGTTTGTCATAAGCTTCTGCTCTTGCATCGCTACATTTGTGTACATGAAATGTAATATACTAGTGAGAATGTCCCCTGACATGGAGCTGATTTTTATATCCTTTAAATTTACCACGAGCTTTACAGATGCTGCAATCTCTTTTATTCCAGTTCTAGCAATTATAACGTAATCTGTGCTAACACTGCAGATTACTAGGGCAATTTTGAAGATAAATGATCACATCTCCATTTCCATCTGCTGGTCCAATCAGAAAAATGGTGAGAATAAAACCTACCCTTTATATTGGTGCATTTTGGTGCTTGTCTGGCAGTCTACACAGTCAACTGTACTGGGCCATGGAGATGGGAAGAAGGCACCCAATTCT
Source organism: Irena cyanogastra (assembly GCA_013397155.1). Taxonomy (NCBI): domain Eukaryota; kingdom Metazoa; phylum Chordata; class Aves; order Passeriformes; family Irenidae; genus Irena; species Irena cyanogastra. The sequence goes on along the minus strand of VWZV01014643.1, from coordinate 1,034,804 downwards.
CCCCCTGGTAAGTCTCCACTTCCCAACTATGCCAAGGTTCAAGCATTAATATTTCTCTCAGTGGGCATGCTCCAGGATGTGAGTGATGTATAGCTCTTTGTGTTCAATTGAAGGTTTTTCTAGAGGCACACTTGAAACATTTCTGTCCCTACAGCTGCCATAAGGACAAGATCTGGTCAGAGTCCTTAGCCAAGCTACAGCCATCCTTCTCATCTGAGCACAGTGATACAACCAGGGCACTTCAGTTCATTGGGTTTTGTTGGTCTAAACTATATCCAGGTGCCAGTTTGTAATAGATGGGCACTGATTTAAAAAAAAAAACAAAAAAAAACACTTTCAGAACATGCTTAGATGTCAGTTGATTTTAGAGCACAAACTAAACAGCCAAAACAAAACAAACACTTCTCCCTGCCAAAGCAGACAGACTTCTCCCTGTTTTCCTCCTCCCCCTCTCTCTCTAAAAATCCTGTCTGAAGAAGATTTTTCAGGAAAATTAGGTTTGCAAATCTCCTGAATATAATGGTACTAGATCGTGCATAACTGCTCAGACATTTAGTATATTGTCAGGTGCAAGGTTTCATACCCTTGGAATGTGTTTCAATTCAATGATTAGAAAACAAAAATATTTGGGGGATAGGAAACTAGAAGAACAATGCAACTGTATTTTCAAGGGAATTATTTGCAGCACATTTCTACTAGTAATTATTTTTTGTTCTGGTTTGCAGCACTTCTGCTTCTGGCATCTCATCTCCTTCACAGCAGCCAGCAATTGAATTAGAATCGTTGCTGAACAGCAAGAAAAATCTGTCATAGAAGTCATGTTGACAGACAACTTTGTTCTCTTCTCATTGCTATTTTCCCTTTATTGTATTTACATCTGAAAGTCCACACCTACAAGTGAGCAGAAACAGACCCAAATCATATTTGTCTAGCCCATTCCTCCTTTGTCCTGCTTTTGTCTTTAGCAGAGCTCGCGTTCAGCTGCTCGCGTCAGGGGAGATAACCAGCCAGTCTTTACTACCCACGGAGCCTGGCAGCACGTTAAATCCTGCCTTTTCTGCTGCACACTGCACTAGTGGTGCCTGTCTCCCATTATCATTCTGAATGACTAACAGGAGTAAAAGAGGATCCAATCCTTCCTCTGTAAATTCTGGGTGTGGCTGGGTTTTGTGTGGCGCTGTGCTCTCGGTGCGACGTCACAGCGCCAACGGCACCTGGTCCATGGAGCCAACACTTAAAGGCCAATCCAGCAGAGCTGCCTTTCTCACAAACCCCTGCAGATTATGGGTGGGGGGGTTTGGGTTGTGTTTTGATGAGGGCTTTTTCCTCTTGGAGAAATCCAATGTTTTACTACATAACTCATTGTCTATAGGCTGTGCCTTCACTGACACAAGCAGGCACTGAGCCCTCTGTACTGCTGACTGATAATAAAAGCTGATAAAGATGGGTTCCACCTCCATGACATTGCATTCTCTAAGGTTATAAAAACTTTGAAAATCCTAAGAGTGAGAGAAATTAAGACAGAAGTTGTCGAATAAGTGCATCTCCTCCACTTTTAAACTACAAAATATGAATATCACCAAAGATTACTTCCAGAAAGATACACACTTCAGAAGTCGATTGGCAGAATAAAACTGCACACAGCAAACTTGACACAATTCCTGTCTTCCAGAAACAGAATACTTACAGACAAAACATCTCTCTCCAAAAATTAAAGAAGCAAAAATTCTGCTAAGAAGTGTTTCTGCACCCTCTTTGCTCTATAAAGCACGTGTGTGGAGGACCACTCAGCAACCCCACTGACTGAAGCCAACCTATAACTAATTCATCAATGAGCCTGTGGCACCTTGGATAAAAACATGGCTGTGGAATGAGCTACAATTCCTCCTGCAGCAAAAACGGGTCTGGCTCACAGTAACATCCCACAGGTTCTTCCAGGGATGCAAAGCTGTGAGGGCTGGTGCCTTGCTCTGCCATACACTGTGGTACAGGTCAGAGGGTGGCCCCAGCTTCCCAGCCCTGCACGTGTGAGTGATGCAGGGCTGCGCTAACAGGGACAGGAATGAACTCTGCTGTCCCTGGTGCCAAAGGATGAACACCACCATGCCAAAACTCCACCTGGGTGTTGTGGCTGCCTTGGGGAAGTTCCCATCCCCTTTCTGACCCCTTCACAGAACAAAAAACACTGCCATATATTTCTGTTAGGAAAGGAAGGAACACAACATACTTCCTGTTCTTATGCACCCTTAGAAACTACTTCACATCTAAACCTGGTTTATTAAATAAAACAATAAAGACATCTGAAAGTTGGGCCAAAATGCTGAAAAACTTGTGTAGCCAAATAAGCCTAGGCAGCCACTGTGAGTGAAGCCCATCCTCATGGATCTGTGGTGACAATTCTTCAACAAGTTCATTCAGACTGCAGCATTCCACATCTTTCAGCTCTCTGAATTGTTTGCCCAAGCTTTGCAGACATAGAACCTGAACAGTACCACCAAAAGCAAATATTTGTTCTTAAAGCAGAAGCTACTTTCTCTGCCTCCAGAACAAACTTTACCATTTGCAGATATTCGTGATATTTTGCGGTCATGTTTACATTTGTGTAGTCAGAAGTCAAAAAACATATAAAAGATGACAGTCAAACACAACACATAACTCATCCTCTTGCATGAACACAATGAAAGACTAGATGTTGAAAACTGGAAAATGCCATTTGATATTTCACTCCTTTGTGCAGCATGTGTTCTCTACTAAGTGTAAAGTAAAATTCATTGTGGAGGGGAATATTTTTTCCTTGAGGACAAGTACTCAAATGCAGATATATTTTCTTCCTCATGACAGTGACAGCTCCTCAAACACACTGACTGCATTTTCTTTGAATAGATGTAGTTTTTACATACTCCCATGATATAACAGATATCAGGCCTGTTCATGACACAGTTACTGTTATCATGGGTAGCTTTAGATTAAATTGCAGCACTAAGATAACCAGTTGTCTTATCTGTAGGTCAGACCACATGAAAAAAGGAGTGGCATGGGCTTTGGGTATGTGGCCTAGCTTGATCACATTAATGTCAACTATTAGGATCATCTTTAAAGCCATAACCCTCTGATAACCAGAGTTTTTCTATTTTACTTTCCTGATTCACGTGCTTCAAAGTGGTGCAGTGCTTGCAGTGTCCGCTTACACACATCTGCACACACAGATCACCCCAAGTTAAGCAGAAACAAGACACATGGAGAATTTCATGGGTTCACAAATCTATTCATGCGTGTGTGCAGTCTAGATTGAACAGAAGTGATTTTAAAGAAATTGTATGTTTCTTTTAGTGTGAAATATTTTGAAACAACAACTGAAATAATGTGTTATTCCTCAACAAAATGCTTGACATGAAGAGTGGTTGTAGAAGCCATGTTGATAATTAATTTAGCGTCTGATAAAAGTGAAATTATGAATAATTGTATTCATTGAAATCTCAACAAGAACCAAGAAAAAAATATTTTTTGCTTTTCAACTCGGCTTAACATTCAGGTCACACATAAAACTAAAAAGGGTTTGTATATATGCACGGTTGCATACCATCACTTGAAATGTTACTGCTATGAGGAGAAATTATCTATTACCACAGAAAATAAAACTCATTACCTTGTCAAAGCCTTTCAACTGGATGTTTCTACCTTATAACTTCACAAATGACTATGTGGAAGAAGAAATAGCATTCATTTCTAAAATCCCAAGACATCGGTATGCCACACAAATTTTAATAATTCTAAAGTGATCTGTCCTTTTCCCTTTTAAATCACAACATTGAAAAGTATTGCCAGATGAATACTGAAGAGGTTTGCATTCACATGCCTTTTTTTCCATTTGGTTTTGCTTAACACATGCCAACGTCTTTAAAAGGCAGAGGGAGCACTGCTAAGGAGTAGCTGGCCCGTGGGACTGGAAAGGTGATCGGAAGGTTTGCCCTGCTGGGTCGCTTGCTGTGCGTCCGCCTTACGCCTCTGGTTGGCAGTAAATTGAAATCACTGCCCTTTGGCAGGAGGGCAGCAGCCGGTGCGAAAGGAGCTGGTGTGTCAGGCAGTGCTGGTGGCGGGCAGGTGGCTGCAGAGCCCGGGGACAGAGCTTAGCAGTGGCCCTGACACGGAGCAGGGCTGCCCTTCCCTCCTGCCCCGAATATTCACGGGCAAAGCACATGGGCAGGGGCAGAGAGGAAAGCCAGGACTCCACTCCATGTGTGGTACTCCCAAACAAGCACTTCCACTTTCCCTGACAGCAGCTGGCTCTGTGCTATCAGTCAGGAGTTTAGCATCCAAATTAAAAAAAAAACAATAAAAATAAAAATCATTGGGTCATTATGTAAATATTACGCATCATCCTGATAATCTTAACATGTACATTAATCTTAATATGTAGAAATACATACAAAAACCTAGGTTGGTAATTAGTTGTGGGAGACCATCACGCCTGGTTTCTTTCAGTACTGGAGTGGCAAACAGCTCCTCACTGTCAGGAGCCCAGAGACAGCTTTTTACATGCTCCCTGTGGGAAGCTGGACGCCTTCAAAGGAGTCAGAAGGGAAAAACGTGGGAGGCATTCTGGCTGTGCTCCTCTCTCTGCTGTGGCCAGCAGCACCAGGAGGACTTGTTTGTAAGAAAAGGAAAGTAACCGCAAAGTGACCAGGTGAAGCACCGTGCAAAAATGCAACTGAAAAAAGATCAGTTAGGGAAAGGAAAACTGTTGACTTCAAATTCCCAGAAAACTATACCTGATCTTATAACATCATTGTAGAAATAAATTATGTTTCTTCACTTTAAACTATTTGCTTTATCCCCATTTATTTTTATTAGAAATATAGAAAGCATTTACCTAAATCTAAGACGCAGGGGACATGAAATCACTACAAAATAAGACATTTTCTACAAACTCAGTGCTGATATTATGAAAAAGACTGTGAGAGAAATCCAGAGAAGTAAATATGGGTAATGATACCACTTTTAGGTGCATGAGAAAATAAAGATTAAAAAAGGGACTCAAACTAACACTTCAGAAAAAAATCTAGAGTAAACTGGAAAACAACATTATTTCACAAGGGGCAGGTCACAAGTGGTTGTTGAGACAGGGTCTAGAAAGGACAAAAAAACATTGGCATACAAATTGCTTTCATTAAATTGTCATAAAGTAGGGAAAAAGTAATATCTGCTGTATGCCGAAACAACATGACTTTTTTGACTTGAAGTATTTTGTTCCAAGACTGTTCTTATATTTGTGGGGGTTATTCACCTTCCTTTGTTTGAATTTAGTTTATAATAATCAATGACAACAACTACATTAAGAGTCAAATTTATCAAAGATCCCAATCAGCCTAGAGCAGTCAGAATTCAAGGAGCTTCTCTCATCTTTGTCTGAAACATCCTGCCTTGCTCAAAATAATTAACTGATTATTTAGAACATAAGTAATTCTGATAGATAAGTCACATGTTTGCATATGTATCATTTCTAGAAAATTACAGGTGAAGGACTACAGAGAATTACAGAGGTACATTTGTCCTGTCCACTGTGCCAATGCCTATATTTTTTATATTATAGTCTTGCTAGAATTTCTAAACACATCTCTTGCTTTCCAGCTTGTGCTTTCTTAAAAGTATTTTCTTCCTGCACTTTTATAATTTTTGCAGCATGCAAAGGAGATAAGTAATGTCAATTGCTGTGTTGAGAGTTTCAATAATCTTTCTCTCCAAAACAGCATCTTTCTTAAGCTCTAATCTTTACTGTTGCACTGCTCAGACAGCTGCCATTGAGCACTACAGAAGAGTTAGGTAATCGTACATAATTGTGTTCTTCCTGGCTGTTGTTTAAACAAGGAAAGCCTTTCAGTTGTTGTGGAAAGTATTAAGAGCAGACCTTTGCTGACCTTCTCGAGCCATTGGGGAAAACTTGACATTACACAGAAGCTTACTCAAACAAGCTATAATTAAATTGAGAGTGGAGTGACACCACTTACAAGAGAAAACAAAGTATAGCCATTTAATGCAAAAATTACTTAAGGACTCCCAGAAGCACAAAAGTTTATCTCTACTAAAATAATTATGTTTTGCCATTAGATGAAGAGAGGATACAAATGGAATATGCATGTTCTTTTCAACATCACTACCCTTTGCTGCTCCACCAAAACTGGAAGGGGCAATGGAAAGACCTTTCAAAGTAATGTCTTGCATTTAACTAGGTAGAAGCATCTGCTTTGCCTTTAAATAATCTGCCAATCATCCACAAGGTAAAGGACAAATTCTGACTGCTGCTTCTTACCCAAAAGGCCCAAGGACCGACTGAAATATAGAGCCTTGGCCTTCTGATATCCAGGACAGCAGTGCTCTACCTCTGGAGTCCCACATCAGTCTCTTCTCTATTCCCTTCTTGCTCCATTTCTCCCACTATCTTACTTTCACAGTAAATATTTGTTGTTGTTTTTCATCAGGACTTAAAATGCACATTGCATAATAATGTGGGATAGGTGTCAAAAATAAGACCAATGTCAAAGTTACGACAATATTTTAGACAGGACTAAGCATCTATGATTTCATGAAGGTTATTTAGAAAATGCCTTCCACTCACTTCCTTTTACACAATTCCCACTTTAATATTCTCAAAACTCAAATATAAAATTGTTCCCAAAATACACAGATTGCAGTATGTATCTGTTCTATCTCTCTCTGAAATATTAGAAGAGGTATTTCTTGGAAAGGAACAGGCATCAAAAATCACACAGCCAAAATCATCCCATTCAGTTACAGATTCAATCATTGGCTTCTCAGGTGGTTTCATTGGAGAGACACAAACCAGCCATTCTACCCAACTGTCCTGCTCTTCTTTTAAATTCTTCTCATCCTTTCTGCTTTGCCAGTCATGGCGGCTCTCATGCCCCTTTCATCTCCTTCCCAAAGGCCTCCTTCTGTGAATCTTCATGTACAAAAATTATTTCAAATATATTTGGCTTTAACATGTTTAAATTGTTCCTAGAAAAACTCACTTCATCGTTGTCCATAAAATTCCAGAGTGCAATCTTAAAATAGTTTTAATTATCTACTCCTTTTCTCTAAATATTCATCCCCAACCAGACCTCCAGAAACAGTAACTAAATAAAGTCTGATGTGTATTTAAGCAATGGGAGTAGAGAAACTCCTGTAACTAAGGACTGTTTTAATGCCCATGCACCTGATTTGACTTATACCTCTTTTCAATGATTTGTATAATACATGCCCCAAACACCACTGTCACTCAATGACATTTGGACTCTGAGTAGAGAATCTCTCTTCTCTGTTCAGTCAGGGAGGTACTTTCATGTACTAAGCACTGAGCAATTCATGACAAAACCCCATTTGTTGAATATCTACAGGTCAATAGCCAAAGTTATTTCTTCTGATCATACCTCTTTCTGTATTTTGCAACCACCCCTAAGCACATTATGTTTTCAGCAAAGTACAGAAAAGCCAGAGGGACACTGAAAGCACCAAGGTGATTTGTGAAAAGGTTTAACTTTCGTAGTAGTGCCCCTGCCATGACTCTTGTACCACCACTGTAAGATATCCTTTTGAATGGCATTCATCCACCTATTCATCCACAGCTGCCTGAAATCATGTAAAAACTAATCCCCCAATTTACATCCTATTTTTCCTCCAGTCTCTAGAAAAATCTAAGATCTTTTAGATGAGAATGAAGAACCAGGTATTTTTGTTTTCTCCTTACAAGAAGTTATCTCCCTCAAATGCCTCTTAAAAAAAGACCAAAAAGTCAAGTCAGCTAATTTAGTTATCAAAATCAATTTTTTAAAATTCCACTTTTAAACTACTGTTTGCAAGAATGAAGTATTTTAGAAGGCAATAAAAGAAGCTAGATTGATCTTGGGGAGAGAAAACTGGTTTCTTTTCATCCAAATTTTTTGCATTGTTAGAAAGCTTTTGCAATCACATTCAAGCAAAACAGTTTGGAAGAAAAATAATTTTGTTTTTTTTTTTTCAAGATATAATGACAGAGTATGAAATGCTTTCAAATTCTTGCAAACCAAACAAAAAGAGAATGGAATTATTTTAGTGCATCCAAAACAATCTTTTCTCTCTCACACCAAAAAATTACATAGTAACCTAGAAAATCAATAAAATCAAAATCAATGTGGGATCTGTTTGTGGGTGATTCTTTAATGTTATACTTTTGATACACAGAGGGCTAGAGGCAAATTCTCCCCAGAATTATTGCTCTAGTGAAGTAGATGGAAGAAGTTTCATTGGAATAAAAATTATTCAATTCCATAGAAAAGACATCCAGAACAGAGATCCTGAAACCACTACTGTTGTTGAAAAATTCTATCTCTCAACATTACAACATTGACAGGTTTTCATTAGAATCAGGGAAAAAAGGGTGGTAAAGATGGTGAGGAAAGTAAGATAAGACATAATACACGACCCTTGCACAAACCAGAGGCTGTTAGTGGGGTTCACCAGAGGTGCAGAACAGGACTTCAGGCAGCAGGGCACTGCATCCTGCTTTGCTGCATTCCAGGAGAATGCCCAGACCTGCAGTCTTCACAGACAGCCCTGCCACTTAGCTCAGTCTTGTCTCTATTTTCTCCCAAGTTAGATTAATACCTGTTCTTGGGAGCAAAGAGTGGCTCTATAGCAGAACAATTGAACTGAGGTTCCTGCATTGAATTTGATTGATTGTTTGGGACATAAACCAGACTAGACACTATCCTAGCAGTTAGACATTCTGGCCTCTAATAATCAAGTTGGAAAAGACTTAAATGTTGTTATCCCGCATCCTGACTGAATTTCTGGAGAAATAAGCCTGCCTTAGATTTTTCACTACATGATTTCCACAGCACTTTATATCCATTCAGTGCAAAAGAAATTGTGAACTCTCAAAATTACTTATGATATCTGCAAATTTATTTCATTTGAGATTTCAGTTCTATCACAGTGCCATGAAACCTCTGGAAGTATCTATAAAGATACTGAGCTATAGAATCAATTCACAAATATACTTCATTGTGCTCTCAAAATCTTACAGAATTAACTGGTTTTGTACTTTGATGTGGAAATGAGAGGAAAGCTTTTAAGAGATCTAACCTTTACTAAGTTCAGATGAAATCTACTTTCAGTACTAAACCAAGATGCCATTGCCTAAAGAAAGTCAAATTCATTTCCTGATAAACACATTTTAAAGTCTTAAATTTGCTTTTATCCAAAATAATGCAAAAAGCATTTTACTCTCTTTCCTTTCCTATAATGAAAGATTGCTTGGCACATTAGAGAAAAATGCCATAAACATATTCCCTGTCTTATTGCTTTGATTTTTTATTCCCCAAAAAGCACCCAAATACTTAGTCCTCAGTTTAGTAATTTCTTTAATAATTTTAAAAAGCATTTATAAAAAATAAAACAAGTAAATGAATCATAAATGACAAATAAGCCTGACATCCTATCTGTGAACTAGAAGGGGAGAAGAAAAAATCCTTGTTTCTAAACCACAGATTATTATGTAGATATTTTGTTTGTTGTTTGTTTTACAAAAAGCCTGATGGATGAAAATTTTATGTGCTGCCTTCGCGTAGAGAAATAGAATTAAAGATCACAATACATGCCTCTCAATATTTCTGCCTACAGTCAAATTAAGAAAACAATTTGGAAGCAGTAAAAGTTGTGGCACAGCTGCCCTTTGCTGTTTTGCTTCATGCCAGACATCTTGAGAAAATAGGGTAACCACAGTCCAATATCAATTACATCGAAAAAGAAAGAGGAAACCCAAATCAGGGGTAAAAACAAAGACCTCTGCCATGTGTTTTCCCTTCACAATGCCCAGCTCTCAGATGCTACCTGATGAGTCAAGACCAGGTGGTGCAGAGGAGCATTAGCTCCAAGAGAAGGAGGACACACAGAGGTGTTGTCCACCAGAGGGATCTGCCTCACTTGCAGGAATTTCCCACTAGATTTTTGGGAACGTTTTATCTCACCAAACAGCCCACTGGAGGCATGCACAGAGCAGGCTCCTGGGACTGTCACCTGCCCTTCAGCAAAGGACAACTCTGAGCAGAGTGGCCAAGTGCACCTTTCCTGTTCAGGTGGCCCACAGCACCTGCAGGTTGTATTCACCAGGGACTACCCCAAACCCCCAGAGCTGCCAGCCAAAAACAGTTTGCCATATATTGTGGGTTTGGCTGGGGTATAGTTGTGTTTTCCCACAGTAGCTGGTATGGTCTGTGTTTTGGATTAGTGCTGGAAATGGCATTGGTCACTCAGGGATGTTTCAGTTACTGCTGAGCACTGATTACACAGAGCCAAGGCCTTTCCTGCTCCACACCCAGCAGCCAGGGGAATGGGGGTGCACAAGGAGCTGGGAGGGGACACAGCCAGGACAGCTGAGCCCAGCTGATCCAAGGGATATTCCATTCCATATGGCATCCTGATCAGCACGTGAAGCTGGGGCAAGGAGGAGGAAGGGAAGGACATTTGTTATGGCATTTGTCTTCCCAAGTCACGGTTACTTGTGATGGAGCCCTGCAGTCCAAATGCTACCTGGAGGACAAACCAAACCCTCAATGCTTCTGATAAGAAGTAGTTTGTTAGGAAAAATGCCCAAATATTTCTGTCAGTTATACTGATTCCTCCATTTACATTTATTTCTCCTTCTCTGGTATACTGAAGGGGAAAAGCAGAATGACATCTATCTTTCTATTTATGATATATTGGAGCTGAATGATGGCCAGATTCCTACTGAGTCACTGAACAGATATTTCCATATTTCCAATAATTTCAGGGTTTTTTTTAATTAATTGCATCTATTGATTTATTAAACCTCTGTATTTTTCTCTTATACAGTAAAGACATAGTTACATGGCATGAAATCATGTCCTGCTAAAATTAGGCAATGTATAATAAAAAGCATTATGCAGTCTTACCATCCAAAGTTAAATTAAACATATTTCTAAAATCTGATTATTTTGTGTAAAATATTGTGACCTTCCATTTAACAGTGGTGCCAAAACAGTTGTTCTCTATTGTGTAAGAAATATTACTACATGTCTCTGTGTAACTCAACTCACACCACCCTAAATATTTGATATAATATTTTATACTTTGGGGTTTAACAGTAATTTTAAATTCCCTAAACTAATAAGTGAATCTTTTAAACTCACAAACAAAACAGTCACCCAAGTGGAAAACATCTTAAAAGCTCTCTGAAGTTGGGAATAAAGCTTTATTAAATACAACTGGTCTGACACGATGGAAGTACTTACTGTAACACCAGTGGGCTTACACTATTACTGCTCTCTTGAACAATTCCCTAAGTGGAAATATATAATTTAGGATGTGCAGGTCTCTCAAACTATACCATCTTAAAAGTTTGTCAGTGTATCTCAGTTCTAGCTAAGTTTTTGCTGGGAAATGTCTCTGTCTGTGTTTAACAAAACCAACGTAATTGAATTTAAAAGGGTCATTGAATAGCTCAGATAAATATAGTAAAGGCAAAGATTAGTGTCTGGAAAATTCTGTTACTGACTCCTACATACTAGTGCCATCAACAAACTGAACCAAGAGGTTTGGTGGGGAGTGGCAGGGAGGGCAGAACAATTTCCTGATAAGTTTGAGTTGAGTTGCTTCAGTTCGTGCATTACCTCCATTAGGGCATCAGAAAAGTTTGCCTGAAGAAATCTTTGACTAGGGACATACCAAAGAAAAATATGTTCAGGCAGATAATTTTCTCAAAGTAAAGCAAAATTGCATTCACATACATGTTGTTTAGCTGTAAGAGGAGCTAATCCACAAGAAAAACACCAAATTCTGCATTCAGGAAAAATACAAGTCATCAAATGGCCTAGACAATACTGCATGCTGAATCCAAGAGCAAATTAATTCTTTGTTTTGAACAGTCTGCTCAGTTACAGTTAAAAGAATCTGTAGGTGCTTTACACAAGCAGAAATCTTCCTTTTAAATATCGTGAACCCACGCTCACTGACAGCATGAAATTTTTCTGGTAACTTCACTCAGCTTTGACTTAGGCTCTAAATAAGGCTTGCCATGGTAGAGCATATTTTTTCAAAGTTGCATGACACCCTTCTGTGACATTACCTCTAACGTTTCACCCTTTAGCAAGGAAAAGGTGAAACAGTATCTGAAAAATCTAAGGGGATACAAAAGAGAATAGATAGATAGATAGATAGATGATAGATAGATAGATAATCATATTCTTTGTCATTCAAACACTGCTCTTTACTGCTCTATTTTTCAACAACAAAAAAAGGACATTGTCACAAGTGGTTGTAAAACATAAAGATATAGGGGGTTTTCTATACAGTATAAATCCCTGTGCTCCCCTCCAGAGCACACTCCTACCTATTCCCATTAGTTTTGCATGGTAATGAACAAAGTAGCTTCTTTTTGGTTTTGCATGAAAGAAAAAATAATCATTCTTGTACTTTGCACATTTATTCAGTCTTTCTACATTTCTGTCTCTATTTTCCTTAAAAAAATGGAAACTGTGAAGATATACTATTTCCTGGTTTAGTCCTGACACATTTTGATATGGTTGCAGTATTAAATTATTTTTATTCTATGCATAAAAAAAGGAAATTCAAGTCCACTCTAGAAGCAGCAGGAGAAGGAAAATACTTCACATGAGCAAGTCATAAAAAAGTGTTTTTCATGGTTAAAATAAAACTTTTTCCATGACCATGTATTTCTTATTTCAGCATACTGTGGCCCAAATAAAGAACAAGCAGCAAGACTCGGAACATAAGAATTTTAGGCACTAGTATTTCTTTTGCTTCCCTTGCAATGTGACGGTGCCTTAATTTGAAAGAAAATAACCTCCCAAGCGCCTCTCAGTCTTTAAAGAAAACATTCCTTCTGTAGAGCTTGTTAAACATAATCTACACCACACCACAGGTGAGGCTTGCCAGGCCGTGATAGGCGTTAGGAAACAATGGCATTGCCTCCTGCTAAAACAGAGGGTGACACTCCTGTCCTTTGTCTTGCACAGCTTGCAGCCTGCAGTCACCTGCATCTCACAGGAGCTGTTACTAATTAGTCATTGTTAATAGCTGTCTTTTGGGAACCTAGGACCAAAGAGTGGACCAAACACTGATCTCACAGATGAGGCACTGCAGGGCCCACTCCAGCTCTTGTGCCTCAAAGCAGCTGTGGGATGAGGGATATCAGCTTTGGGCCAGCAGCACGAGGGCTGCTGAGTCACCAGGGTTTGCCATTGCCCCCTTCTGCCTTTCTCTTCCCATTTTTAGTCAGCCCTTGTTAGGAGAGCTGTGGGTTATGAGGGATCCTGAGCTGACTGAAATGCACCATGTGCTCACATTTTAGCTGCTTTTAGGAGAGACACCATTTTTGCTTTACTGTCAGAAGTGCCCTTGTGGAACCCTTTTCCTCTTTCCCTCCTTTCAGAAGCATCTCCAAACCCCATCCAACACCTGTAGTGGTAGGCACAGCTCAGGATGGTGAGAAAGGGGTGTCTGTCTGTGCCAGAGGCACAGAGAAGGGAAGCATGCCCAAGGAGAAAGCACTTAGGCTCTCAGCAATAATCCTGGGATCATGTGAGGGCTGGGAAGAAGGACCTCCCTTGTGCAGGACAGATTGTGGAAATACGCTTGTCTTAAACAAACAAGTTGGATTCTCAGAGATGTTAAGTTAACACATATGCAGCCTGGTTAAACCAAACTCTTAAATCTTGTCAGTCTTTCTCCACCATCTGTGACAAGGTTTTTCTCTTTGAAACTATTAAGTTGACCTTTTGTGCTTACATGTATTTCCTCTGTTGAGTTTTCAGACTCATCTCCTACCCTGTCACTGCTTTCCTGAGGAGGATTCTGGTGTATAAATAGCCAAGCTCAAAAGAAGATTCTTCTGATCTGTTTGACAATTTGTCTTCTTTGATTGTATGAGGAGACAATAACTTGTAAATTTTCTCCTCAGCACTTAACAGAGTTGAAGGTACTGAGCTGTGTTGTTTAATGATTTCTAAAGAAGGTCCGATTTAAAGACTAGAATAACTGTAAAATTTGGAAACATCTGGCACTAATCTAATTCCTAGTCCAATCTAAAAATGCTGATTAAACACTGTAGTAACAGGTAGTGAAAACACTAGTAAGTCAATTTTAATAAGAAAGGTCAACACCTTCATCTCCTCGTTTTTCTTTCCGTAGGTACCAATAAATTCCTCTCAACAGGTGTGTCTATTGGATGTGTAATTACATTGTTCTCAAACAGAGGTCCAGCAGCTCTGTGTTAAAGATCTCTTTTAAAAGAAAAGGAAAAGGCTTCCAATGCTTGAAATATCATCCCTACTTCCTCTATTATTCTCTTTCCATGTATATTTTTCATATCACAACTGTGTACAGGTGTCAGACTGGAATACTACACACTACTCAGTACTTCTTTAGGAAAAAAAATTCTGGATTTACTACTGATTCTTGTCCAACATGTTCTAAATCTGTCTTCTCTAGCACAAAAATGCAAATCCATCTTGCGTTCAATGGATGCCTATCCCTTTTCCTACAAGAAGGCTTTATTTAATTGCTGGTGGCTCTCATAACTACATCAGTCTTCACTCTGATTGAATGGCTACTTGGGACAGGAGAAAATACAAAGTCATGTTTGTTATTTAATATTCTTTTTTTGGTATTCTTAATGTTCTTTGAAACATCACAGTGCTGGGACAAACATTTCTTGGCATCTGAACTGAAAATCACACTTCAGAGTTCAATGGTCTGGTTTGAGCACAGTCCAGGTGAAAGAGGAAAAAGGTGTTCCAAGGGAAGCAAGATCTTCAAGTCAAAATGTATGTTGTTTCACTGAATGGTTCCTATGTCTTTTATTATCTACAAGGGCTTTTTTTTTTTGCCTGCTACATAGGCAGATTTTTACAGAAATCCCAAGGGCTTGTTTATTGTGGGTATAAGTAATAACAAAGCAAAGAATATCAAGGGAATGTTCAATATTACAATCCTAAAAAAAAACCAGTAGTGTCTGAATCAATAAAGAGAACCTTAGTTCTCCACCGTGCTGTGTAGGGGTTGGAAGGTCCAGTACAGCAGCAAATAAGCTAACAGTTATTATTCTGCAGGGACAGGAGTCTGAATACTCCCTCATTCCTGTTGTTTGGCAACACTGAGGTGATTACAGCTGAGAAGGGGTTCTGAGAACAAAACAGGGCACATTTACAGCAAATCATGAGAATACTCAGAAAATCTGGGCTCCCTGGAGGGTCTGTTGGAGGAGCACAGGCAGCCTGAGCCAGTCATGGCTCTGGAGAGAGAGGTAACCCCTGAGCTGTTCTGCATCAGGGATGCCCCAGCAGCGGGCAGAGAGAGCATGAGACCTTTTTCCACTATTGCAGAGGCACACTTCCAGCCACAGTAAGTGAAGGAGAAAGCTTTTCCTTGGCAGTACAACCCATCACCAGAAGGAAAGGTAGGTTTGCTCTCCTGCCTCCCACGGAGGCTGCACTTGTCCCACAGTGCCAAGCACTGCAGGGACTCTGCACGCCTTGGCCTGTGGCCCCTGGCCAGCTTCATCTGCATTTTGTCAAGACGTCACTGAAAATCGAACTGAAAAAATACCCAGTGAATCCCTCCAGCCTGCACTGCTACCCACAGCCCCAGCCTGATCTCTTCTGCCCTGAACCACAAGGACTGCTATTAATCAAAGCCTACACCAGGACATCTTCCACTTGATGCCCTAAAATCAGGAGCTTCAAAAAAGTTTGGGACCAAGTTGGATCACTAAGGTGAAACTCTGTGTGCTTCAAACAACTTGAAAGGTGATGTTCCAGTCCTAAATGATCTGTCTTGAACTCAAACACCAAAAAAAACTCTGTAGAAATTCTTCTAGATTCAGTCCTACATTCTTTCAGGCACAGCAGGATATCTGCTTTCTGACCAGGAAGTCTTTTTAGTTCTAAGAGTCTTTTAATAACTACTTGATGTAGAACTACACAGTTCTTTGTTTATTTATTAATTATGAATAATTAGAGAGGATACTCCCAAGAGAGCAAGCTTTTTCTTTTTTTCTCTCCAAGGTGGATATTTTAAGAACATTCTGTACATAAGATTCACTGAGTAATCCTCACTAAATCCATTATAACCCAGGGCCCAGGGGTGTTTTTGAATGCCTATGTGGGCATGTTTAGAAAGACAACATAAAACAAAATACAAAACAAAAAATACAGGGTTTAGTAAAAGTCTGATTGGCATTTCTTTTTCCTAATTCATATAGACTGCTTCTAGCCTCAAGAAAACAGACAGCTTTTGCTCCATTTTAATTACATGGACTTTAGAAAGCTGTTATGAAAACAGAGCCTTTATGGGTTTTCAGTTACATATTGATATAATGGTGTTAACACTGATTTACCTTGCTTCCTTGAGTATGTTACAAAAGATTTGCCTCCTCATCTACACTTCCTAATGAGAAAGGAAAGAAAATAAAACCAAAAAAAGTCTCACAAAGTACTATGCAGAGCTCAGACATTGGAACAAGCGGGTTTTTTTCCTATCATATGGCCAGAAAGAAAGGGAGAAAAGAATGAGAAAAAGTGTTAGCCCAGGGCATTAAATCTACTTAATTACCAGGAAAATAAATTATTTTCTGGATATACTCATCAGTAACTTTTCAGCAGCAATACAGCAAATTAGTAGAAAAAATATTTACAAGGAAACATCTTTTTTCTTTAAAATATGTGGTCAGCCAGGCTATATGAGCTGTCAGCATGACTAATGGGATCGCACAATAGCTGACGTAAGAGCAGAAGAAAAGACATCACTCTTCCAACTTTATGATCTGCAACATCAGTATCTTGTCTGCACGAATACTAAATGATCCTTCTAACAAAGACATTTGTAAATATTTTGTGAAGAGTCAAGACAAAAGTTACTTTTGTTGTGAAAACCAAATGCGTTTGAAACAACCCATATTTTCACACAGTAAATTTTAGAAATGTTGTGGATGACATGTCATTGGCTGTAGAACACCCAGTTCAGTGACAAATCAGAAAGACACACCACCAGCACTGCACCTTTGCCATCTAATGGATCCACTTAGACTGGCATTTCCATCTTGTTAATTACACAGAACCAGTTTTCTGACAGACTTGCTCAAAGTGGGATAGCCAAAGATATAGTTAGGGATAATTTATTTGGGAAATTGATCAAATTACCCTATTCCATGCTGCACTGCAGATGCCAGAAGTCTTTATGTCTTTAAGAAGGCATTTAGACAAAATTAAATCAAGAAAAATTAATAAAATACTATTAAAGACAAAGATAAAACTTCTAGCTCAGCAAATCTCTGAAGGCTATGGGGAAAAATACATACTTTCCATGGTCTTCCATTTTAGCAGAAGCTTTTAGGCATCTGTTTGTTTTCAGAAAGATGAGGATTTGTTTATAAATAAAGTAGGACCTGAAGCACTTATCCACTGATATCAAGTATTATTTTTTTTTGTTTAATATTTAAATTCTGTCTGATTTGTAATTGCACACTTCATTATATTGCTCAGAATATACCTGAAAGCCAAGTGCCTTTCATTAGGCTGTAAAGGTGTAAGAGAAGCCAAATAAATTTGTTTTTAAAGGTAAATGTAAAACCCAAAGACATGGTGGAGCCCCTACCTCTAACTAACCTTATTGTTGATGGTCAAGAGAGCTGCGAAATCCCTCAGGAAGGGATCCAATTAATTTTACTTTAGTTGTCTAATTACTTAGTTGTTTAACCTCACACAGTTACCCAGGCTCTCTATGGTCCATGCAGGAGCAAGGCAGCCTTGGAAGGAGCCTGTGTGGGAAGGAAGCTGAGAGGTTCCTGGTGACCTGGGTGCTGAAATGGTCACAGAACCAGGCAAGAATGCAGCAACACACCCTGCCCACTGTGTCCCCTTTCATGTTAGTGCTGCTGGAGGGAGAGAGGGCTGCCTGCAGGTCTGACCCAAGTCACTGTGACCCCCTGGGAGTCTTTAAGCTCTGAGTGAGGCTGACAGCGAGGTACAGTCCATGCCTGAGTGGCTGCAGCTCCCTGATGTAGAAAGGAAATCTTAGTCATTATTCCTTATGGGAGTCATACACAGCCTCTCACAAACTGAAAAGCCAGTGCACATTTCTAATGCAGTCTCAAAAGTAGATCATTATGTATATCATTTGGTATAAACATAGTCATCAGGGGAATTCAGAATAGATTTATACCAACATTCTAATAAGTTTCATAAGAAAGTGGTTCATCAAATAAAAATAATGAATGATGGAATTAAAGAACCACTGAAAATTGCTAATGTGTTTAATCATCTCAACATCTATATTTATATATGACAAATTTGGATGATATAGTGGGTGTAATTCCGTTTCAAGTCTCCAAGCAGAGATTGCATTCCAAGGCACTCAACAAAAGAAAAGCCAGAGCTTGCCTGTAAGCTCTGAAAGCAGGACCCTGTGACCAGTTGTGTGAGGGCATTTGGAAGCCTCCCTGACACCCAGATATTCCATTAATCAACAAAAGTCACGTGTGAGCCAAAGGAAAAATAAAGAGACCAGAGCTATGTGAAAAATTGAGAATGCACAAAAAAAGCCATAAAGTTTAGTAAAGCTTGACGTTTTTCTATGACCTAGAACCTCACCTGCATGTCCTGCCTATTAACCTGGTCACTTAGCTGTGCCAAATCCAGCAGCTGACACCCAAAGGGCTGAGGCAATGCAGGTAACTCAATCAGTGCTGCAGTCCTGACAACACCCACTCAGCTGCCTCGCAGCACTGAGCGTTCCTAAGGACAAAAGATCATCATTTCTGACCTTTGTGATCACCACAGCCTTGTAATTATCTTTTCTTTTGCTTTCACTCATAATATCTCACCTCTCCACCTTAAGCAGGACTACTATACCTTAGAAAAAGAACCAGTGGTGCCAAGGAAAGCACACAGAAGGTGCAGCTGCCAGGAGCAGAGCTCCCTGGCTGGGAATATCACCTTGCACACTGACATTAGCCCTGTCTCTGGGTCCCCAAGCCTGTGTGATGGTGTCACTCACACCCTTCCCTCCAAAACACTTGCCCAAATGCAACTGTTGTATTTTTTATCAGAAACATAGCTGAAGACACAAAAGCCCAGCTAGACTGCTATGAACCATGGCAACCGTGAGCAGAAATGTCTGATAGGAAAAATTTCTAGAAGTAAAAAAATGACATCTCTAAAGAAATATGCCCTTTCTGGGGGCCTCCACCTCTTTTTCCAGGTGATGGCCCTCTCCTGCCCTGTCCCCCCAGCAGGTTGTTTCTCCTTGCTGTCAGCAGCTCACTCTCACTCCCAGCAGAACAGAAGCGCTGGTTCCAGAACCTCCAACAAAAGCTCTTCCAGCTCTGCCTAAAAGAACTGTCTGAGGTGAGGAAGTTTGCAAACAGAAACCTTGAGCAGAGAACCTGGAGCTGTCAAAGGCAACGAGGCTGTGTGATGGCCCTATTTATAACTGGCCATATGGCAATTGGTTTCCTGTTGCTCACACAGGACATCTCTGTGACTCCAGCCTCTGTGCTTCCCACTTTGCTCTTCTGCCAGGTTTATTTATACCTTTCCCCAGCTCTGAAGGCAAATCAAGTTAATTGCCTATTACATGAGATTAAGCAAAACAACTAAAAGAATAAAGAAAGTGAGAATGTAATGTTCTGATTACTCTCCATGGGAGCTGTGGAACGATGGGATAGTTATTCCTGCAGAAAGCAAGGAGGTGCTCCACGTTTTCTGCTATGTGCAGGGCTGAACAACGAGGCAGGTTTATACCTGTGTTACTATTCAAATGCTCATTCTTACCCAAAGTTCCACATAACTTTCCATTAAAACTGACATCTCAATATGAGATGCATTTAACACCCTCAAATCTAAAGAATCATCTTAAAAGCCTGCCAATTTTGCAACTGCATGATGAAAGAAATAACAAATTAAATTATTTTTTTATTGAACACTGTACAATATTAGTCCATTTGGAATAGAGATAAGGAACTAAAGAGCCAAAAAGGCCTTTCCAGTCAATGAGCTAAGATGAAGAGATGCCTGGGGGAAAGAGACAAATTTGGAGTGTAGGAAATGAAAAACAATTAGAAGAATTAAAATAATTGTATTTTCCATGAGGGGAAAATAGAGATATGGGATAAATTACTAAGATGGGTTTCTAGAACAAACAGTGCAGCATTCAAAATGGTAATAATGGAGTTTCAAGTAGAGCTATGAGAAAACCTGCTTAGTGAGCATAAGCCCGACTCAAAAAAATTTCTAATCACAAATTTGGTGAACCCAGGGAGAGGTTAATTAAGGCTAGCAGAAACAAAGAGGGCAAGGGCAAGGCCTACTGCAGCAGTTCCCTCCACTCTTTCAAACTTTCAGCAAGAGGAAACAAAAGCCTGCAGCGAGGGAGGCGATGGCTGCGGAAGAGGGGAAGCAGCGTCACCCTGCTCCCTTGTCCTGCACTTAACCCATGTCCCAGGCACACTGAGTGGTGCAACCTGCACAGGGCATCTCTGGGTGCAAGCATTCCTATCAGCTGCCATTCCTTTCAAAACGTGGTGGTGCTTTGCTAATTAGTGAGAAGATAAACATTTCTGACAGATGAAGTATATTGTTATCTTGTTAATTGAGTTGCACAGAATCTGTGGGTTGAAGTAGTATATTCTCTCTTCCTCTCTAGGGTTGGAGTTCAATCTTTTCATTTTTTGCTTCCTTAAACACTAATAATGAGCTGAGAAACAAAGAACAACCTCCTACAGTGTGAGTGGGGTCCTAGTGCTTAAACTGGTTTCCTTCAAAACTTCAACCCATTTACCTGCAGATCAAAAGTATGTGCTACTTGTGTCTTTTGCCATCTGCAATTAAAAAATAGGCCCTTGAAGGGATTGGGAAAAAAAGGTTCCAGTGAATGATCCATCATTGTCTAATGCAGGTTGCCCTCTTCAAAAGCACTCAGTCCTGCCTGTTTATAAAAGATGGAATGCTGTGTTACTACATAGAGTAGACCTCAACCAGGTATCAGTGTCTCAATCCCTTCTCTACGAGGATACTAGTCAGAATAATATGAAATATTATGCACAGCAATACTTGCAGCAATAGCCAAGAGTCTGTCTTGAGGACAAAATAGCCCAAATCCCCACAAGTTTGCCAAGACTAAATTCTCTCAGCTAGCAGTAGCTGTGGCTGAGTTACCAACTATCAAAAGACACTCATGTCCCACGGGGAGCCCCATCAGATCCTGCTAGGAGCCCAGTCTCAGCTCTGCTTTAGAAGGGGCTGCTTTGGACTATGCCTGATGGAGAGGGGAGCACCAGTCCCACCAGCTTTCCCATCTGCACAGGCTGCCTGGAGCTCTCATAAGGCATCATCCTTATGTTCCACCCTCATATTTACATTACTGCAAATTTCTTTATCACTTATTAGTCTTTCACTGTGAGCCCATTATTATCATAATTAAGAGGAATATCAGAGGACTTAATCAGTTGAGTCACCACTGCTCCAGCATTGCCAGCTTCATGGCTTGAGTTTATTAATCACCAGGTTATGATGGCAAGATTGATACCCACTTCAAAAGTTGTATTTGTAAAGTCCAAAATCAGAAAACAGACATAGCAAGGGAATCATACATCACTTATTTGTATTTCAATAGTTTAAAGACACCTTTAAAGTTTTGGGAGACTGGGTTCATTTTCCTCCTACTTGTTTAGGAAAAAGCAGGATAAAGTGCCTTGATCCACAGTGCAAAGCAGAAGTTGAAAACAGAAGGCTCTGCTGTCCTATTTCAGTGATAAGATTAATTGCATTTTCATAAAAATTTTTATGCTCCATTCACCTTATGTCCCTTTGCCTTACCTCCTCTTCCTGAGAGTTTTAATAAATGACTCATCCTTACTAATTCAGCCCTGCCAGCTTTCTTTTGATACATAACATTTCAGTACTTAATGCAGTATAATAGTCTCCACTAGCCAATTTGATTAGTCATAGCTCCATCTTTGCTTACCATGCTATTTTTCATTTTTTTAGTCATCTGGAATGTATTCCCTGCTCTGGTTCATGCTGTGTTGCTTTGTGTTAGAAATCCTAAACAAGACATACTTTATCTGTGAAATGCTGGAATGGCCTGCTATTAGCCAAATGCTGCAAGCACTGAGTTTTACACTTTATTTGAACTTTGCTAACAACTTTAAACCAGCTGCTCCAGCTCCCTGAGCCATTCTGCTGGGTCAGGTACATTCCTGAGAGCCAGAGCCACTCCAGCAGCTCACACAGGACCACAACAAAAGAAGTTGCCCTGTCCTATCAGCCTCCAGATCTTCACTGCCACATCACCTTCAAATTTAGGCCTCATGTTCCTTCAAATTTCCCCATTTATTTCAGAAAAAGTGCTCTTCATGATTCCCCTCCCCTCTGAGTACTCCATACCTGTTTCAGGTCACCTGTGGGTTTTTTATGACGGAGTTTAGTCATTTTAAGAGAAGTCTCCGTTTTTTTGTAGGCTTACTTGAAATTTTTCATTAAAAGGTTAGATGGTTATTCTCCCTAGTCACAACTGAAGATGTAAATGAAGGTGAAAGCACAATATTGATGCCTGCAGTACAGTGTTACTCCTTTTCACCTCTTAAAAAAAAATCCAGCAATGTTGGGCTGTATAAAGAAAAAGCCACCTACCATTTCTCTGTATCCAGACACTACATCCATTCTGTGTTTCAAGGTTTCTGAAAAAAGGCTGTAAGGATGGAAAGATCTCATTACACTTGTCAGGTGGCCAAGTGTGGCCTCCCAAAGACAGTTTCACCTGGTTTAATTGCTTGTTAGTTAAATCAACTTGCCTTCAGCTGAAAGATTTTTACTGTAATTGAGATAGGCATGGTTACTTAATGCCAAAAAAATGTGTCTTATCAGCCTACCACTTTCATTTACAGAATGTGCTATGTCCTCAATTATAACAGACCAGAGAGATTTTATAGTAATTAACCTAAAAAGGCTATTCATAGAAAAGGGCCCAGCTGTGATCTGATTAAAGTAGTCTAAAATCCATGGGCCAAATTAAAACATCTTGTAAAATATCTATTGACTTACCACACTTTTTATATTCCTCCCTTCCCTCCACTGTTTTTTGTACTCCACATACTACTTTTAAAACTAATTTTATCTTATTTTCTCTTTTTGCGGGGGAAAAATATCATTGAATACTACATTTACATACTAAAGCAATAAATATAGACTTTTGGAAAATGTCTGTGAACTGACTATAATTTTTGTATAGCTGCTATTAAGTGAGTGCAGACCACAAATCTTGGCACGTTCAATTCCAAGTTGACTTTCACTCTGTGTCCCAATGAAATTGAGGGGGTTGTATTTGTGAGTCATTTGGATGACATCTTGGCCCCAAAGAAGTAAAGAATAAGGATTAAATCTTGATTTCACTAAAGTTAAGGACAAGGCTCTTCTTACTTCAGTTGGTTCAGGATTTCACCCTAGGTCATATGCCAGAATTTTAGCCTCTGTTTGAGGAGAAAATGAATTAACTGTCACATGCCAGACAGATGAACATAAAGGAAATTAATCTGTAACCAGAAAACAAGCCACAGGGAACATCAGCATCACACACAGCTCCATACATCACGAGACCTTCTGTTCAACATGAAAGCTGTGAAGGTGCCTCTTCCTCTCTCTGGTTCCATCATCTAGAAACCTCCTGTGAACCAGCTTTGGGAGGCATCTCTGCCACCAACTCCTTTTCCATGAAGGAAGTCTGACTACAGCACCTCCCTGGTCCTTGATTAATTAGCAAGCTATTCTGCATACTCACAATATATATTACATATAGAAGTGGGCTCTGGCACTGGTCCAACCCAAAGTGTAGGAAGCTGAGTGAAAAATTCTCACTAGTGATAAAAACAGTTAGGGTAATGGAGCTTTTCAAAAAAGAAAAACATTTCATTTTCACTTTACATTTTTCTTCAAAACAGATGGATATTTTGAATGTGAATAAATACTAGAATGGGTTGAAAAATGAGCATATCTTACTAAGAAACTTTAAAAAGTTTCGCACTATTCAGATTTTTTTAAGTCCAAAACTTGTCAATCCACCTTGGGTGACACTGTAAATGTTCTCAAAGAGATAACTCACATTTCTCAGAATAGTCTGCCCTGGAATACTACAAATCAGAAAGTACTTCCAATACTGCTGCCAAGGAAGAAAATCACACTAAACCTGTATGCCACTCTGGCAAGGCAATAAACTTCTAAAAGTAGGGTGCATGCCACAAATTAGACAACTGGCCATAAAATATCAGTAAAATCCATTAATGACCAGCATGTGGCAAAGCTGTGGAGCAGGCAGTGTTCCACAAGGCTTCATTTTGCTTGGTTTTCACCTGTCTTTTTACTCTTCCCTCTCCATGTGCATCAAAACGTGTCTATACTAAGCATTATTTAAATAGCTCAAGTTCTATTTTCTCTCCGTCGGCCTTAACATTCCTGCAAGCTAAGGAAAATAAATGTGGAACCTGGGAGATTATTATGAGAACTCCCACACTCCATTAAATTCTCTCAGGAAAACACGAAGTGTGATAAGATAAAAATGGTCTAAACCCAGAAAGTGACTGAGGAAGAGCCAGAGCAAACAGGGAGCCTGCAAATCCCAGCAGGGTTTCTGGGGCAGCCCAGCCCAGGCAGGACAGGGCACAGGGTGCAGGCACACACATTTCAGCCCCTGTGCCCTGCACGGGCAGGGAGAGGAGAGGGCAAGAGGGGCTTTTGGCCAGCAGAAACCTGCCCTGCTCCCTGCACAGCCTCTGCTGTTTGCAGGGTTTGTGAGCTGCAAACAGCAGCCAGCTCCATCCCTTTATCCTGCCTGAGACCTCCCCACCTCTGGAGGATCCTCCACCAAGCAGCTGTAAACAGGCTCCAGCTCCTTTGCACCTCACAGGCAACACAAAGGGGATCAAAAGTGAAGCAGGAAGTCTAGCTGGGGGGCCCTTGTTCACACTTAACATGCCTTTTTCTTTCTGCCTTTTTTTGTAATTTCTTTTTTCTTTAACAATGACAGGATTTTAGAACTGGAGACGCATCCAAATAATGTCAAAAAAGGAAAGATTTTGGTTATAGTCAGTTATCTGGCACTATCTATTTAGAAATGTCGGAACAAATAACTCCAATGTCAGATGTTCTAGTTCTGGCAGGGAAAAGAAATACGATTAGATCTGGCTGCCCAGATGTCCCAACATTGAGAATAATATTTTTAAGCACGAACTCATGTACTGCTGCTGTCATGTACTTCAATAGACTTATTTTGTTCTCATGGGCTATAAATTGTAGTAAAATTGAACCAGATTAATGGTTATAACTGGCCTTTCTTCTGTCAAACATTATTTCAATAGAAAACAAGAGTCTTTATGTGTACAGACTCGAGTTCCTCTTCCCTTGGTAACGTGCAGGTCCTTGTCATTGCACCCTTGCTGAACTATCCAGAAATAAATGCTTCTAGTTGCTATTTCTTTTCACTTATTTGGTAGCACATTTCCTATTGCCGTGTGTTTCCTACTTATGTTTATATAAACACAGTTTATATATAAATATACAATCCTATATATTTCTTCATATTGTCATTTTCATTTATTTTCACCTGCTTTCATTCCTTTTCATTTCTAGGATCACTGAAGTGGCAACAACTCCTATCATGCAGTTTTGTTTCTTTTTCAGTTATTTTTGTGCTGGTAGTTTGTTGCACCCAAAGCTCTTTGTGCTGATTATGCTGGTGTTGCTGTGTTTATGAAATTCTCAGTTTTATTTACAGAAGAAAATGCTTGAACCTCAGTGCCAAAATACATAATTTCTTTCTTCTGATTTAAAGAAGATAGCTTTATTTGAAAAAGCACTTGAGGATACCTGTTTTTCTGAATGGTTATCTATACTTTTTATTCATTAAAGGCAGAGACAAGCTCAAAACATGGAAGTGGGGTGTCTCATTTTTTGCCTAGATCTTGAGCTATTTAAACCTATTTAGAGTTTCAGCTTATACACCCATCAGAAGCGGACATCAAGAAAGCAGTTTTGACAGTAGGTGAGTGAAACTCTCCTGTAAAAGGTTCCAATCAGATTGCTTTTCCCTGAAATGAAAAGGCTGCTTTTGCTCTCTTTAAAATTGAGCACAGGGGCCTCATTATTTGCACAGATTTATATAATTGCACCCACTCACATGATTTCAAAAGCTGCATGTATTAAAAAAAAGAAGAAAATAAATATTTTAATATTTTATTTCTTCTTAATGTCTAGCAAGAATGTTCAATTACAGCCTCTCTACTTATAAAAATTATACAAAGGTTTCGAGTCTCAGCATGTTCCGGCAGTAAAGTGCAAACAATCTTGTGGTTACAAAGGCTACTTTGCTGAACCTCATTCCTTCTTCTTTCTCTCCCACCAGCTGAATAAATGAGAGACATATTTAGCAGCTTCAGAAGAAACTATTTTCTCATGCTCCCACTAACAAATCAGGGCAAGAAATGACAGTAAGTCACGGGATAGGAGCAAAGGATGTGGAGAAAGGAGTAAATTAGAATTGATAAGGGAGGATGAGATAAATAGAGGAAAAAACCCAAGTCCAAACACTAAATTCTGAGAGCAGACGAAAATGGAGCAGCATATATGGAGGAAACAAGATGGTAGAGCATAAACAATGAATACATTACAATCTCTTGAAATCAGGTTGTTTCCATTCATAATCATATCTGAAGAACAGAAATTAGTGGCAATAATATATTTTCTTTCTAACTGCCTTTTCTTCTATTATTCCAGGTTGTTTGTCCTGTACATGGTAACACAGCATAGACAGAAACCTTCAAAATAAAAAAGAGAGTCACAATAAACAACAATAAGCCACCCAGGCTCTGACTTGATTAGGAAAACTCACTTGTAATGAAGAAAAGCTCCTAAAACCTCACACTAGTGCACAGTATTTCTTCCTATGTTTTGGTTCAGGTTCGCACCTAAGCAAGACAAAATCTTTGCAGACCCCTCCCAGAGGCAGAGTGCACCTGGAGCATCAGGAGGGTGGCTGGGGCCTCCTCACCCAGCAAAGCCCTCACCGAGCCCTGCAGCAACTGCTTCAAGGAGTGCAGATCCTGGGAGCCATTGCTCAGCATCCCAGAAACGGTTTTACATGTCTGCAAGGACACAAAGTTAGTCAAAACTAACAGCACCCCATGCGAGCCCCTGCAAGTGCTCTCCAGATGGATGCTGCTGTTCCCTGTGTGGCCCCAGGAGCCTCCACAGCCCCTCCCCAGCAGCAGATTGCTTTCTGACATCTAACATGTTTTGAATTAGAATGACTACAGATTTTCCCCAAAACAGTGCATTTATATAGAGAGAGATCTGATCCCAAACTGATACAATTCAGGTTTGATTTCTATGACCTTTACCACAGGCAACAAACTTCAGACAGAAGGCAGGGGGAGGTAGACTGTCCTAATTGCTCCACATACTCACAATTAATCTATAGCCTCACTACCTGGTTTTAATTTGTGGCAGAAGCTGCCTCACCACATCAAAGATAGTGATTCACCTCTCCACTAATCAAAATTTGAAGAGCTACTACCAATAGTAATTAGAGAGCTAAGGCCAGCCATCACGCAATTCAGCATTAATTAAACAGTGTTACAGTGGTTTTCATTCAGCTCATAGAGTGCACCAGAAATAGGCAGAACAGGCATCATAGATTTTATCTGCTTTTCCAGAAATCTTTTGCTCCTTGTGATGAGGGCTCTCAGTCCCCCAGTAACCACAAAATTCAAGCTCATTTTATTGTTATAAGAGGAAGAACATAGGTAGTTAATTAATTACATAGGTAGTTAAATAAAAGGTGACAGAACAGACAATATATAGAGATACTATAAATCAGTGTCCATCTATTCAGTCTTTAAAGTTTTGAGGAAACTTCTTAAAAGTACAAGTGCTGGTCCTCAGTGATGCTTTCCACTCTCTAACATTTAGCACCATCTTATTTTAACTTTGGCCTGTCTGTAGCTGGAAAAAACAGTGGTAAACTGGGGTCCAGTAGTTTTTCATATTCTTGTGAAATAGGCTTGGGTAAAAGAAAGACCAAATCCTCAGCTTTAATAAACTGACCAAAGTTTTCTGTGGGGAACAGCACCTTAAAATCTGGCTCTTGGGCTGGATAAGGCTGAGATAAAAAAGGATATAAGAAGCATATAAAGAGGTAACAAAAATGTTGATGGTGAAAAAAACTCCAGCATACTAAAAATAGGAAAGAACTCAACATGATAAAATGAACCCTTATTTAATATTTGTCTGCAACCAAAAATTAGCATATAATTTGGCAAGAAATAATATTTTAACTCTCTACTCAGGAGCAGGCCTGAGGTAATGGTGCTAGCCAAGAGGCTGGTTTTATATGGGAATGCTCATTCCTGTGGGTATCCACAGGGGACTACCTCATGAATCACATGCACAAGTGGAGTAAGGGAGTCATGTGAGACCAAAGTCAAAACCCCACAGGATTTCTGTTTGGAACATCTTCCTGTGGCCTGAGCCCTGGAGGTGCTGCTGCATGACACCCTAGCTGAACAAGCAGAGTGCACCACCAACAAGCACCAAATTAAGGCAAAATGTCTGTATGATTAACATGGCAGGACTTCAGGAGACCAGAGCAGCCATATTTCAAACCCATGTTAAGCTCATTTTGGGTCTAAGACTACTTTAATAGTGCATTGATTTAATCTGCCAAACGTGTAGCTATAGCTGCAGCTCTGTGAATGAAAAATGTTCAGCTGTACATGTCCAAGTTCCACACAATTTCTTCCTTACCAACCTCTCTTGGTACTTCATGTGCCTTAAAAACGGTATGAATGATGTGCATCAGGGCTCCAGGGCATCTGGGAATGGCCCTGGTACTAAAGGAAGCTTTGCAACAACAGGATGGAGAGGGACAAGATGTCATGAATTATGAGCTTCCAAGTCAACCTACATATCATGGTTTGTTTCCTAAGGAAAGAAGAAAACAATTACAGTGCTCAGCTTCAAATCAAAATATTTTATTGGCATGCCACACAGTACAAACACTGTTAATGTGTAGAAAAAGCAGAAACCTTGGGTAACTGTCAGCAATAGACACAACACATCGTGCATCTGCCCAAGATAACTCTTCACAGTGTGTTTGGGGTTTTATCCCCTGTGTCCATTTGTCATTATTGTCCATTTCTAAGCTGGTGGCAGGTTGCTACATAGCATGGTGCTATCCCTGCCGTTTCTTTCCTTTCTCCTAGGGTATGCACAGTTTTTCCTCATCGTTTTTTAATGGAAAGTCTTTTATCATTTCTGGTAATGTAAGCAAATATCTTCCTAACACTGTCTTGCACTATTCATACTGGAACAGTAAGTGCCTGTTATCCAGTGTTTTCTTTTCTGTCACATGGGCTGCACAGCCTCTCTTCTTCCAGTTGGCCTTTACAGAAAATCAGCCTGGAATTAATTAGCATCTACCTCAGTTTTGCTTTCTAATGTAATCAATAGTCATAAAAAATCTCAGGATTTCTTCAGTTGTCTCAGATCAGTACCCCCAGATTTCTTTTATACTTTCCAGAATAGTTAGATATGACAGAAAAAAACTGATGTTTATAAGACTTGGGAGAAAAGTACTGTTAGTTCCTTTATTAGAAGCTTACTGTCATTTTTGCTTATTAACTTTGTGAAATACTGACTTGAGCTGAAAGTTCAAGAGTCATAAGCAGCACTAGGATTAGGATTCTAACCCAGCAGTTATCTTCTTGTCAATAAGATTACACAACACTCAACTTCTTCTCTACCTCCTTGACAAAGACAAACCAATGGTGTCCAGAGTATGAATCAGCAGTATCCATGCCCAGAGTGAGGCATTTTTGGTGCCTGGCTAGCAAGGATACCAGAATGACCATAAAAAAGCAAATGATAACATATGTTTACATTTTTATCCTGCTCACAGTCACTGAGCTATGACTCACAAACTTCTGAAAGTGCCCTGGGAGACCAGAAACCAAGCCAGAGCTATACAACAAACAAACATGCGGGCATGATTCCCAACTCTGCTGGATTTGCCCACATAGACAGAGACACATAAGCACATTTCCCATTATTTCCAAAAGTGGCTGCCTGGTGGACATCTATATTTCTGAGTGTCAAAAGGATACTTGCTTTCTGGGAACAGCTGAGAACTTTTTCCTCTCCAGTGTGTGATTGTAGCGGGCAGGGAGATCTCATGCCTTTCTTCTGTGAGTTCCTCTAATAAAAGTGACTCTGAATTTTGTTTCTTTCAGACCTGATGTGACAATGAAAGAATGCACATTAAAAATTAAAAAATAATGGAAACCATTGCAAAGCTACACTTTAATTTGCTAAACAGAGTAAAACTGAAGAGAAGGCTTTGGTATAAAGAAACTTTGAAGTCCATGGATCAACATTTGTTATATACGTAGGTTTTTGAAAATAAGTCATTCTCCACTATAACTTATTACAGCAGAGGTAACCCCCATTTCACAAGATCCTATACTTTTAAAATTCTTTTTGTGTGTGTGTTTTATTTCTTGCATCAATGAGTCATAAGATGCAAGGAATTAATTTAAAGCTTGAAAGCTAAAAGGAAGAGAAGCTGATACGTGTAGTACTGTAGACTCAGATTCTTGTATCTAACTACATAACATATTTTCTTTCCACAGGAGGTAGTTATGACAAATTAGAAGTCTGAAAATTTTCTGATGGTGTAAAGGCTCCAGCTGTCACTAGGGAGATAGTGATCAGATTTCATAGCTGCATGGTCCCATGGCACCACTAAGAGTTCCATATGGTCATCCAAATGTTTCAACTAAACCCACAAAAAAATTCCACCATGGCTTTTGTTTTTAGAAAAATAAAATTCTCCTTGGCAGGAATTTTTCCTAACGTACCACCAATAAACAAAACTTTCTTGATTTGGTTGTTTTAATAGAAAATAACTAACTGTTGTCTTTGTTTCAGGTTGAAGTGGGTAGAAATAGCAGCAGTGCAGCACTCGTGCCCGACCTCTAACTTTTTAATCTAGCACACCTTACATAACAGGAAGTAGGCTGGTAAGTGGGCATGCAATGAATAATTAAGGTGTGTATATGTACATGGTGATAAACAGTAATTTCTTCAAACCACTTCTCTTTTGGTATAAAACCACCTCTGTTAAATTGTTAATGCTATTACTGTGGACAGAGACTCTTTCATTCATGTCAAAGATGTCAGCATAAGCCTCAACAATAACAAATGACAAATGCATAATTTATTGATTCTTAAATGGCTATGTCCTTGGATGTATTTCTTATAACTAATTTGCTTGGAGACACATCTGGCTCCTGAAGATAGCATCTGTTTTAAAGAAGGTCAGTGCTATATTTTAAAGGCAGAAGAACATAATGTTTTATCTGCTGTGCTCCTCTGCTCTTTTAGCCTACAAATTCAGCTCTCTCTATTCTGTCTACTAATTTTTATATCAAATAAAAAATGAGCAATCTGTTGTTGAGTTTTGAAACAATGATAGACATGTACACAGACACTGTGAAGATGCAAGGAATGAATGTATAGTTTTCAAGTGATTGTGTACTGTGTAAACTGCATTATTTAAAAAAAATTCAATTATGTTAATATTGTTTTCATTAATACTTCTTTTTTACAAAGTTCAATCAGCCTGTTTCAATAAATGGTGCTTGCTTGTCCAGAGCTTGTTTTATTTAGATGTGCTGCTTCTGAATGTGAGTCTAAGATCTTCTTGCATAAAATCTGCAAACACAGAATGCTGCAATGTTTATTCTGCCATTGGGCCATGAACCATGACTTATCCCCCAATTATTCTTGTACATGCAAAGTCTGATCCCTTACATCTTTGCTTTTTCTGCATGATATTTATGCACATATATATTCCATGTGATTCCAATCAATATATCTTTGTTATTTCATCAAGTTTCCATTGAATTTTAGCAGTATTTATTTTTACCTACCCCATGGCTGGAACATTGAAATATAAACAAGTGCTTAAAATCAGCTTGAAGTTTACATTAAAATAGGCAGACACAAGTACAAACGATTCAGAAACTGCCATTTTAACCCTGTGATGAACAGCTAGGCACCTTTTGCTTTTATATTTCACCTTGCACCATACACAAAATGTTTAATTATTTGAGGATTAATGGAGGTAGTTTATAATTAAGCTGAAGTATGAACTGATGTCATCATCTCAGTATGATGATATACAGTTTTATGCCAAAGCACCTGTTGTTTTGGAAGGAAGCAGCTGATATCATTATCTACCCAGCCAGATAGCCTAGTTTCCTGCTGCTTAAAAAATTATCCTAAGGGTTACCTAAGTTGGGGTAATACAGCATTTACTTTTTCATGCCCAGGATAGGAGAGAATGCATAAAATTACTTTATTCTCAAAGGTAGAGGGGGAATTAGGGGGGGATAGGGGGAGGGTCATGATGCTAAAACAGTTAATGTTTATTTGTGTGGAATACAAACCTTGCCATTTTTTTTCATGCATGAATATACATGCAAAAAGATTTATAGCAGGTATGTAAGTAAATACATGAATGGACAAGAGTCCTTTATAAAGCACAAAGGATAAGATCCTCTGCTTTGCTGTGAGCATTTTTCACCATATGATTGACTCTGAGCACTGCTCAGCAAAGGTTAACCCCAGCTGGGGGTTTCTCCTGTGTAGAGGTACTCAGCTGCCACCCTGGTCTGGCCTTTGTCCCTGGTGTTATGAGAAAAAGAGGTTGCCAGGACAATGTGGGATGGGGAAGCTCTGTTCTGGTGGGCATTTGACAGCCATGAGGGCACTGCAGCCTCTCGTGCCAGTGCTGTGGGTTAAAGGCACACGTGTGAAGCACTGAATCCTGGATCCACAGCCAGCCTCGGGAAACCCACGCCTCCATCCATCCAAGTGCTGCTCTGACAGAGTGTGGAATCTAGCCCAGTGTTTTTAGCCTGCCTCCAACTATCAGGCTTTCCTCTGAATTGTGGCATTATGCCAGAGCTGTTCATTTGGGTTGTCATCAACCTGCACCTCCTCCTAAGGAGACCTAAATGCAATAGTAGCAAAGACATCTCAAGAATTTTTGGCTCCCTCTTGTCTCCTGATGAGATTTTTTTTTACCTTTCTCAGCCATGTGATGCCACAACCACCAAATTTTCGTTTTGTAATAATGTCTGATGTGTATTCTGAGCAGGTGCAGTATCATATATTTGCTAGTCATCTGGTCATGTACATACACACAATATTTGAAGAAGCATAATAAATAGCATAATTTTTTTTTCTTTGCTTCCTTCAATCCTTTTACACATGTTTTTCAATTTTCTCTCTTTTTTTCCTCTTATGAGCTACCTTTTCCCCTATTCAATTCTCAATTACATTGAATAGAATATGTCTTCACTCTTCTTTTAGGTTCTTTCCAAGAGTGTTCCTACAGCTGCTCTTTCCATAGATCTGATACCACTTTAAAAGGAAACAATAACTAGTAAGAGGTACATTTCCCAGCCCTTCCCAGACCTCCTGTAGCTTGGCAGATCATACCACTTAATAATATGAATAAAGCAACTTTTGACAGAGCAAGAAGTTGTGATGGAAAGAATCCTGAGGTCTTGATTCTCACATCTTGCATCCAGTTCTCATTGGGATGTGTTTTCTGTTGGTTCTTCCACAGCCACAGAGAAATAATATTTCTTGAACGTAACTGTTTGGGTTTACCATGAAGGAGAGACAGAAGGTTTTTCCAGTTTTTTCCCTTTCTATATTGAAGTTGTCTCATTTCATTTTTATTAAAATTTCTGAGTGTTCTTTCCTTTCTTCTGAACTATTATTGTGCCCATAATTGTGCCATGCATACCAATGATGAGTGAAAAGAACACTTAAGTGATCTTCAATAGATAAAAATACAGATACACTTATTCTATTCCCTGACACGTCCCCAGAGTTAACACGGCTTTCTTAGCAGTAACAAACATTATGAAATTAGCAAGAATTTGGGGCTTATATCTGTGTTACAAACCAGTTTATATGCAAAAGATTAATGAATGTTTTTTAAGGGTTTTTTATTGAGCTTCACATCAGATGGGAAATGAGGTGTAGGAGCGTCCTGGCAGAGGCATCCTCATTGTGGTGGTTATAATAAGGGTGTGCCAGAGATCAAATTAGTGCCCTAATGGGCTGGAGTTCAGCCCCGTGACCATGGGGACCCTGTGCACATTAACCACGGCCGCGTGCGGAGGCGAAAGGCTCTTCTCTAGATATTTCTGGGGATTGAAAACCACAGCCACCAGTGGCTTGAATCGAGACAGGTTTTATCCTAACCTCCTTCCCCTCCCTTTCACATCATCAAACTGCCCTGCAAATTAGGTTTTCAGAAAGTTATTTAATAATACAGAAAGCTGTACTGCCACTCTGAATGTGCAGTAATTGCCTGTGGGTAGGCACTTGTGTTTACAGCTGGTGCATTCTAAGCCTTGGAAGCTATGTCTCTATTTGCTAGACTTCAAAGAAAGTATTGCTAGCTATTTTTCATGATACCCAGCATTGGTATCTGACCAGCATAATGAAATGCTGACCAAAAGTAACAGTGTAAATTTCTTTCCTGTACTGCAAAATGTAAGATACAGTTTCTCTAGAATTAGTTAGGGCATAAAGAAAAGTGAAACGTTTGCATACATTTATAGAAATTAAAAGCCTGTCGTAGACAAGTTCATAAATAGTGACTGTGTATATTTCTAAAGTAACAAAAAAAATGGAAACTGCCCTTCCAAGAACAATAAAACTTTTAATCTACAAGTTTCATTTCCCTTGAAATTTATTTACCAAAACCACCTTATTTTTAAAGAATGAACTTTAAAAATAAAGACAAAACAAAATTAGAATTGAACCTTCACATTGAGCTAGAGGGAGAAAAACATGGATCTGTTTTTGTACAGTTTGATCTTGGAATTATATGGACATTTCTATTGAAAATTTGGCTTTTACCACTGACATTTTTTCATTTCAGGATCATTAGCTGCATCAATAATTACTTTTAAAATATCATGGCCCTGAGCGTTTTCTGAGGACCTGACACAGCAGTTTCAGGAATATTTTGTGTGAACTAATCTATAGCTCATAATCTTTGACAGAAATTCCAAAGCCTCCTCAAAAAATGTGACAAGCAATAATCCAAATCTTTAATGTTTCCTAACTGTTTGTTCTGTAGATCCTCAATTCACTGGATCAATGAAAGCTTTGTCCAAAATCTGCCAAGGAGCCTCCTCAATTTAACACAAAATTGAGCAACTTTAGAGTGTTAAAAGTCTTACATTAAAATCTGTCTTGACTAGCTTCTCTGAATTTGTTGTCTTAGAAAGTATTTTCCTTCCATACACTAGAATGAGATTGTAGAATAACCAAAATCTGCCCACTGACTTCTACTTTGTTCCAGTCCATCCCAGAAGCTGAAGACACTGGAACAGCTGCATCAACACAAAAGCATCCAATGTGATGCTGGATCAAGCACAGCAATTGCCCTTTTGTTTTCTCTTTTGAGAATGTTTGGTTTGTATTTTACTTTTTGAAGACAAAAAGATACTTTTTGGATCTCTAGGAATGTCTGAAAAAACATGCAGTTCTGTCTGCACAAACATTTCTCTTCTGATCTAAAAATAAATTTATTTTACATAAGACCTTGGGAAAAATGTGAACCAAAGTGAATCATATGTCATATTGCTCCTTGGAATATTAAGGCTAAATTCCCTACTGACACATGCTGACGTAGGTCTGTTGGGTTTGATGGAGTTATTCCATCCCTTACTAGCAGGGAATTATAGAGCAGCTTGGTTTTGTTACATCAATTAGACTGATGTGGACTAGATAATTAAGATTACCAATTAAGCTGTGGGGTTTGTACAATCCAATTCCTATGTTGAATATACATGATCAGAATCTACTTTTATATTTTGTATTATAATATTGTGGAGAGCCAAATAACCCCTTGATTCTTTGCAGGAGTAGAGAAAAGAAGAAGGTTTCTCATGGGGTAACAAAAACTGCAATTATGACATATTTAACATTGGTGCTTCTCATATAGATCAGACTTGGCTAAATTAGTGTAAACCTTTACTGACAGGAAAATTCAATTTTTCAGCTCTAGTTGAAGTTTTTAAGATACTATTAAATACTAAATCGCTAAACATAGAGTAAACCAGTAATTTCCTGGTCAGTTCTCAGCAATTTTACCTACAACTTTCTTGTTGCACAAGCAGGAAGTTGGAGCTCTTCTCTGCTGTGAACAGGGACAAAAAAGGAGTCCTGGAAAGCAGAACCCAAGCTTGACAGCTATATATACACCATTATAAGTAGGAATCTAGGTAGACATCTGCAGGGAAAGGAAGTATGTTTAGAGGAACTGCTGCTGCCAGCAGTCTGTTGGATCTTCACTGAAGTCCTGGCAGATGGAAACATCACTCAGCATTGTCTTTGAGAAAATGTGTCTGCATCATCTTCTCTCTTTTCCACAAAACTCCCTCCAAATATTTTAAGCAACCACAGAGAAGGAGCTTCCATCACCCTTATACCTACTGCAGAATGGCTCCCAGAGAAAACCATGGTGTGTCTGGATGGAATATGAGCCAGTTACAAATGATTAATTAGCAGTAATGAGTCCCTTGAAGCTGTAGGGCTGCACTATTAGCAAGGCACTGATATTACCATCATGCAAGTCTGCACTTCAGCCTGGGGTTTGTTTTCCAGACTATCCAGAATAGAGAAGGAGGGTCCCTTCAAGTCTTCATCTACTGCTAAGACTGCTTCTGGCTTGCTTTTTTCATTACATGTAGGTAAGCGATAACAAATATGAGCAACATATTTTGGGAACAAAAATGCTCCTGGCCACCTCTTCTGGTTCAAAGCAGCCATCAACACCGAGATTAGAGCACAAATCGTGAAGGATGGTCACACCTTGGCCATCCAGTTTCAGCTGCGTTCACTGTTCTGGATCATCACATCTTTTCAGCTTTCTCTTAGGGAACAGAGCAGGGAAAAATTGATCATAAAAAAGAGTGATCCACGTGCAAGTGAGGAAGAGGTGAGCTCACTAAAGTAGTGAGTGCTCACAGCTGGGAACACGTCAGCCTGATAGGAGCCAACAGGCAGATGAGAGGCTAGGATCCCTTACAGATCCACACCAAAAGACCTCAGGAAGGAATCTGATACACAGACAGACCATAGAGGAAATGCACTTTCTCTAGATTTGTTCTGTCTCTTGAAGCCACTGAGAATTTTTGGAGTGAGAACTAGGTTAGAGAAAAGGATCCAACCTGCAAAGACATTGTGGGCAGGGCGAACAACTGGTTTTCAGTCTGCTATTTTAACTTCAGACAGCTGATCTGAATTCCTCTGGTTTAAAAGTTCATTTCCTCTTCCTTGTGTCCAAAAAAATCCAGCATCACAGGCTGAAAACCCTTTGGTTTCTCACTATAAAGAAAGACAGAATCAGCCTTACTTCACAGCTACACTTGGTTGCCATCACAACTATAATCCCAGTAAACACTGGGAGAGCAAAGAAAAATTAGCTTGCTCTTCCTGTCTTCAGCTTTCTGTATTGTACAGACCTGAATCCTTCAGTCTCCTGATTGATAACTATGCCTTTCCATGGCTATTTGAGATAATCATGTGGAAAATCAGTGCAAATGATGCATGTTTAATTGGGCACTTCCAGAAATCCTGCATATCTGTTGACCTCTCTGAGAGAAATCTGGATCCACTTTGAAAGTCAACCAACAATTTCTGGCAGAGCCAAAGGCACTCAAACCTGAGACAGTAAATAACTGACATATTCAATGGCCAGAGAAAATGTAAGCCTTTCAAATTACTTCAGCCATGACAAAGAAAATATTAAATTGCATTTAGCTTAGGCATCCATTGGTAAATTTCATTCTTTCTTGCAAATATATTCACAAGGATCACGTAACAATGACAGCCTAAATCCCCAGTTGGCATAGGTTTTCCTCGTTCTGCTGCTCAGTGAGAAACTGGCTCCATAAACTCTTTGTGTCCTTCTTTGTAACATCACATCACGAGCACAGGCCAGCATTTTACACTTTCTTCTTTTAAACTTTGAGCCAGTCAGATGAGAGAGAAAAAACAAATCTTCAGAGAAAACCTTACTGAGCATTTTGTATCTGCTCAGGTTAGAAGAAACTTAGTAGCTATTTACAAAATTAATTAACTGTGGAATAAGCTCTTAAAAGCAATCACATTATTTCAAATACCAGTAAAATATCAGGCAGACAAAGCAAATATTATCTAATTATCTCAAATAATATTTTGTGCTGTGGTCATGAACTGTCAAATGCTTCAGCAAAAGACATAGTGATAACTTTTATGCTACAAAAGCTCTCAGGAGCTACCCCAAGAAGACATTTGCTATGTCCCCACCAGAGTGTATCTCATCACTGAAACATTTGTGTGCCCATTAAAAATACATTTCTTTTTCAAGACTACTTGTGGCAACAGGTAAAGGCCAGGCAGCTAGAAGAAGATGCTTGTTTGCTGAGCCTGTCAGAACACTTCTGTGTCAACAGAGAAAATGTATGTGCACAGCTCTAACGGGTTCCCTCCATTGTAGTACCTTGTCATTTTGAGAGCACCTTGCCCTCCACATCCTGTGAGCACTTTTTACAGTCAGAATCAACATGCCTCAGTTCTTGTTTCCAACTTTCAGTAGTGTTTATTATTGTTTGTCAGCAACTCAGCTCTGCTGGAAAAACCTCCTTCAGTGAATAATGAAGTCATTCCCACAGTGACTGCTGGGTTCCAAAATTTTCAGTACTCTACCTATGGCTATTTAGCTGTACATGAGCAGCACAGAAAATCTTACTTTTCATGGCCCATAAATAAACACCCAATCCAACACTTCAGCACATTTCTAATTGTAATGCAGCATATAATGTTTCAGTGCACAATACAGATGTTTTCAGTTATTATATGAAGAGGAGACAATGATGGTTAAGTATGTGTTTGCATTATAGTCACGGCATGAAATCATTATGTTCAACTTTCCTGATCATTTTCTTCATATAAAAAGGAAAACTCTGTTCAGCCATTATTCTTTCCCACATGGAACAAGTTGGGGAAAATTCTAAGACATCCATTTATAAACCACTAACTTATAGCAAAAAAAGGGCAAAATTTCTGTTTAAATACTGGGCTCTTTCTGTCCTGTTTCTCTGTTGTTAATCATATACCATCAGTTAGCTGAAATGAGCCCAGGGGGCACAAGGATGTGAGCAAGAGCAGAGTTGTCCTGTGGGACTTTTATGCTCAGTGCTAACAGCCCAATAACCCATCTCCCTGGGTGTGTCCCTGCTGGGACTTTTACAGGTGCCTGTCCTCAGTGCAGCTCCGAAGTGTTCCCTCACTGACACCAGGGTACCACTATTTCTTTGATACTGGTTCTCATTAGCTTTTCTCTGCCTTCAGTTCTCTCCTTCTTTCTCCCCTATTTCCCTGTCCATCCATCGTGGCAGTCTTCTGGAAAGTTGAAACTACACAGCAGAGCCTTCTGGTGTCATTTCCTCACCCACTCCAGAGCTATCTGCCTTCCAATCCGCCTCACTGCAGTAAATTATTACTTGATGAGAATAACTCATTAGTTCACTTATAAAAAGGCCTGACTTCACAAACAGATATTTTTATGAGTTCTATTTGTGAAGGCAAAAATAACTACTTTAGTTATGTGAACAAGCTACGTGGATACACATGGGCAGCAAATATCTAGGCAATTCCAGACCACAACTTGAGACCATTTTCATTTTAGAAAAATCAAACCTTAAAAGGCAAAAAAAGTTTTGTATTCCTAGATTGGAAGGTCTGGGTTTTTCTGTTCAAGACAACTTGTCATTTGAGATCATTTTTGATGCACAAATTCAGATGAAGTAAGAGAAGGAAGAGTTATGACATTATTTATCAAAATACTGAAATCAAAGAAGAGTAACTAGAAGTGTTCCAAAGTCATCACTGCAGAAATTCGTACAACTGATCACCCAAACTTTAAAACTTATGTGTCTCTTTTCTTAAAGTATAGAAATTATGTGAGATGCCCAGCCAGAGAAAATAAGAGAAATCAGTGATACAGCACAAGTTTGATTTTAAGGTTAGCAAACCTGAAAATTCTTCAGTCAGGTAGAGAATAAAAGACAGCAGGCTGCAATGACATTGTGTGCCTTAAATGAAATATTTGAAAAGAAAATGTAAGGCCAA
This sequence comes from Irena cyanogastra, assembly GCA_013397155.1. Lineage (NCBI taxonomy): Eukaryota > Metazoa > Chordata > Aves > Passeriformes > Irenidae > Irena > Irena cyanogastra. The sequence goes on along the minus strand of VWZV01014643.1, from coordinate 994,476 downwards.
AGTATTCGGAGAAGGAGACTTCAAAAAAACTTCTACTTTTAGATCAGTGCTGATGATGAAAAAATTATCAAATCTTCAGATTTCATAATTAATCATATTTAAGATCTAGCAAATTTTAACATTTCATTGAAAAAATTATTTTACTTCAAAGATGAATTTGACCTTAATTGATTGTGAAAACTAACACATCGGGTTTAAATCCATATGCTAGAAAAACTCTGTAAAAATAAGTTGCAGCAGTTGAATGGCATGAATTAAGATCGTGGTTGAACATGCTGGTTACAACAGATTATGTTTTACAAAAGATTCGGTCTGATTCTAAATTCTGATAATAAATTACTTACAAACAGATTATTTTTTAAATTGAGTGTATTTGTAATCATTTAACAAGCTAAATATGGAAATTTATTTCAGTCTACTTAAGGTCCCAAGCCGTGTTTCCCATACCTCTGTACCATGCATTGCTTCAGTTGGATGATTGATCATGAGAAAATAAAATCTCCATGAAAAACTTTAGCCCAACCCTTTCTTCCTTCTTCAAGTGGCCTCTGAGAGCACTTGCAGGTAGTGTTCCAAACACTGTAGAATGAGAAGCAAAATTTAATGCACTTATTACCCATGTAAAAACCAGTTTGTAAGTTGTTTAAGGCAGCCTCCAATGTTTCTTGGAGTCATTGCCTGAAAACCAATGCATAAGCAACATGCTCATTAGAGAAATTCAACATTTTTCAATGGATATGGCTGAATGCTAAGCAGTAAAGAGAGTGACTTTAACCCTTTTCTTCGTTCCACAATCAAGTTTTAATTGTTTTCATTTGGTCTTTTGCCTGTGTTCAAAAATAAATAGCTTCTATGAACAAACATCATGTAGACTTAGAGGGTTTATTGATCAAATTTTCACTTTATGTTGATGCTCTTTACTTTGTGCTGTACATCAACTAATTTTCATTATAGTCTTCTTGTCACCTGACGTGATGACAGGAGAAAGTAGAAGTATGTAATTATCAACATCCTTGTTTGTTCAATATTTATTTAATTCATATGTGAATGACATCTTTTCAGAGACCAAAATTAGCACAAGTGAGGGGAAAAGATGGAGCAAAGGATAGATCAGGAATTTGAAGAATAATATATAAGCAAAGTTGTGCAGTATGAGATTATATCTCTGGGTACCAGTAAATATTTAAATCTTGCTGTCTTCTTTTCCACACAGCTGCATTAGTCCCACAGTCCTTGAATCCTTTTCCTCTGATTGCCTCTAAACCTTGAAAATAATATTTTAAGCAAATTCCTAGAAACCATTGTTTTTATCATGCTTCACAAACTTCATACTGTACCCTGCATTTTAATTTTTGTATTTAGAAAAGCAGCTGTAACCAATTTGGACAACTAACACATTGTACTATGCTACCTGACACCACACTGAGGTATAACAATTATCTAAATTAAGCCTTTCAACAAGGTAGACAAGGCCTTTATAACACTAAGATTCCAAAGTAAAAAGGGAACACACTTACACTAATTAGTCATTTGGTCTAACCCATTAAATCCTATTTGGGAATTTGCCTTATTTATTTTCAGGACTGAATGCAGTGACAAAATGAATGTGACAGAAAAAAACACTTCGGGATATGTTGATCATCTCTACAGTCCTCTAGAAATTTCCCTGTATTACAGGTACAGACCAATATGATAGCCAAGAAGGTCATTCCCACCACTAACTTTTAGGCAACCAGGCAACAGCTTTCTCAGAAGTAAACCACTGGAGAAAAAATAAATTGTTTTATACCTGAGAGCAACACATCTAAAATATGCTAGTGGTCAGGTTTCAAAATGCTTTAATTATAAATGAGGCGTCTTTTTACTTAAACATGCAAATTGCCGGTGAGTTGAGCATATATTGCAGAGTATGAATTCCTCACCATCAACAACTAATAACAATTAAAAAAAAACCTGGAGAAAAGCAGCCAAACCATCTGACAAAGCCTAGGGCACATGTAACCCCATCACTACAAATGACTGCAGAGCTTACAAATCGAGCCAGATGCTGCTTCTGGAAGGATTTCATCTATAATATCCGAACCGCATGACAGCCTATCACAACTCATGTTTGGCCTAAAGGTGTGCAGTGCTGGTGGAATGGGCAAATAATGAGAGGGAACAGGAGCTGAGCCTTAATCCTGACTAAGGAGGGGGTTTTTTATTGTGGTTTATGGTGTGGTGGGGATTTTTTAAATTTGAAAATTGAATTTGTTCTACCTGCAAACACAGGCACAGATGGTGCTTCTACAATATGCTGTTATAATCGACTGATTTGCTTGCAGTGCTGCATTCACATCCAAAATCGTGTCCAAATGCATTGGGTCTTCTGTAGTGTTGCTCAGAATGGGTCAAATGTAGAGAAGATGGGAATCTCCTTGGTGTATAATGAAGAATTTTGCCCATAGCCCCTCTGGCAGGTGCAGCATCTGTGTTCTCAACTCCCTTGCCCAGCTAGGCATGTGGCTGGATATTAACTGCTGAATGAACAGATTTTATGAAAGAGTGAAAATATGCATGAGAGGCCTGCATTTCACAGACAGGGGTACTGGAAGGGGTTACACAATCCATTAAGTGTGTTTCATTTCATAATTTCTGATTTCTTCTGCAAAAGATTGCTAAGCAAGGCTGGAGACAGAGACACCAAAACCTGACTCCTGGTACTGAGGTTTTAAGCAGAGACAGTCACTAGAACTCAGTTTCCTCCCATTTTGCTTCTGTTTGACTATTTTGAAGTTATCTATATGAAAATCCTTCCTTGCTGAGCAGTCATGCCTGTGTATATCTTCAGTGTAATCTTTCTACCAACCTGCACCACATTTTTCAACCTGCATTAAATGATACTTTGGAGGACTATTTACATTCTGTTTAATTATTTTGCTGGTTTATGACTGAAATTTTCACTAATAAAATAATAAAATAATTATGACTACTGAAGATAAAAAAAGTCCCATCTTTGTTACTTTTAGGAAAGTGACTTTGGCACAAAATTAATATTCATATATCAGCATAAGTCCATCACCATTGGTCATATGCCTAAAACATGTTTGTTTTTCCTCTTGATAAATCATAAAATAGATTTAAGGCGAGAAACTTGCAGAACACCACAGCCAGGAAACGGTAAAGAAACCATCATTCACTGTAAGTTTCATCTGTTCTGGGAACTGGAACTATCCCCACACACACACTTTTCTTTCTTTTCATTCTTATCTTGGTTTGGTTTTTATTTTGGTAGCCAGGAGCGCTGTAAGTCCTCGATGAAGGATCAGTCTCCCAGCCAGTAGCACTCTGCTCACAGCAGCACACATGTGCCCAGGTCTCATGAGCACTCCTGTGAAAGATCTCCGAGTTGCAGGAACACACCACAACATGGGATTCTTCCAAACAGAGCTTTCCTGTATTAACTTTGCTGATTAGGAACGTGGGAAGGAAATCAAATGTCAATGGGAGATCTGACCCTTTTACAGGGATAGTTTAATCAATCTAGGCAACTTGTTGTCAAGAAAAGAAGAACTTATAACTTGTTAACTTATTACTTGTTATAAGTTAACAAGAACTTATAACTTGTTGTAAGTTAGAGAAGGTATAAACACCTCATTATAAAATGCATTCCACTTGCTTATGTCCCAAAATAGACAATGCCTAAAATGAATGGTGCTATTCCCACTGAATCAGTCTTGGAATAAATGCTAAACTTGATGGAGAGTGGGAATACCATTATGGTGATGCTATCTTTGGATTAGGAAATAACAACAAGCAAGCATTGTATGATATTCAGACAACGGAAAAACCAAGGCCTTAATCAGCTGGGATCTGTGTCCTGCTGCACTTGGTAAACTTTTTTTTGGCTATTGGCCTTTTTAAATAGTCTTTTAAATAGTCATTTAAATCCTCAAGGTCGCTCAATTCAGGGGTCAGGAAGGAAGAGAAGAACTCTCTTGTCAAAAGTGGATCTCAGCTGGCAACCTGCCTGCAACTTTGGAGGTATCAGCAGCAGTTAATTTTTGTAGGAAAACCCAGAAGCCCAGCCCTCACCAGTGAGTGCCTTTATGCAGTCTTGACAGTGCAGTTACATAGACAGATCCCCACATTCTCATTCAGCTCCAATCACAAAAATTTACCTTTCTAAAGCCAGGATGCTTCAACAGACTGCACAAGTGTCACAGCCAGGCACACCACAAACCCACAATACAAATGCTTTCTTGTTCTTCTTCTAGGGATCAGTTGGGACACTTGCTGTGCATCCTGCTAAAACCTTTCTTAATGGTTCCCACACCCCTCACATTCTTTCTGCGATCAGATATAAGATATCATATAATCACCATCTTTGTGAACACAGGGTTTGCTGAAGAGATTGCCTTGAACAGCACATAGCCAAGGTGGCCAAAATAAGTAAAAAGGGTAGAGTTAGTGAGTGGCAATGTCATGTTAATGAAGTTTTATAATTTGTCCGTGACTATGTAGGTAACAAAGTAAGATAGGACAAAAATTTTCTACAAACTATGTTGTGGTTCCTCATTGTATGTAGTGCAAATGACTTTCGGCTTTCCCTAAAATCATAGAATAATTCAGGTTGTGAGGGACTTCTGGATGGAGATTTTTATGCATCTGCTTCTGTTGGCTTTGTAGAAGAAGATGCTACACCCTCTAGTGCCAGCAGCCACAGCAGAAATATTGATGAACACTGCCAGCTGACTGTGTAGCTGCTTCTCAGCTGTTCATAACCTGGAGTTTGTGAGCATCGTGTTGCCTGTTAGATGTTATTCAGAGATACAGAAGATTAGAGAGTTAAACCAAAATTGCCATGGAGCATAAAGATGATATAGAATATGTGACTGTTCCTCTTCTCTGTGAAGAAGACAGGGATAGGGATCACTGCATTCATGTATATCTTCTACTCTGCAGATTTTCTACAAATAAAGACCTCAGTGTACATGAAAAGAAGGGAGCAAATCATGTCAATTTGGATTTCATAATGCTCAAACTGTTCAAGGAATTTCTGCCATTTGAAAAGCAATTTTAGGTAGAGTTAGGACAATAGATATGCCCTGACTTCATCTCACCTGTTCTCCTGAAACAGAGCAGCCATAAGTCATGCACACATGTTGGCACAGGGTTGTTAGTTGTTCACTCTTTTTCATCCACTGCCTGATGCATCTTTGTCATGATTCATTATTCCTAACAGTTATATCAAGTGTTGCAATTACTGCACAATATAGATTTAACTCTATAATATTTCTAGATTGGAAAGAGAAAAATAATGTATTAAGTGCTTGTGATATCTTTATGTATAAGTTTGAGAATCATTAAATAGCTGTCACCCTTCCTTCTTCCTCAGCATCAATTACTCCACTCTGGTTTTACTTACTCCACTCTGTATAATGAGTCCCTAGAGCATGTTTCATTGCAGGAGAACGAACACATTTTTCACTTGCGGTCAGTGGGATGTGGTTAATTTGAAATCACTTAAACTATTATATCTGTCAAGCGTGGTTATTTTATTTTCAATTCACATCAGTGTTTTAGTATGCATGTCGGTTACTGGGTTAAACTGGCAGATTAATTTCTGAGGAGTCTGTTGCAATGCTCTTCTTCACTATCTTTACGTGGAGGCTCTTGTTGAAACTTGACACATTCCCATTAAAATTTACTTCAGAGGAATCTACATTCAATATAAACACTCATATGATAAACAACACTCACTGTTGAGTGAAAAAGGTGGCAAGAAAAGGGGACTTACAGTTTTCTCATGAAAACCCCAAATACTTGTTTTTCCTCCTTGTTCCATCTGAACTTCTTTTCATATACATCATGACATGCATCTGTGGAAAGAAAAAAAGTTCAGTAACTAGAGTCACTTTAACAGGCTTAGAGGTTTTTTTTCTGCTATGTTTTACTGATTGCATTGATCAAAAAATCTGCAAGTTTCAGTTCAATGTGAGCAGATTCAGAATTCACACCATATAAAACTGTTTGGGTCGTTTGGGATTTTCCTCTCTTTTTAAAATATTGTGGTTTGAAACTTATAAATAGCCAGAATTTGAAAATGCTGAAATACTGACTTACACAGCTACTAATAACAGGGTGCTCATACAGAGAATTAGAGAAACCGCCAATGGGCTTTTTATTACAGCAATATTGTACATATTACATGAATAAATTACATTGTTGCATTATGCAGCTGCTGCATCATCAGTTTAGAGAGTAGACTGCGATCCTAAGTATTCGGGGATGCAAGCTCATTATCTCTAAACCCACTTTGGTTACAGCCACGATACAATCCCAGCTAAACAGCTTTCGCATAATGTATTGCATATACCTTCGCATAATCAGGTACATGGCTCAGAGACGGACTGATGAGTTTAGGTGTCTAATCAAATTTACAAAAAATAGTCTCCTTCTCTGAATCAGGCAGAATCTTTCACTTGGAAAGGTTATTAGGGAAACTATATTACCCATAAAAATACAAATCTACATATGTTGCGAAATATTCTTTTTGATTTGAAAGATGCTAGTAGAAAAATATGCATTTGTATAACAACAGATCTCACTGTAAAAAGAATCGACTAAATTTAAAAAAAAAAACAACTGTTTTTTCTCTATCTTCTTATGATGATGACAACTGCCAGTGTTTGAATGCTGCCAAAGCACTTCTTGAAACTCAATTGTTTTTATTCTCTGCACATTGTTCTCTCATCCCATCGAACAAAACACAAATTTTAACATCCTCCACAGCTGCAAATGTTTGCCTATGATTCGTAGATTCATTTACATATCTTATATATTGATGCAAATATCTTTGGCTAGGCAAGTAATACTCTGTCAGTTCTGTTCATTTTACTCAGTTCCTGCTTCTTTTCATTGCTATTTTTTTTTA